>VZTJ01000996.1:3229314-3346033 GCA_013397795.1 Orthonyx spaldingii | reverse complement strand
AAAAAAAAAAAAAAGAGAAACCACCATATTGAAGGGTTAAGAGGAGGGAATCAAGAAAGATGCTGTGTTTGGATTGGAAATAAAAGTAATGTGCCTGTTTGTTGACAATCCTCCGTGCCTATCAGCACTGTTGGAAAAGCTGGCAATACAGACTGTTTAAATTTAAACACTGAGATCAAGTTTTACACTCGCACACAAGGTGTAAAGGCAATGAGCCGACCAACCTAAAATTAATCTGTGTGGGAATGTGAGATATTGTAGGTGTGCTGGGTAATGGATTCGAACTCTTCAGTGCAGCAGACTGGAAAAGGCAGGGGATGCCCTCAATTCTTTTCTAACCTCTTGCATCTTAGCTCCCTTATCGTGTTGCAGCGAAGTGACAATTTTGTTTCCATAAATTAAGGGGACAAGCACACCTTCTGTGATGCTCCTGGCTCGCCAGTGATCTTGGGATTGTGGAGAGGATTTGGAAAACAGAGGAAGCTAAGCTGACAAAGGAGCCAATTAGGGGGAGGAGATGAATGATTGGGCCCTGGGAGACTTCTGCTGCCTCAGGAAACCCTGGGATTTCTAAATGCTTCTTAAATCCCCAAACTTTCTAAATGAGCCCCTTAAAGGCACACTGCAGTGTTGTGGCAGGGTTGAGCTGAAGGGCTGGTATGCAGAGGCACTAATGATTGAGGTATGTTTTATTTTTAATCCCTAGATGTAAAAAAAAACCAGTGGCAGCCACCTTCACCTCCTCACTCCCTCTGCCCTTCTCTTCCCATTGCTCCAGGGTAGCTGCCGTTGGTTCCAGCTCTCCAGTTCAGCACCACAACAACCACCACCACTGCTTTTGCTGTGAGGTATTCCAGGAGCCCCTCAGCACCCTCAGCTTGCCAAATCCTCCCCCATCCCTGCACGGAGCCCTCAGGAGCACCCTGGCCTCTGCTCCCTGTGGGGATCCATCGCAGACATGGAGCTCTGCAACACACACAGATGCACCCACAGACCAGCCTTGAGTTCACACACGGCTCCTTGGTGCAAAAAAACTCTGAAGCTCCTTTATCCTTTATTTAGATCTTACTCCCTAAAGGCATGCAGAAACCTCAGTTCTCACAGGGCCTTGAGTGCAGCTTCCTTCTGTTCATGGAGAAAACCTCCCGGAGTTTTGCTTTTGTGTATTTGGCATTGTTGTGCTAAGACCATATGGCACCAAGTTTATGGATCAGCCTTGGAGAAGCCGAGGGGGTGATTCCTTCAGCCTGGGGGAGAGCAGGAAGGGTGCACAAATCCCTGATCTCCCAGAGAAGGAGGAGGCTGGACAGCCTGCAGTCAGGCCTCTCTAGGGCAGAGAATTCTCACTCTGCAGGAAGCAAATTGTCAAAATGATGACAGAAACTTAATGTACCATTAAACACAACTCAAAGGAGAAAGGCAGGGCTGATACAGATTTTGGTGAGGCCTTCTCTGCTTCGTGGCGTTATCCTGGATGGATGGATACACTCAGACAGGCCAAAGGATTTGCATATGACACCACAGACAGCTGAGCCATGAATGGCTTGAACCTAATGAAGACAATATAATGGATGCAATTTTCTGTCCAGAACTGACCCAACAACATTTGTTTGTCAGTGTTCCAGGGCACAAAGCGAGCCCCAGGTTCCAGTGCCCTGACACAGAGGAGGGGCCTCTGTCAGGGCCCAGCACAGCCGTTCCCAGCTTGGTCCTCGCTCCCTCCTGTCTGCCTTCCATTCTCACAAGAGATTTGACAGGCAATTTATTAACTCCACAAGCCTTCACAGAGTCAAGACTAAATTTAGAATTATTATTCATGGAGATGAAAGCTAACATAGTGTCTCCATTACCTCTTGAAATAAGGGGTCCATTAAGGACCAGTGAGGTAACTGCTTGCACAAGGTGCCATCTGTTCATAGGCACATGTAATCTTTCAGTTCCAATTATCCTCAGAGATCTCATTTGTTTCTCAAAACCGTAAGTTGGTTCAAATACGAGACTACTCGTTCTTTCACCAACTCCAGTAACTCTTTGGATCATATTCTTTCTGAAAACGCAATTTCTTTATTTAGTGCATCTGTCTTCTGAGGCTTGAAATTCTCCCTGAGAGACCCCAGGCCTGGATGTTGGCTGGTGCAAAACTAGGCTAAATCTGGCTCTTAATGTCTAAAAAGCATGAGTTATTGCTAAACTGAATAATAGCCACAGTATTTATTTATGGAGTTGCTATGCCACTGCTACCTTTTCCTAACTTATTACTTTGTAAAGCTCTTTGGGATATCCAGAATTTGAAAGGTGATATATTAAACTGGATTCTATTATATTTCCTGTTGCTATCAGCAACTTCCCTTTTTAGCCTGGTTTAAGGCATCTATGTGTGTTTTGTGAAATGCATTCCTATTCCTGTGCTCCAGGCTCCCAGATGTCCATTTTAGGTAGTAAAGACCAAATAATAGGAGGTGCTACAACTAAGATTCTTTCAGAGCACCAGTCTTTAATCCTGTCAGAAGGACTAAGAAAAGAGTTTGAAATGAGAGGGCAGAGATTGGAGCAATGCATTCCTCATTTGTCATTTCACTGCTTGGGCAAAATAATATTAAACTCAGCAAAATAATATTAAACTCTGCAAAACAATCAGTCTCCTTACCCTGAAGAAAGATTTTATTTTTTTCCATTTCTCAGAAGACATTCCTTTACCACCAGCCACAAATTCTGATACTGTCTTCTCCCCAAAAATTCAGGAAACCAGGTTTTCCCTTTTTAATTCCAGAATAATAATGTGGAATGATAATTCTCACACAGCCCATCAAAAATAGTAACAACTATTGACAGAGCAATGTGACAAACTAACAGCTGAATTTTACTGTGCCCTGTGAAATTTCACATGAGAGTGACTTGTAGAGATGTCTGAGGCGAAATTAAAGCCCATTGCAGTGGATCATTTCCAAACACAGAACAGGACCTGCTTAGAAATAGGTGGATTTTTTTTGGTCTGAGGGAGCAAGAGTCTGCTGATATTGATGGCACTGAAATGATGAAATGTTAGAAACCTGCCTAATCATGAAAACCTTGTACAGAATACAAATTTACCAAGAGTCACCTGCTGAATCAAGCTTTATGAGCACACACATCGTGGTGTAAAGAGTTACAGAAGCCCTTAGGACTATTAGCACTTTCCCAGGAGTAAAGATGTCCTTGCTAGAAGCTGGGAGATCAACCTTCCCTCCCTTTATCATTTCTGGAAAACAAGCATTTCATTTCATAAAGATTTCTTTTGTTCCCTTTGTTCTGGGAGATTATCTTCTTAACAGTCTAGGCACTTAGATCAAAGTGTCTGATTTCAGAGGGATTTTATGGCTGTTGTTGCTGTTTTGTGTTTGCTTTTCAAATCATTCCTGATGTATCTTGCAGGAAGAAAAAAGAAACTCTCTACGGGTGGGTAAGTTGAACCTAAACTTCCAATCCCACATGGAAGGTGCTGCAATCAGGCACATCCCATCAGTTCCAACACAGCGATGAATCCAGCTGAGTTGCTTGTAATAGTGTCTAAGAAAACAGATGAGCAGTTGAATCCAGATTTTCTAAATAATAAGTTTCCACCGGGAGGCTGCATAATTCTTTTTACAGATGGACATCCCTGTAGACTTTCAGTACACTTGACTATTCTTAGAATGAGGAAAATGGGAAGAGAATATTTTAATATTTGAGATTTTTGCATTTCCCTTACTACACTGATCTCAGAATTATAGCTCTGGGACTTTTTTTTTTTTTTAATGAAGATTTTAATGCTTATGGACACTTTTAATTAAAAATACACATCCTCCATCTCCTCTTCTTTGCAGCTTTCATTCTTCTTAAGTTGCTGGGATTCAAGAGGAACACTGGGGCTAGAGCAGAACAAGGAAGTGGGTGGATGGGGGTGCTTCTATTAAGTCAGAGACATTAAAAATCAAAGGCTGCTGAGACACAGATTTATCCTACTCAATCCTGGACCTAAAGCCCATGCTCTGACAGTAGGCATTTGGGCTGCTACCATCAAAAAGCTATTAAGATCAAAGATGAATGAAATGTTTCCAATTAGACACAGCTAATGCTCAGGATTGCTGAGTGTGGTGAATTCTGCACATTCTGCCATCCACCCCCACGCACACACACGTGTGATCCCACACAGAGTGAACACAGAGTGAGGCCTTTTGCAATGGTCGTTGGTTTGTCTGAAGTTTTGGCTTTGGAGACAAAAGTCAGGTGGTTTAAGGATAAATAAGGCAGGCAGAGAGAACAGGAAAGGGTCCATTGTGTTCATCCTGAATTCATCCCTGCCTTCTGCAATAGAATATCCCCAGATCAGCTGCTGAGGATCAGCATTCAGAATTAGCCGTTACCATGGCTCTCAGAATGGACATTGCACTAATGTTTAAGAGCTTTAAAATTTGGGGTGGGTTATAAGGAACATGTTATTGCTGGTTCTCTTCCAATTTCTAGCTGATATATACACACATACACACTATTTATGTACTGAATCAGTACTGAGTAAATGAAGACCCCAAATTACTTGCAAAAATAATTTGAATTTTAAAATAAGATCGTTTTGGACTCATTCCCTTTCAACTTTTGTGCTTTTGCCAAATGATAAAATAATGATTTTAACTGTCTGGCATTCTCTGCTGTGCCGCAACATGAAGATTTATTTAAGAATAGATGCAGGAACAAATACTTCAGCTGTGATGCTTGCCTAGTGCACTAATACAGTTCAGAGCAGTGACTCTCACCTGTGGAGCAGAACCAGACCATGGATTTAACAAACCCAGGGCATACTCCAAGTGTTCTCTTCTTAGAATAAACTCCCCTTCAAGCTGAAATTCGTGCAATATAGAGGATGCATCTGATCCAAGGGAGTTTAGTTTCAGACACAGCACGTTGCAGAACTGATTGCTGTGAAAGCAGCACAGTCTGCAGAACCCCAGGGGCTGCTCCTCTGGTAATAAATCAGTGGGAAAGTTGCAAAGGCAGCAGGGCAAAGGATGGGAAGAGAAGTCTCACAAAGCCCCGGTGACTCCAGAGTCTCTTCCTCTGAATACGGATGTGGTTACATCTCAGCAGGTCTGGAATCAAATGCTGGTATCCTTCCACGAGTCATTGAAACACCTCCAGCCTTTCAAAGCCTGGATTCTGGGGCAGAAGCTGGTGCTGCTGCTGCTCCTTGTCATGGGTACTTTGTACTGACATGTGTGTGAACCTGGCTTGTCGTGCACCTGAGCTGCATCATGTGCATGAAATAAGTTGTGTCTCTCTGGGGAACATTGCATCATCTCAACAGACCTTTGACAGTGTTAGGGAAATGAAGAGTTCAGAACTTTCCCTGAAATCAGGAAAAAATATTGCTGTGGGGCTATCAAAATGTTCTCTTGCAAAAGAAATTAAACTGTCTCTTGGATTTTTATTTAATTTTGATGCTATGATTATCTCCTGATTGATAACATACAATGTGTTTGCCAAATGAAATGTCACTTCAAATTCTCAAAGATCAAAATATTCATATGAAATCAAATGGAATATTTTGACATTATCAGAGTGCTAAAGTTCTTTATTTTTCCATTGGAAAATCTAATAAAAATCAACACAAGTGCATACAAATGTACAATTTCATTAAAACAGAACTTTCTAACACAAATATGTTCTGCCAAAAAAAATAGAAGTAGTATTTAGGTATCTTCAACATTGACTGTCTGAGTGAAAAAATTAGCTTAATTATTGTTTTGTTGGCTAAGGAAGTCATTCAATTGAATAGTGCTATACTCTCAGTGTAATGGCAGTATTTCAATCCTGTATTTACAAATATGGGATCAGAGAGGAGGTTCCTCCAGCTGTGCCATCAACTTCCCCAAGACTAACAGGACAAGCTGACAGAAAGAAATTAAGAAAAAAGGAAAGAGAGAGCCTTCATTTTGCACTTCTCCCTCCTTCTGGCAATCAGAAGATCACGAACTTTCTTATTCTGGCACCCAGAGTGTTGCATGTAACAGATACTTACATATTAAATTTGCATGTATTTATGTAATCCTTTTCAGTCTATTAGAGTGTTACTAAATTCTCTCATGCTTTTGCCCTGCAGTACATAAAGTGATATCCCTCTTCCTCATATTTCTCTTCTGCTTTTAAGTTCCTTGATTATTTCAAAAATATAAGCAAGGTGAGAACAACGAAACCATTTTATCCATTTTGGTGCCACAGCCCAAACCTGACACTGAGAGAATCCTGAGTGGAAAGGGAGTTCAGTCATTGACTTTCATGCCTCTCTTTCCCATCACAATTAATCAGAACGATGGATGCTTTGTGCTCACTAAATGAGGAGGTTTATGGATAGTTCTTTGCAGTGCCACAGCACAAGCACCATCAGAGATGCTGGCGGATTTCCATATCCAATCTCTCATGCAAATAAATATTGGCGATCCATTTCATTCAATTCATTACTCACTGCTCCCCCTCCCTGCCCCTTCTTACGTCTGTTAAAATTATTCATTTTTGAGAAGCGTTAGGGGAATGATCCACAATCAACAGCGTGTCCGGTGTTCAGCCTTGCTGCTTGTGGAATAAATAACTGAGAACAGACCCAAAAGTCCCCAGTGCTCCAGGCACTTGACTGGAGTGGACAGACAGCCTCCAACTACTGAGTGACTCTTCCCTGCAAACTCCCTTCAACAGCACATTTCATATGCTTCAAATGAATCATATTCATTCTCATTCATCACAGATTTCTATATGATGTTAAAATCCTTTACTAACAATGGGCCTCGGGTTCATTAGTTTTGGCTGGACAGGCAAGTCGCACAGTATTTTCCTATCTCTTTATTTGGATGAATATGCAAATATTTCTATGACAGATACACGCATAAGCAAACTTACAAGTGGATATTTGCAAATATGCATGTCACTCTGAAATTAGCTCTCTACAAACAATCCTGCCAGTAAAACTCCTTGTTAGAGTGTTTGCAGAGAGCTAACTGATGAAAGGGCCAATATAGCTGGACTGAGCTCATCCAAATATCCAAGCAAATAGTTTCTGAAGTTTTCCATTATTCTCCCAGTTTTATTTCAAAAATATTATGACAGATATAGATTTGGCACCTTCTTTAACTGCTGAGGACAAACAGGAAAATGACAGGAGTCTCTGAGGGCCATTCTCATTTTGATGTCTCTCTCCACATGTTCTTGATCTCCATTCTGGGAGATCATATCCTTGCAGCCTGAGGTTGGGTTTTCTCTCAGCTCCAGTGCGTGGTCTGGCAGAGCTGAAGTGTTCCCACATGTGAAATACCCAGAAGTGTCACAGGTCATTCACAAGTTTCTTGTTCCAACCCTGGAATGGGGTGGTTGCTCCTTCTGCTGGTCACAACTGTGACTCATGAGTGGGAGAGAAGGCAGAAGTTTGCAGAGCAACAGCCTTCAACCGTGCCTTGCACCAGCATTATCAGCTCTCCCCACGTGGTAGATAAGCAGTGGAATAAACCCCCTTCATCCAAAAAACATCACGGTGGTTTCAGATAAATACATCTGCTCCAATAATTTCTGTGGATGTTTTGTCTCTTACACTCAGGTGTACCAAATTTTCATTCAACAAGTAAATTCTTTTGACTGTGTTGCTAAACACATCTTTCAACTCTTTATTATTCCCCCTTCTCCTTAAACTTATTCCAATAACCAAAATGTGGGAGCACTGTGAAATTGTTTGGATACATCACACTTCAGAGATATAGCTTTGAAGCAGCAACACTGAAATGGGAATAAATGAAAGCTTTAAAAGACATAAATTAATTAAATTCAGATTAATATCTTCATATCCAAGAACATGAAGTGGTTTTGATTTCCAGGTCACATAATTTTCAGAGTAATTAGTAGCAATGCTTCTTAATATATCATTTAAACTGATTACAGGAGGCAGAAAGAGCATCTTCATGGGAGTTTAATGCAGTTTAACTAATATGCTTTCACTTCAAACCTTCAGGTAATTCATCTTAACTTGCTCAGATGTCCTTGTGCACCTAAGCAAGTGAAGATGGATAACCTGAAGATCTGGGTGATTTCTTGCTCATCTCCAGCTGCCAGGACCATACCTGTAGCACTGGGATGAACAGAGGGTATCTACCAACAAAAAAAGATGCTGAAATTCTGCTGTGGATTTATGGCTGCATCAGCTGCTCTGTGCCTCTGCTGCCTGCAGTGATCTCAGGGGTGTTCTGCTCTTTGGTGTGCAGTTGTCAGGGAGCAGCTCCTCACCTTGCAGCAGGGGGGACAGAAGGGTCAGATTTTCTGTCAGTGTGATACCAAACAGGGCTGGGAGGGCAGATGGTGCTGAAGCTTCTCACACATGTTGGATCCCATGGATCACTAAGCTCAGGATCCAAAGGAGGATTTCTTTGTCGTCTGACAAGTTGGTCATTTTTTTTGTCTTAAAGAAATGAGCTTTTTTTTCCTTTTTTCCCCCTTCTCCTTACTGTATTGTATTGCCCCAACTCTCCAAGGAGGTAGCAAAGAGGAGCTCTAAACTCTAAAGCAGCTACAGTTAATCTGTGCTTAGGGTAAGAAGGTAAATATTTCAGTTGAGAACACATCAAAAAACCCTGGAGCCTATTTTTACCCTCCTACTATAATTTGTGAAAGTGATCTTATGTTTTTCCTGATAGTGATGATAACATGGCCTATTTTGTTAGGAGAAAGGGGAATTTTTTTCAGATAACCAGACACCCAGACAACCATTCTTGGGTGGAAAGTCTGCTCATGCTCGTTACAGAGTTTGCACATTGCTTGGTGTGTGTGAAGGGAGGTGGAAGACAAAAGGGAAGGAAAAAGGAAGAAAATAACTGGAGAGAGTGGAAAAATCCCAGAAGAATGTTTCAGCAGGAAGACTTAATATAGAAAGGAAAAGAAAAAAAAGTCAATATTTTACAGAGAAAGCACATTTTAGCATCAGCCTGCAAGCCTCCTTTTAGATAGGATAACATATTTCCTCAATGACAACAGGAAAAATTGACTCTGGAAAAAAAACCATCCTGGTTTAAAATACAGGGGAAAGGTCTCTGAACTCAATCTGGGGGTTTTTTGGAACCCAAAATAAGAAGTTTGAGCAGTTATCAAATACAGCCAAGTTCCTCTGGGTTTGCCCAATCTTAGTCATCCTCTGGCCTCTTCTTTACTTCTGCTTGGTCTAAAATACATCAAAGGCACATCTGAGATAAAACACATCAAACAGCAGCAACCTCTGGAACCAGGGAAATTGTAAGTGAGGAATGCAGAGAGCAGCAGGATAACCATGTTGAGTACAGAGGGATGAGGCTTCTGAGGAAGGATGCCCAGCGGACCTCTTGGTTTGCCATAAGGACGATGCCATCTGTGCATTTGACTGGCATTTCCTCTCTATAAATGACCAGAATTTGTTTCTGTGAATGTCCTCTGAAGCTGGTGGAAGTTGCTGATGCCCCAGCTCTCACTAGCCCTTAGGAATTGTGCTTTTTCCAGGCAGAGCATATCAGCTGGGTGGTCAGGGGGAGAATGGAGCAGTTACATAACTCCAGAGGTTTTCACTGTGAGAGGCTGTTTGGGATCTGATTTCTCCTGGCACATGTTGCTAGCCCGTGACTTGTGCTTGTGGTGGGAGAGGGGAGACCTGGGATGAACAACCCTTCAGCCTGCAGTTATCTACTCGACTGACTTTTACATCCCATTTAATTCAAATTTCTTACTTGGGAGGAGGCAGAGCAGCATGGCAGTGCAAAAGATGGAAGATGAGGATGTCAGCCACACTGCCCCAGCTCAAATGAGGTCCGAATGTGGGTACGAATTCACTGTGAAATATCAGGCTTGGGGGTCACCCAAGGCACTGTGTGGTTTTCTTTGTGGGCCTCCATCATTCATGCATTGCTCTGGTGTCTGCCACAGGAAGAAAAGGGCAAAGCCGGTAAGATAAAGTGTAAAACACTTCATTTTTGAGTCGCTTATGCAATCTGTCTCCTTGGGATGCTGGTAGAGTATTGTGTTTATACAGCTTTTATATAGGGACAATTGCACCACCAATAGAAGTTGTGGCTGTTACGTGACCTAAAAGCTCCCAAAAAGAATGGGAACACCTCCAGCTCCTGCCAACCTGCAGCCTGGTGTGTGAGCCCCAGTTTCACACTGAAACCCTGGTGTTTAGTGCTCCCACACTGGCACACCATACTGGCCATCTCCGACAGTTTCAGTTGCTGTGATGAGGAGGACTAAGGCTAAATCAAAACAGCCATCACTCCAAAAGAGATTAAAACCCACACAAAAATGTGTGTTTGCCTATGGAGATGTAGCCACAGAGCATACAGGGCTGCAGTGCTGAGGTTGGACTCAGGGGAAGGAACTTATAAAGAGCCATTACCTTTTACCCCTCGTTCCCTATAAATATAAATAGTGTAGAACAGCAAGACTTTCATTGCATTTGTAGTCACAGAATGAATTTTGCCAATATTTAAATTTCATTTACTTGGCCAGGTCTGGAAACATTCTTGCCACCATCTCACCTATTTCCTAACCCCAAACCCTGGGTTAAGAATTGTAGTTGCCAGGGTGGACATATGAGTTCTGTCAAAGCAAACCAAAAGTTTTGGGTTTATGAGGACAGCATATATTTGCAAAAATTGTCTTCCTATCTGCTTTCATTATCATGGTTCTAAGTCGAAATGCGCCACAATAAATCAAAGTTTTCTGCTGCTCCCACACCTAATTCCTTTCCCATTTTCTGTGCCACTAGCTCTTTTTTACAGAACTATTTTGTCCCAAACAGCAGCAAAATAAAATGCCAACTGCAAGATTTCTTTCTCTTGCTGAGGGAGAAATGCCCTTTTTTCCAGTGATTTTCAGCAGCACACAGTATCAGGATCGAGCAGCTGTTTGCTCATGCAAAGGAGCCATTCCTGCCAGGGAACAGAAGAACCTGGGGGGTTCTGACACCTCTTTGGTTTCTTTCCCAGTTAACCCCTCCTCATATTAGCAATAATATTTCTTGAGTAAGATACTAGTGCAGCACTGCTTGGATGAAAAAGTGCATTCCAATGTAGGTCAGTCAAACAGGAATATTTCAGATGGGACAAATGGACTAAAACCACGCATTTAGCAAAAAGGAAGGAATAGCCATAAGTAAAAACCGCTGTTGGAATCTCTTGAAAATCTTATTTTCTTGTCAGTTCCGTGGATCTTGTATCTGTCCCTTAGGCTCCAGCAAGAGGCAGAGGAGGGTACTTTGGTGACAAGTGTAAACAATGTTTAAGGAATATTGACTGGCCAGCTGAGCAAGGTGTTATTCTGCTTTCATAGATTCTGAAGTCTACAGGATCCTGGCTCTGAGTTTTTTATTTATCACTTTTAATAAGCTTCTAATTGACCTTAAAAAACATGGGAGATGCTGTGAAGGCCGTCCGATACCATGGTGTTAATTTTCTCCTTTACAAAACTCTTGCCCAAATTTAAGTGACTTCACTCCAAAAGGAGTGCAGAAGAATGTATCTATAGTCCAGATGTCAATGTTCTAGGAACCAGTTTGTTGTCATCAAGGGTTATACTTTTCTGGAGATACTTCAGGGTTCTCTTCAGCCCTATATTTTTTTAGGTAAGGACGTTCCTCTGATAGAGTGGGTTCTTCAGCCACACGGACATCAATACTCCAGATGAATGAGTGGAGAGGAAGTAAAACAGGACCAATGTTGTCCACAGCTGAAAAAGATCCTTTTAATTTATTTCTTTTTGTTCTCACAACTGTGAAGGGCTTCTCGGAGAGGGATGGCAGGAACTGTGCATAGATTTTATCTCCCTGCAGAAGTAATTTGTCAGGCTCTGTGTAAGCAGAAATGTGGACATGCCAAGGTTTTCCCTTTTCCCACGGCTTCTCCATTTCCCATAATGTGGACACCAAAGTTGCTCAAGTGGTCAAGTAGAAAAGGCAGGAGAAGTGGGATATGAAGGACACAGCAGGAGGAAGCAGCAGCCCGTGGTTTCATCGCAGGAATGGTGAGGAAATAGAAACAGCTCAGATGCTTGAACAGATCTTTGTACAAAGATCATCAGCTGGGCCTCACAGCCCAGAGACAGCTCTGAGTTCCTGGAAGGATTTAACACAGAATCACACAGAATAGCTCCATGGGCCATATATACATCCTTGGGCCATATATACATCTCATTACACCTAATTAGCCCACCTGCTTTAAGTGTAAACTTCCCCAAGCCACTGTAAGCAGGATCTTTCTGGCAGATTAAGAAAGTTCCTTCCTCCTGTTCCCTGAAGGAGCTGTGTGCTGCAGAGCTCATTGTGAGAAAGGTCTTCTGCTGACCACGGAGAACAATACCAGCAAAGCCCTCCTGCTAATTGGTTTTCCACGGCCAGATGAGCTCCCAACCCCTGTCTGAATCCATTTGTCCCCAAGGCTGGAGCAGCTCTGCACACTCTGGAAGGTTCAGCCTGTGGAGCTGTGATAAATAGAGGCAGGTAATGGCAGTGCAGACAGACTGCATTTCTGGAGGTCTGCTCTCTATTAGCTGCAGGATGACTCTCGGTGAACCCCAGGTTTAATGGCAAATATCTTCTTTCAGCAGCTGTTTCCCCAGACATCTCAAGTACACGCACCCTGAACTGAGCTGTTGGTCTTCTCCTGCTGTGAAAAAGCCTCTGAATTACATTTGAAAATGAATTAACTTTGAATGATGGTGTTGACAACCAAATTCTGAAAAATTTAAAGACTGGTCTCATTTTTGTTACTACTGAAAAATGGCAGCCAGAGCCAAAGGCTTCAGAAAACTTCCAATATTTGTAAACATCTTCAAAACTGAACTATTTAAGCTTTAGGATTAAGCTTTAGGAAGTTTTAATGTCTACAGAGGAACCTGAATCTTAATTTAATAATTGTATGTGGAGCCAGCATTCCAGCTTAGAGCAGCTCAGAACTTCTATTGTGAGAACTGTTTTAAGCTGTTTACAACTTGGACAAGTTTTGAGAACTTGAATTGCAGGCTTTTGAATTAATTTGGTGTTTGTAGAAAAGCATCTGTTAAATTGATGTAGAACTCAACCTGAGAATGAGACAAGAAGAGAAGTGCATTGTTGTAAAAGTCCTCATTTACTTCCAAACTCAAAAGAAAGAACTTGACAGGAACCAAGGAGAAGATAAGGTGGAGGAGTTGTCTCCTTGCCATTATTCTGAAAAAAACTCCAAACAAACAACAAAATGAAACAGGAACATAAGGAAAAGTGAACCTCAAGGGTAAAAACATCTATTAACAGGATTGGTAGAGTCTGGCACCTAAATTTGCTGAAGAGTGTGTCCCAGCCTGCCAGACGTGTTCTTTGAAGTTGATGAAAACTTAACAGATCATTCCATTTCCCCAGGGTGTCATGGGCAAAAGAACCTGAATTTGGGAACTTTTTACTTAACTTATCAACCCCATCAAGACAAACATCTAATCAGTGATTTGTTTATTGAGGAAAAAGAAAGTGCAAACAATTAAAAAAGCACTTTAGTAAACACCCTTCCTCCTCCAGCCTCAAATTAAGACAAATGCCTGCCCTCCCACCTTGCCAGCGTGACTTTTTCATGTTTTCACTCCAAGTTACACTCAGGCTGTCACAAACCTTCAGTGAGGCACTGGGTGGTGGCTCGAGGTTGTTTGTGCTGCTGTTTCTCGCTGTGCCCACTCTGTCACGGCTCATTCACGGCCACAGTGGTGGCACGGGGTGTCCATGGCCGTGGCATTGGCAGTCCCGGCAGTCCCTGACCCACATCTGGACACGGTCCCTTCAGGCTTGTACCCTCGGGCATGGAGCACCACCACAGGCTTCTGCATCAGCAAGTCTGTGCAGGTGGAGCCACCAGAGGTGTGAAAGTGGTCCAGAGCAGCCAGACAAGGAATGAGGATGGATCCTGCATCTTTCATTGCTGTGGCTGGTGCTGAAAGCCTGCACCTGCAAGGTGCTCGATTTCCCAGGTGAAGTACCATGGCTGGGACAGTGAAGAGGGGCCCAGACTTCAGATGCAGAGGAGCTGGACAGTGTTTTTCATGCTGCAGTTACACTACAGGCTGGGCATGGGGAGCAGACAAAAAGGATTCTGCCCTCCAGCCCCTGCAGTGCAAAGGCTGCAGGTTGTGCTGTCAGTAAAACCTTCAGATAGCTGGAGAGCTGTGCCATCCCCCCCCCAGTGCTGGCACAGGGAGGGTGGCAGCCTATTGCCATCCCCTGTTCTGTGATCTACTTTGTTAACAGAGCACAGAACTAGTCCACAGTGCTTGTGGGAATCACCGAAATGCTGTGTGCTGGAGTTGCAGCAGGGGCAGAGGAAGACCGGGGTCTTTTTCTCCTTTTTTAATACAGCCCACATGCAACAAAGACACATTGGGACTTTACATGACTTCAGAGGTGACACCTCTTCCACCCTGGCTTTAAGCAGGCTGCTGTCTAACATGATTCTTATTTCTAAAGAGTCATCATTTCTCATGTGGAGAAGACTCACAGGCAGTCACGCACACTTTCCTTGCCACCTGCACAGTCTCGAAGCAGAAGTGAAGCAGAAAGACATGAAGACTTTTATTCCTGGAACTGGGAAGCAGGGGGATATATCAGGACTCCAATCTGCAGTAAACTGTAATAATTTTGGAAACAAGCCACCGTCACACCCCCCGTTTTAAGAGTGACAGTTCTTACAGAAAGGTCCTGGCAGTGCTGATTTGCATCTCTGCTCGAGCCCCGACAGCAGCACCTCTCTGGGAGAATCCCACCAAACACTGTGCAATGGGACATGACAGGCTGTGTGTCTGTGGGCGAGTCCCTCAGGGGTTGTTATAAGACTCAGCACCGTGTTCTTTTAACTGCCTGAGAGAGATTATAATTATTTTTCTGTGCCTGGTGGAGTGTCTTTCCACTACTATAAAATGCAATTTGCAAACAAAAATACAAGAAAAGGGATTTTGGATGATCTGGGCACTGTCCAGGACCAATTACAGAGCACTATTTTTTCTCATCTACAGCTGTGAGTACAGTTTATAATAATTTACTGAAGTTGTTAAAAGGAAGTAATTCTTTACACATCTGTTTTTCATAGGCAATTACTGGCCTGTAGAAAATGTAATTAAGCAGGATTCCTGCCTGTTGGGTTTTGTACACAAGCTCTTTCTATTCCACTGCTGCTGTTGAATTCATCAAGAGGCCAGCACCAAATTTAATCCTAAACCCAGAATCTGTCTTTGAGAAAGGCCCCACAAAGCAAAGCTTTGCAAAGTTTCCTGGTTTTGTCTGCTCCATGCTCTAGCTGTACACGCCTCTGCTCACTACAGCTGAGTCTCACCCCAGTTTCTGGGTGGAGTGGTTGCTTCAAGTCAAGATTTAGGAAAGCTCCACCATTAAAGTGAAGGGTGGGGATGGAGAGGCTCCTGGGAGTCCCTAACGGAGTCGGTAATAGCATGCAAAGCCTTTCATCTCTAGGTTTCTAGGCCAAGTTAGCTGTAGTGACCCAAAGCTTTTTGAAATCAAGAAGGGATGTACTTTATTTTAATTTGTAATAAATAAGAAGACAATTTGACCTGATTTTTTCAAAGGGGTAAGTGTGCATATGCCCTGTTGGGAGTTCCTCTGAAAATCAACAACTTGTCTTTGAGTGAAAGAGAGGCAGTTCTGCACTCTGGATGCCTTTGAAGCTTCTCAGGCAGCTCCATCCAAAGCCAGGGCATCCCTCCTCGGAGAGCACCAGGAGTGGGATGCTCTGGCCCTGGGCAGCCTCCTCTGCCCTCTTCTCGTCTCCTCTGCCCTCTTCTCATCTCCTCTACCCCCTTCTCATCTCCTCTGCCCCCTTCTCATCTCCTCTGCCCTGCTGACTCAACCAGCAAGTTTTCTTAAGAGGAGATATTTCCAAACATCAACTGACTTCAAGAGTTTGTTTACAGGAGATACATTTGTCAAGTGGCTCATGGCAAATGGGGACAGATGATTTTCTCCCTCCTAGAACAAGCTTGGAAGTAATTTTGGAGTATATCATTTATATAGGTATTCACTAGCAGCAATACCCCAGTTTTTTCAGCTCTAAAAAAAAAATGCATCATTCAGTTACATCTGTTTATAACAGCACAAGACAGTCCTGACTGATGAAGTGCCATGTGATGTTTTCAACCATTTTACCTCTTCACTGTTTTTCCCTATCAATGTCAACAACTTTTTTTTTTTTTTACCTCTTGTAGGCTGCTGTCTTAGGACGCTTTCTCCTTGTGAGTTAAGGAAAAGCTTGATTTGGTCTCCAGGCTATGTTAAATAGATATATTTAATGGAAAAGAAAAAAAGAGAAAAGTTCTGTATTTTTTTCCCCAGTGGCAGATTGGCAGGATTTCCTTTCCACCTGTCCTCCAGCAAGGAAGATTCCTTATCTCAGCAGTTTTGCTGCTGATAATCAACAGGAAATATCACCACAATTTTAATGGAGGCTGACAATAGTGGGACATCTGGTATTAAGCAAAGCTGTTAACCATATTCAAAATCTAAGTATAGCATGACAGCAAGGACGTTATGTAAGATTCCTTGTCACTTTGGGTTGCAAGTACAGTGGAGTATTCACTTGCACAATCCTGGCACACAGACCTGCGTGGGGTTTCTGAGATTCACACTTGCTCTACACCAGTCCTCCCCACGCTGGTTGGCCTAAGACTATTCCCTCCCTCCAGCCCTCACCCCGTGCTGCCCAGTGCATCAGTTCCATCCACTGGATGGCCCGGCTGATATTCTGGGGTTTTTTGATGCTGAATGTCAGGCACACAATCACCTCTAAATCCATGGGGTAGTCAGCAGAATTTGTCACACCATGTCTGCTGCAGCCGTGGGGAATTCTCCCTCCTGCCAGCAGCCCAGCAATGCTGTGCCATCGATGTGGCACTGAAAATCACGAGTGACCATTGCCTGTTGGCCAAGGAGAGCACAGGTTCCTGATGTGTCCATCAGGAATTTGCAACACGGTGAGGAACCAGCCCAGGACAGCGCAGTAGAAATTAGCAAAGTGTAGGGAAAACTGGGCATAGCTGTGGGAATATGGACTAACATCACAAGGCAGTGTTTTAAATTCTAGGGCTCTTAAGTTGTCTGTGTATTTCTAAAGTCAGAATAATTGTTTAACATTCCTACTACCAGTGGGTTTGTACCAAATTTGGAGAGTGCTGTGAATGGTTTGGGGGTATAGACTAATGGTATTAAAAGGACCAACAGGGCCAAGTTCTTTTCTGGGCTATATTTGTGCACTGTTAATGACTTCTATAATTAAAGGCATAGCATAAGCCTATGTCTCCTTAGTATTTAGGTACAAATCTGCCTTTTCTCACCCACGCAATTAGTTCTACTTAAGGCTGTTAGGACAGAGAGGCAAATGGGCAATCTTGGAAATTAAGAGAACTGCACTAGAAATGAAGAGGCATAGAGAAGTAGACCTCAGATCCCATTATCTGAACTCATTTTATTAAGGGCATATTTGCACTGGATTTGCAATTCCCTCTGAATCGCCTACCCATTGCCAAGGAACGTCTGCAGAGCAATTATGTTATCGCAGATGCTAATGCCACCTCGGGGAGGGAGGGAACCAGGAATCCTGCAGCTGTGGAGAGAAAAACTCAGATTTTAACCATGGCTAGTGAATGCTTGGCATGGCACCTTTGTTCTCCCCTCTTCCTCCTCACGGAAGCTCACTCCGTGTGGAGCTGGGAAGTCAGTGGGGCTATACATTTGCCTGCTGGTGAGCTATAATGTAGCAGCTGCTAGCAAATGAGTTGTTCTCTACATAGTTAAATTAGGCCTAATCTTTCTTTGCTCTGTCTGTGCCAGGTCTCTCAATTTTTTTATTACTTTTTTTTTTTTTTGCTGTATCTCAGTTGAGGCTGAGACAAAGGGGCCCCAAGGCGTTTATGTGGTTTTTCCCTCCCAAGGCTCTGAAAATTAAAAATGAGTTGTCACTGGCCCAAGCCCCATGAAAACTGGGGATTTCAATCGACTTTTCTGCCCCATTTCACTGCAGAGAGTGGGATGTAATTATTACAAATGTCATGGTAACAAACTTGGTGGTTTTCACAGTGACAGTTGCCACTGCAGAAATAGCACAACACAGAACAAAAATTACCTGTCAAGCAACTCATTATGTTCATCCAAACCCTGCTTGTTCAATTCTCCATTGGGCTGCACCTGACACAACACTTCCAAATGCTCTCACAGATTACCCGTGGGGATCTGTCTCGGGCCACAGACACCCTCCCACAGCCCACCTGGGCAGCCAGCACCAGGGGCCCCAAGGGCTGGAGGGATTTCGGTGCCTCCACAGAAAATGTCTCACACCCAGTGCAAGCCCATACTCTTAATATAGGGTCTGGAGAGAGTAAGAGCCTTACAGAGTTGGCACGGTTGAGTGGAGCCTTGTGTGGAGGTGGCTGAGAGGAGACACATTGAATCCTGACATTCTCTGGCGCTGAAGTGCCCTGGGCTGTGACCTGCTCTTCACAGCGTGGGAGGTGTGACGGTTCCGCTAAAATTGTAACCCACGAGTCAGTGTGTTCACTCTGAAAGCAGGAAATTTGGGTTAAATTTGCCTGTTTCGTCTGATCTGGTGCTTTCCAGGCCCCAGGAAGTGCCCCAGGTTTGTTCCAGGATGGGGAAACAGGAAAGCAGATGGGCATGCAGGCAGGAGCACAGGACTGAGTCTCTGGTGAAGTTATTGTGCAAAGCAGAATTTAGGATTCGCTGGACCACAGACGCCAAGACAGTTTAACACATTTGAGTCCTTCAAGACCATGCTGAGGTGACCTTGGACCATGGAATACCACAGGCATGGCTGAGCACATACTCTTGAACTAAAGTGGGACTCAGGTGCCTTAAACTACTGGAAGAGCATTGGCACAGAACCTGCCAGTGACAAAATGTGACTGGCACATGGTGTTCTCTGGATGGCACCGTGCTTTGCCACTGCTGCCTGCCCGCAGAGCCAGCCAGGCAGGAGGGAGCACCCCCCAGGGCTAACCTCATTTTCTCTTCTTTGCTTAATGCAGAAAGCGACATTTCTCCTCCTTTTGGTCTTTTAAGTTCATGAGATGATTCATTCTGTTCTTTTTTACTTCAAAATAACCCGATAAATGCATCACTGAACAGGCCTTTTATCTGATAATGGGTAGGAATCTGATCAGATCACAAAATGCAAACATTGCTTGCATCCTTTAGTGCTCTCCCTGAAGGGAAGGGTCTGATGAACACAAACACCAGGCTATTAAGCAGTGCTTTTTCCAGCCCATAACTCACAAGGGGGAGTCATATGTCTACTCTTTGGATCTTTTACAGTGAGTTGACTGAGACTCTGAGCTTTAGTGCCTTATGGAAAGCACTGCTGAATATTTTCTGTCTTTTGCAACCCACAAAATCAGGACAGTGGAGGAAGCAACGAAGTTAGCTAAGGTAACGGTTGTAAATTCACAAGGAAAATCTTCACTGAAAAAAAGTAATTATGTCTTTCACTGGTTCTCTCAGTAAAAACACCTCTTTGAGAAAAGGAATTTCAAAATGGGGAAATGTTTGATTTTGAGCCAAACCCTCATTGATTTCTACCATTTTTTTACTTGAGTACAAGAAAACTAATCCAAGTAAAACAAAAAAGGACCTTTCACCTCAACAAAAATTTCAACCACTTCCATCTCTTTTGACTAGGGAAACATATCAGGCCAATGCAGCCATGAGGACACCCTGCTTCATTTACCAGCAAAAAATTTCCTGCCACTTCCCCAAGTGGTATGTGGCCCTGAAGTCCATAACTTCTGTGTGTAATAGACCAAGCTAGTCTAGGGTGTTCTAGTATAAATTTATACCATGTGAGAATTTTGCTCAAGATATGATTCAAGCACCTAAGAATGAACCAAGTAACCCACAAACCACCATTGATTTCCCAAAGGGGTGCCTGCAATAGGAAATCAGCTGGCAGCATGCAGAATTAGGGCTTTAATTGCTCCTAAACCAAAACTATGTGGAACTATATTTTTAGCTTTTCCGAGTGTGTTCACTATTGGAGAAATTCTGGGATGGGTGCCTATAAATTGATGCAGCAGATCCTTTTGACCTGGGCTACCAAGGGATTGACTATAGCTCAATGAAGAGCATTTAAGAACCAGATGCAATTAACTTTTTTTTCTGCCCCCTGAGTAGATATTTTGCCAAAGCTGAACCTGAAAAGAGCAAAATTCCACTCGCTCTCCGAAAAGAGCAGCCTAGAATTTAAATTCTTTTTTTTTTTTTTTTTATGTTTCACAGTTTTAAAATAAGGAATATGCTTTCATTTGCCTAACACTTTTATTAGGATTTTTATGTACATCTGGAAGTGTGAGATTCTCCCTATTTTCCACCTTATGTCTCCATCCCTTCTTTTTTGTTCATTTAAGTAAGCAAGAAGGGCTGAAAGGAGGAAATACCAAAAGCTGGAGATTCTTTTTAAGTTTACTATTTTGGTCCTTCATTCTCTCCAAAATAAAATTTTGTAAATTAAAGAAAACCGCAACTATAATAATAATTATTATAGATCTTGTTTTTCCCTAAGTTACAATGAGTCTTTTTGACTCTGTTTTGTCTGCCAGGCTAATAATATTGCAGCTAAAGAATGCATGTTGGGTTTGGGCAGGACTCTCAGCAGATGAAAAATAATTTTAATAAATAGAAGAAACTATTGGCAGAGGAAAACAATCTTGGTATTTTTAACACGCCAAAAAAACCTATTTTCAGCCTTTGACCTTTCAGATCAGAAAATTCTGAGAAACAGTCAAAACTAGTTTGTTTTCAGCTTTCTCCATCATTTATACTCAATCTCTTCTCCACCCACAGGTTCACCCACGCCATTGCTAATTAAAACAGAACTCAATATATTTGTCTTTTGTGCCTGTCTTTGCAGTCGATAGGGTCCCTGTTCCCTTGAAGCTGGAATGCTCCCTTGTACCCACAGAGAAGGGCAAAGGGAATTGTTATGCAATGTTGGACTGTTAAAGCAGGGAAGGAGAACACACTGTCAGAGCCCAGGCAGAATGAGAAGGTGGAGATTAATGAGTCTGAGGGGGCTGAGGTCCTCTCCTCGTGTGCTTAGAAAGGAGAGGTGGTCACAGCCAGGTGTTCTTGCTGCCATGGCCCCTAGAAACCATAATTTTTCTACAGATCTGAAATCCAAGTTGTGCTCCTTGCAGTGTCCCTAGACTAGGTTAATATGAGAAGAAGGTGGGGAAAGTTGGGGCAGGGGAGCTGCACAAGTTCTTTGAAGCTGAATAAGACAAAATCACTTTATATTAGTGGTTAATTTAAGGTCTTATCTCCACATACTTGGAGCTCTGTATTGGCTGAAGCCACCCTTCCCTGCAGTTCTTTGTCCTCTGAACTCTTCATGAAGTTTCGATGACGTAGCAGGGATAAAAGGTTAAGACCAAAACCACGGAACCAACATTTTTTTTTCAGATTCTTGTGGATTTGATCTCAAAGAGAAGAATATTCAGAGCAGATCTGTGCTCCTCCCCCTGTCCTGAAGCCTTTTCTGGGACATTTAAGCCAGCCTCTCACTGTGCTGAGGTTCAGAAGCAGGTTTACAAAGCTCAAATGCCCCCCAGGAAGAAGCTCCTTTGTCTTTCACTCTTACCAAACCCTGTGGTGTCCCTCTGGTTGCTTTCCAGCAGACCCAGCTTCCAAAGCCTTCCCTCCAAGCACAGAGGGACATTTCTTTCACCTAACTGTCCTCTTGTGTTCGGAAAAGCTTTGAAGAGAAGCCACTTGTGGAGCATGTTTAGCAATGGGATGTGTCTCTGCTGCTTTGTGGTGTGCGTCCTACAAATGGCTTTGCTATGGCATTTAATCAATTGTTTCAGCTGTTTATTACCTTGTGTATCACAATGCAATGGAGATGGTTGCTTTGGTTAACTCTATTGGATCTGAAATAAATACACAGGATCCACTTAGAGTTGTCTTGGAAGGATATGCTTTGAATGCACTGAACTAAAGCAGGCAGTGAAACTCGCTGTCCAACAGCAGAACAAATCTGTGTACAAAATTAAGTGACTGGCTCCGTGCTTGGAATAAAGCCTTGGAGTGCATGGTGAGTTCTAAAATGTTGTCTCAGCAGAGAAAATTTCTGCCTTTGCTGTTCCTTCTTAGATGACTCCTGTAAAGGCAGTGTTGGGGACCCTGGTTTCACCTACCACAGTGACAGCACAGAGTAAACAAAAATGTGCATCCCAGAGCTCTTGGAAAATGGTTGGAGAAGTCCCAGCACCAAGGACCATTTGCTGAGCTCCAGCTTCAGCAGCCTCACAGGAGGCAGAGAGTAGAGGAATCTAGGCTTCACTATATATTCCCAAGATTTTTCTAAGACTCCACTGATTTATCCTCATTTTGATTTGCTCATATTTGACAGACACACAGATGGCCTGGGGATAACGAACAGTGAAGTGGAGATGTCACTACACCTCCCCACCTTTTAAGGGATTGGAACAGGCAAAAGGCACAGGGCATTCCCAGGTTTAAAACTTGCTGAGAGCTCAGTTTGCCTCCTGAAGAGTCTTGGCTGATTGCTTACCCTCATGGGGTGGAGACAAACACCAGAAGAGCCTTTTTTTCTCGGAGAAAACCAAATTAACTAAAAGCCAGAGTTCCTGACATCCCTGCAAGGCTGGCTCCAGCTCTAACCAAAACCTGATTTCCTGCAGGCAAATGCAAAACATCAGGATTGACATTCCTTCAGACAGAGGTGTGGCATCAGACTCCAGGGACACAGGAGTCATCAGTGCATCCAGGCCTTGCTGAAGCCTCTATGGAGCTGCATATTAGAGGTACAGAAGATATCTTGCCTTCACCCGTGATTTGATCTAGAACCAAAATGCTCCATTGTCCATATTTTTTTGTTCCCAGCAAACTTTTGTTGTTATCCCTCAGGCAGAATCTCTCCCCAGCTGTTCCCTGGCACGGTGTTGATGGGCACCATGCCCCAACCCTGTGCCACACACAGTTCTGAGCTAAGAGCTGCAAGATGTGGCCAGTCACAGAAAATTGGGGTACACAGGTAAAGGGGAAACTTCATGGCAGGGTTACAGAGGTAAAAATGTCCTCCTGGAGTCTAGAAGGTGGCTCATGACCTCATACACTGACAGTTTGGTTCTCTGAGTAAAAAACCACTCTAAAATCAGGCTGCTGGGATGTACCTGCTGTGTTTCAAGAAGCCAGACTCAAACACCCTCCACAGTGATCTCTGGGCTTCCCACTACCTGCAAGGAAAACACTTCTATGTGCCCAAAACCATCCTGCCAGTTTTAGGTTTGCAGCAGTGGTTATGTGGGTGAAGTGAAAGCCTGGAGAAATGTTGTGAATTAATCTGTTCCAGGCAGTGAGCAGAAGACACGGGCTGCTCTCCCCTGCTGCTGCAGAGCCTCTGAGGGCAGCACAGCAGGCAGAGCCGCTCTGCTCCGACTGCCCAGGCTCTCCCCAGCAGCTCTGCAGAGAGCTGCTGTCATACTCAGTGGAGCATCTAATGCTTCCCAGCCAGCCGGCACGGCGTTGGAGACAGGAATTCAGAGATGCCTCCACCTCTGGGGAGCACTAGTCAGCAAGCTGCTGTCCAACAAGCAGCAGTAATCTGAAATAAATCACACAAGCCCGGCTTTTTCCAGCAGAGGCTTATTATTCAAAGGGAAGGACACATCCAGTCAATGAGGCGTGGTGCTGCTAAACGGTTGGCTCAACAAGGGTGTGAATAAATACAGTGAAACAAGTCCTGCTTCCCCCCAGAGTGAGGACTCAGACCAGTTCCTGAGAGGTGAGAGCACAGACCCTGTGAGCAGAGGCAGGAAAATTGATTTCCTTTTCACTGTTTAAATTAGAGAAGGCGGCCTCTGCCTGATCCACTCTTACATCACTTGGGTTGTGGGTTTTAGTGGCAGCCAGGGACTTTTCTGACTCGAAGTCCTACGAGATCCCACTTGTTTTCCCAGAATAAAAGCTTCTCCTTCCATATTGCTTTCATTCAAAACTCAGGTCACGGAAGCTGCAGCCCTTCAAGGATGCAGGAACAGGGTTATCCAGCAAGGTACTGTATCTCCTTCAGCCTCCTGCTGCAAAGAAGCCTCCCTGAAGCAAGATTTTCTGATGGGGTTTTAGCACTCACCAAGCCCAGGTCAAATAACTGCATGATTCTATTCTCGCACACCCCCCTCCCACAAGAATACCACTCCTTCCAGTAAAAGTGAGGGTCTGCTGAGAAAAGCATATTCCCAACTCCCCCCAGTTTGCCTCCTCGAGAAGCATTTGTCAGGCTGATTGCTCTGGCCATGCGTCTCCAGCCTGTCGTTAATCAGCCAGTACAGCACACATCCGCAAACTGCAGGGCACAAGGGCAGGAAGAAAAGCTGGATTTTAATTTTTCATGTTTATCATGTTTGTAGTTCTCCACGGCAGCACAATGATTCCTTTCCCTTCATAAAAGACAATTGGGAAAATTAGTTGGTTTCAGTTTAACAAGGTAATGATCCAATTTAGCGGAGATCAAAGCAAGCAGTGTGGCAAATGCAGAATGGTGAAATTAAGTTACTTTATTAATGCACAATGCACTTGCACCAGAATGATTGACTATCCATTAGGTTTACTGAGCTGCAATTAGCAATTATCAGCAATAACCTCCTCTGTGTAGGCAAGTAGAGGTGTGGATCATGCTCCTACTTCGAGACAAGAAATGTGTCCACCTTGTAAAATCCCAGGCGATGTAGAAGTGCAATGTAGTGGCCAGTTATAGAAAGGGTAGGTAGGTCTTTACCTGTGACTTCTTTTTCTGACTGATGCATCATAACACAATGAAAAATGATGCATATGCTAATGATCTTCACTGTTATGCTGATGGGTAACTCGATGACTGGCAGTAGGCTAAAATTTGAAGCAAATCAGAAATGAATACTTTTCTCTCATCCAATTTGGTGGTTTGTCTATCAGCCAATAACCCCCCTCATAATCCATTACTGGCAAAAATCAGTGGTAGCCGTTCTGTAAACACAGTGATCAGCAGAGGAGGTGGAGTCGTTTGCAAGCTTTAATTGAAATCTGACTGTGAGAAGGATTTAAGTTCACATTAATACCTTATCTGAGCACATTTCTTGTTATCTTCTGAGACAATTCTATGATCATTAAATTCTCTGATGACAATTATGTCACTTTATTCATTATTTCTCCTCCTTTGATCTTTCTAAATGTTGGAGAATTGGATATTTATTTATGTAGCATTCATCTGTTCCTGTTCCCTGTTCCTCAGGCTGATAAACCTACAGTCATCTGAAACATGCCAAAGTATTTTTGCTTCAGCACAGGCTCCATGGATTTTATCCTGCGTAGTGGTTGTGTATGCATATGCCTGCTCGTTTCTGTGCCTGTTCTCCCTTAATGACTTTTGATCTTGCTGTCCAAATTAAAGCAAGTTTGACAGCCAGGAAAATTCTTAAATATACCAAGTTCTTACAAGTCTTTTGAAAGTAGGTTGTCAGAAAGAGTAAAGAGAAGCTATTAGCAGAGAGAAAAGTGCCTTTTCAACTCCTACCAGACATCAAACAATCTACAAGAAACAACAATGTAAGAAAAAGTTCAATTTGGCATTTACATCTTGTTAGACATCAGAGAACCCAGAAGACACATGGCCACAGCAAACCAGGCTTCCTGCATTACCTCACTTAGGTTTTGTAGCTCTTATAATCCACTCCTGAATAAAGAAGTATTGTCTTTGTTGACTGAGTGTGATCTGAGAGAAAATGGGGAACAAAAGAGCTTAAAATGCAAAGGCATGAGGAGAACATGGAAGGAAAATAGATCAGTTTTGGAAGCTTTGTGAAGGTGATGGTGCAGGGGGCACAGGCTGTGAGCAAGGGCAGTGATAGCTGGGTCCTGAGCGAGTCCTGTCTGCTCAGTGTTGTATTAAGGAGCATGTCAAGTGGCTCTGCTTCCCACCCTGGTGTTGTTTATTCCCAGTCTTGTGTAATAAACTGTAATAGCCCCACTGAATTTCTCACTAGGAAAATGAGTGCATATCCAAGTTGCTTATTTCTATCATCCTAAACACCTTCAGGCTGACTGCTTTGGGGTATTGCCAAATTAAACACTCAATTTTTCCAGTAGCTGGGCCCATCCAAGGGTTGTCACTACTTATTCTCTATTTTAGCTATGTATAGTATGCACAGACCTACAGGGAAAAGTTTGACTCATTGGGGAAATATTTGGATTTCCTGGTTTGAATTTGCCATTTTATTTTTAACATTTTAAGTCATACCTTTGCACATGTGCAGACGTTCCTGTGAATTCACATATATGTCCTTCTAGACACACAGACACATTCCTTCTGTATGAAATTAGGAGTGACTATAAGTATCTATGTCATCTGCCAGGAGATAATTTACACATTCCTTTTGGAAGAGACAGCTGGTACAATTTAAAAATATTAGTTTTGCTACTAAATCCTAGGCTGCAAAAAAAACCTTGCCAAGTAGAGAGCCTTACAATTTGTGTAACTTGATTTTGCATGCTTGATGGCCATATTGTTCAGTGTTTAGTATTTATTGAGCTGCATTTGACATCAGGAGTTCTATTTACGTTTTAGTCAAACAGTTTGAAAGTTGCTAAACTGGCCATGTGTCTCCAAAATGTGCTTGGCTTTTCCCCACACACACCTATCCATCTTAGTGACTCTGTTATCAGCACAATTATTGGTTTTATCTGCACTGAGGAGCTGTCAGAAGCACAGTCCTGGTGCACAATCTATTTATTCTGCCAAGATAAAATGACTGATGTCCCTATGCGTGGGGACTGGGTATTTCCTCTGAGCTGAGTAATTTGGGAAAGATTGGAGCTGCTGTCCTGTGTTAGAGCTCCTTCTCTGCTGTGCTTCATTGCTTTCTTCCCAAAGTCACTGGGGAAGGTCTCTGCAACACCTCCTTTGGGAACTCTGTCCTGATCAGCAGGACCTAATTTATATATAGGACACTAATGACAGAGGTGAAACTAAAATAAATACCTATTCAGGGAGTGGGGTTGTAGTCAGGCCACAAAAGCCCATATCACAGAAAACGGAAAACATTCTGAAATTTCCATTTACACAAAAAATTCATGCCATGTCCTAACAGCACACAGGAGTACATATTTGACAAATAGTACTTAAAAAATAGTAGGGATTCATGGGATGTTAGGGTGGTGGAAGAATGTCAAATCCAGAAAGCAGTTTTGACAGTTTAGGCAAATTTGCTCTCTCCAAGCAGGCAACCTGTGAGACGTGACGGGATGATGAAGAATTCTGTTTACAATCAACAATGCCAGTCCTAAAAGTCGTGTTGAAATTTACAGCATAATAGATGATGACAGAAGAAAAAGGCTGCAGTTGGCCCTTGATCCCTCTTACAGCTCCGATCACGTAAGTGAGATAAGCAGGACTCGATCTGCCCCTGGGGATCCCATAAAACAGATGACATTCCTGGCACTGAGGCCATGGCTGAACGTCTCTCCCGAGGGACTCTTTCTCTCAGAGCAGGTAGAATCACAAATCTTCCATAGCAATGCACAATTTACTCTCTGACATAAGGGTTAGGGTGGCAGGGGTGGTTTAAGCACGTTCCAGCAGAACAGGACATTGCTCTTGACATGATAACAAAGAGCATTTGTAGTTGGCTCTCAATTCACTTCCCATTTTGTTCTTCACTCAAGGACAGTTAAAAGGGATTCACTTATCTCACTAAAATTTCTCTAATATGCCATGCCAGAAAACTAAAAAATCCTTTGTGAATCATATTCTATCAAATCCATTATCATCTTTTGAAAAGACAACAGTCCTCCTCCTCTCTGGAGAGATGACATTTCAGCTCCAGGTGAGGCAATTACAGAGCTGATTGCAGGGGATGGAAACTGCTGCACCAACTCCCTGATTAAGAACTTGATTTGTATTTATTTATGTTTGATATGTGTTTTATTTAGATTTTCTATAACTAAATGCAATTGGCATTCCATTAGGATGTTTCAAGTGAACAAACCCCCTTTTTTTGTTGTCTTGGGTTAATGGTAAAGATCAGAACCTTTCATTTTTCAATTGAGAATTTGAGTCTGATTTTTAGTGCTGCCTGGTATAAAAATCACTGCATTCATTCTCAGGCATGGAGAGATTTTGGATCCAGAAAATATATGTGTTTAAAGGAACACACAGGAAGCTTTCCAGCACTCCTAAAGTCTTTGGTATTTTTCCATTCTCAGTGTTGTACCACTGTTACATCCATCTATTACTCATTTCTTGTATAGTCCTTGCAATTGCTAAGCTTCTTCCCCAGAAACTGCAAAGATCTTGAGGCTGTTAAAATATCTCTTCTTGAATGCCAACTTTTAAAAGTATCTTTAAAGAAATAAAAAAGCAACCCTGAGTGAATGGTTACCTGATCAAGGTAGTGGGCCCATTAGAACTACACCATCTGAACATGTATCTGAATTTTGGTTCAGGTTCTTGTGCCTTGAATCTGTGCATTTTCAACTTTCCTCACCCTGGGCACCAGAGGAACACCACAGGGACACCAGAGGGACACCACAGGGACACGGTGCATTTGCTTCCACGTAGGCAAATGTGGGATGAGCACCCAAGGGGGTCATTCTTTCCCTCTGCCCTTGTTGCATTCCCATGTGTGTCTTAAATGCCTTATCAGTCAGGCTGGGAACACAAGCAGCTCCAAACATTCCACCATAACAAATTCAAAATATCACTTCAAATGTACAATATGTGTCTTGATTTGCCAAATCTTCATATTTTGTGGGGAAAGAGGGCCTGTTGAGGGCACCCCGTGAGGGTGGAAGCTGCCTCCAGACTTGGCCATCAGCAGTGCTGCAGAGGAGGATGTAGGAGACCTGCAGCATCACAGTGATGGTTTATGAAGTTCCTCATCCCAATCCAGGCTGACCGAGAAGACACCACGGATGCTGTGCAGAGTCTGTGTCTCTCAGGTCATTAGCAGCCCGGTATGATCAGCACCATGATGTCCACCAGCTACTTCCATGGCTGCAGCTGCTGGTGATGGAGTGAATTAATTAACTTTCCTCTCGGTTATTGGGATTTCAGGTCTCTGCACTTAAGGGGTAATTGTTTGGTTCTTTGTTCACTAGTGTCGGTAGTGAGCTGCTCACACAGCACCAGGACCGGTGCAGCAACAACATCTGACCTAAAAGTAACTCAGTATTCACCAGGAGAAGTAGAGCTGGAAATGTGCCAGTCTACCCTATCATTAACAGTGCTAATTAGTGGGGCTTCGGGCTGGCCCTGACTGAGCTTTTGGTCAACAAATCCGAGGCCACCTTAGCTCTTCATCTCTGGCTGAAAGAGGTACGAAATGCACTCAGAAAATGATGATGGCAACGACCTTTTATAGGAAAAACGTACATAGCAGAGATATTACTTCCATTTTTCATGACCAGATACCTCAACACTATTAGCTCCAAAGAGCTGTCCTGGTTTTGAAGCTGTGTCTTCCTGCTGTCACTGCTCCTTCTCCATCAGTGCTTTGGGACGTCCTCCCCTCCATACTTTCATCTCCACCAATTCAAACTGTTTCTGTTTTTGTCCCTCATCCCTCTTCCTGACTTTTACAGATCTTTAGCAATATTTCTGTCATCTCTAAAGTTTGATTGGCTTCCAAGGCAACACCATCTGCCTATTTAACTAATATGCTTCTCATGCCTTTTTCCTGATCACTAAAGGTGATGTTAAATAAGAACAATCTTAAGACAGAATCCTCTGCTATATTTTTTAGCTGCAATCTGACAGTTTGATGCCTCCATTGTTTACCATCAGTCAGCCAATTTTCTGGCCAGCTCTGGTGCTCATATCCAGTTCTGCTGAAACGATTTTCTTCAGGCCAATTTATATTTAGTACAGCAGAAAATTAATCCTGTGGTAAGGTAGTTGTGATGAATTGTTCTCTGCTCATGCTTGTCCTCTCCACTGAAAGCGGAACAAGCTCTGAATCCCACCTTGACTCCATAAAATTTTGTTAGATTAATATAAATGTCTGTTGTCTCCTACTTGTCTAAGCTACTCCATGGCCATTTTCATTCTGATTTACTCAGAGAATTCAGGAGTGCAAAATGATGCTACAATAACAGCCACTCTCCATTGAATGAATTCTTACCATGTTTTACATTAGCAGAGATTTATTTGTAAATGGTTAATAGAGGGTTAATAAACAATAATATGTATTAAAAGCATAGATAATGATTATTACAAAATTGTTACATCACCAGCAGACATTACGTAGGTTTGAAAGCAATTTATTGACCTAGATAACAATCACTGTGTTTAATTGAAACATTCATTATTCACTTAGTAATCTTTTATGAACCGTTAAGAAAATAAATGGAATGTGAAGTGTGACAGCAACTTCCTCAATAAGGTTTACACAAACAGGACAAAAAAAACCCCAGGTCTAATCTCTGCCTCAGGTTGTACATAAAGTCCATTGAAACAGCACCAATGTATTATTATCTATACTCTCAGCAGAGCACGTGAACCCAGCACGTGGATGCTTTCCATGCCCAGCTGGGAAGGAAAGTGAGGTTTTCTTAGCAAGCCCTGGGGCTGGGAGGCTCTGAGGAGGACCCTGGACTCACCATGCTGTGGAACAGAAACAAAGGGGGGAAAAAACCCCAAACAGAAATCCCCTCTAATACTTCCTGCCTTACTTTTCATCCTGGCCTGTTTGAACTGGAACTGTCCTAGCAGACACATGTAAGGAAAGGAGACTCAGATATTCTCTTAGTAAAAGTGTGATTTCAAGTGGCCTTTGTCCTCTTCATGTGAGCTGGTAGAAAGGATGCTGAACCGCTCACTCCAACAAAAAATGAAAGAAGAATTCACGATGCCTTTTGGTTCGAGCAGATTGTGGTTACTGCATTGCCATCACTCTTCCAAGCACATTTTTCCCTGGAGTGTTTTCTTTTCAGAGCTCTCCATGGCATTTGTCACTATACTAATATGCTTTTTATATTTACTTTGTTCTTGCAAAGTGCCACATGCAAATGCAAGAAATTTATCAGTGTCGGTAAGTTTTTCATCGTAGGAAAAAAACCACATCAGAACAAGCAAAAAAAACCCCAAAACAAAACAAAACAAAACAAAACAAAAAAACCCAGCAAAACCAAACCCAACAAGTGGGATTAAGCAGCAGTGATTTTGGTTTTTGCAGCATTAAGTCGCCTCCTCAGATTCATGACGACTGTGGGCTCAAGATCAAAGGAATGTATTTACTTGAAAGAAAAAAATATTTGACTTCTTTTGTTTCTGACTTCCATGCACCCACAATACAAACCTCTTAGTCCTATGACTGTCATAAACTGACTGCTATTTTTGGGGAATAGCCAAAGACTGAGACCTAAAAATGTGTCAAAATATTCAAGACCTTCTAATACACAGTAAAGCAACTGCTCATGTTCATTGCATGGGCTCTCTTACAGACAGAGGACTCCAGCATTCTGTGCTGCTGTTGAAGTAATTGTCCTCCATATGCAGAAATGTTAATGAGAAATAACTTGTTGAAAATCATCTGAGCTTGATTAGCTGCCAACTCTTGACATCATGGCCAGGAGTTTCATGGCAGCGTTATCCTTACCCAGCCCCTCCTGGAGAGCCGGGCCTGTCCCCTGCTGCTTGTTAGAGCCAGTGGAGTTTCCAGCAGCAAGGAGACACCTTTTGAATCATCCTCCAGGAATGAGGAGGGGATGACATAGCGCTGGCAGGATGCTGAAGGAGAGGGATCCACTCCTGCTGGGAAGGTGGCTTCTCAGCCAGCAGAGCCACTCAGCTGATGAGGGGGACAATCCTGGAACTCAACTCCTTCACAAAGGCTTCCAGCTCCATTTTACAATTGCTCCTCACCCAGTTGGTAGAAAGCTTCAGTTAATTTCCAGGTTAAATCTGTCCATGATCAATTTATGCTTCTTTGCTCCTGTGCCGGTGGCACCATTAGCTCACAGAGTTCCGTTCCTCAGTTCATTTATAAAGGGAAATCAGTTTTCCTCTTTGAAATGCTCCTTGTAGACAACTTTCCCAGTCCACAGGTTATCTGACCTGCATGTCTCTAACCTGAATGAGTCTCCATTGAACATGAGCAGGCAGAGGCTCACCTGGCAATCCAGCACCTCACACAATAATGCAGATCCTTCTTTATCTCTGCAGGATATGTAGGTTCTGTTATCTCCAAAGACTAGGTTTAACTTTTTAGAGCTATATAATACCAGTGGCTGAGAGTCCATTTGCAGATTGATTGATGTGTCAGGTTGTTTTTTTCCCTTTGCTGAACACTCCTACCCCAGCAAGAACTGTTGCTATATACTCTTAAAAGTGCATAATGGTTTTATAATGTCAATATATTGTAACAAATAGAAAGACTTTGCAGTTTACACTATTGCATTTATTTTGATTTCCATTATTCCAGTGCCCAAAGTCATCTATTTATTAATCTATAATATGCTGAGCATCTTCTGTAATGAAGAAGATTTCTCAGCTTTGTGCTATTAGCAAATAAATTCAGACACTGAAACTTTTTTTGTTTGCAGATATTAATGAAAATATTAAATAATATTAGCCCTAAGGATGATCTGCAGTTTTGCTGATGGCATAAAATTATTCGGGGTAGTAAAAACTAAAACTGATCATAAAGTTCTGAGGGAGGAAGAAACTGGCAGATTAAATTCAATGTTGATAAATGCAAAGCAATGCACATGGGGAAAACAACACTAAATACACATATGCAATGATAATCTCTAAATTAGCCATTATCATTCTGCAAAGAGATCATACAGTCACTGCAGATTGCTCAACAAAAACATCTGCTCGTTGCCCTGCGGCAGGCTGGAAAGGTAAACAGCATGTTAGGTATGAAAGCAACCAAGAGCAGCAGGAAAAGCAGCTCTGTGCCACTGAAGGAGCTCCAGATTTGCCCACACTTGGATACTGCATGGACTGCATCTGGTCTGTGACTTTGGTACAGCACCCATGAAATTAGTGGGACACAAATGGGTGTTAGCAGGAGATCTCCTGATCATCAGGAGATCAGTTGTCACTTTCAATGACACTTGCTGGCACCCTGATTCATTTAATTGTCCCACATGGAAGATAAAAATAAAATCTGGTAAGGTCAGCCCAAAAGGAATAATAGACTGGGATACTTAGTTTTGGAAATTAGGTTTTTTCCCAGTTGTCTGAAGCAGCTGATCCTTCCAGATTATCTCAGGGATGTCTTAAATCAGATTAAGACAACATTTACACTGACAGAGTGTGGGGGCAGTGGGGATCAGAACATCTTATGTGGGTCCCAATTTAGAGGTGGAGAATTCCAAAGATTTGCTAGGCATGTACTGCATCAAAAGGAAAAAAGCACCCAGAGACCTCTGGTCATTCTCAGAGAGAAGCACAACAGGCAAATTTCCCAGTCTGTGCCCTGGACTCTCAGAGAAGGAAGATCTTAGGAATAATAAATGTAATTGTTGCCTAAATACTGCTTTGTTTGAGCAGGGGCCAGAAAAACAAAAGCACTCACGGTTAATTCCCAACTCACTTGAAGCCACATATCCCCTTTTTCAGGGAAAAAGAGTTAAGAAAGTTTTACTAAAACTCCATCAGTTTGTTGGAAATTCTGGCATGGTAACTGTGTATCTTACTTAAAAGGTCAATGAGAATCTCATGAATAAAACCTAACTCTATAATGAAAGCACAGTATTTAAAATTTCCCTGGATCTCCTTGCTCAAAACTGATTAAGAACAGACCTGCTGCCATCCTGTAAAATGCTTCTAAATGAGTCATCCGTTCATCAGCCAAGCCCCGAAAGTTCAGATGCAATTGCTTCAGAAAGAACATTTTCAAAACTATGGCATATCAGTTGGAAGATGCTGATAACTTCCAATCCACAGGAGAGCCCTGCTGAAAAAAAAAAAAAGAGCTGAGATAACTTTGCTTTTAAGGTTTCCCCAGCTGACTGATTAAAAACGTCACAACAGAAAATTCAAAGGTCACATTTTCTCAAGTGTCGCTGAGAACCCACTGTCTGAGGAATGAGATGAGATTAAGATGCAAAACACTGAAACACTTTGAATCAAATTTAATCTTCTAATGTTTTGCTGCCTTATAAAAAAACCTAAACAAGGTGGGGGGACTTGTATTTTAGGAAAACCCTACTGGAAACATGGCACTGCCAGTGGGGTTAACAGACTTTGACTAGATTTTGTTATTTTGCTTCAGGAACTGGTCTAATTCATATCAGCTGAAAGCACTTTTTAAGATGAATTGAAAGAAAAAGGATTTACCAGAGTTTATATTCTCATGAATCTCCTCTAGATATCTCTGAAGGACAAAATTGAAGGTCAGTTTTACTGTCTATAGAAGCCAATCAGAAAACCTGAAAATGTTACATTTTCTCCAGATGATAACTAAGAAAAGACTGAGGATTTTCCTCCACATTTAGCAAAATCTTTCTTTTACTAACACAAGGCAACTTGTTCAGCTGCTCCTGGGCATAGCAGCTGGGAATGGGACTGGTGGTTTTTTACAACAAGTAGTTGATTTGAGGGACTGAGCGGAAGCTCCTAAGGGAAAACCTTTTGGACAACACCTGTGAGAAGCTGTGCATGGTCTCTCTTCTTGGCTTATCCTCCCTGCTCGTGTCATTATTGGGTACAATCAGAGGGGTTTGGTTTTCCTTTCTCAGATGTTGGCTGCAGACTGTACAGGCAGCATCAGGCACATTTGGGGAGAGGCAGGGAAAGGGCACAAGCAGGAGGGTGCAGGAAGAAGGATTTGGGGGCAGCAAAGAGAAAAGCAATCCTCTACAAAGAAGAACCTTAGAAAACGCATAAAGAGATACAGAAAGGAATGCACAGGAGTTTCCAGGGGTCTGATACTGCACAGTATAATCCGCTCTCTCACCAGCCAAGTGACAGCAGTGCAAAGGTTTGGGGTTATCCCCACACCTGGAGGAGGAAAGGAATCTGCTGAGTCCAAAACTGTTGTAGTAAGATGAGAAAAGCTTTTTTGGTATGCAAGAGACTCAAGCAGATTGGAACAAGGGTAACATGTCTTACTAAAATGAAAGATTGCACAGGAATAAACAAATGTGCACTTTCTTCATTTTTAAAAGTTTGATTTTTCATTATCAAAATTAAAGCAAGGAAGTAAACAAACAAACAAACAAACCCCCGCCAAAATCCCATCTGGCTTCTCTGCTTTCCTTCAAGTTCTGAGATATGTACTTGCTGAATCAGAATGTAGATATTGGGCCTTCTTTTTAATCAGCATCACAGTCATCTGCCACTGTTTTAATGTATCAGGAGCTGGTTCCCCTTTTTTTGAGGAGTGCTATCTCCAGCCTGCAGCTCACATTCCACAGCAGGAAAGCAGCTTCTGAAAAATTCACTCTGGCATACCTTAAGCTCTACTAGACCTGAGAGAAAGCAGTTTCAAAGACAGGTTGCTTCTATGATTTTTGGGTTTGCTTTTTGGTTTTAGCCTGTGTTTTTGTTCTCCAGCTTAGAAAACCAGTTCAACCAGTTCAAGTTAAACAGTTTGGATGGAAGTGGACCATATTAGAAGGTGATGGCCATTTTCTAAGGATGTGTGAACACTTGTTTCTCTTTCTGTGGAGATGCCAGGAGAGTGGGAAATGGGGCCATCAATAGGACAGAAAGACATGAAACATCAGAGCCTGGGAGCAGCTGAGACAGTGTGACTGCCCCCAAGGAGTCAGGCAGGGCAGGGCAGGGACAAGGGAAATAACCTTACCAGGACCTTGCAGGGCAGGAGCTGTGGGGGCAACCACCTCCCTCAGGGCTGTTAGGACACCAAGGATGGTTCTGAACAGGACTGAGACCCAGATCCCTGAATATTCACAGATGGAGGGGTTGGAAACCTTTGCTGGCTGTCCCTGTAGCTCTGGGAGGCTCAGGACATCATCAGTATGTGAATAACACAAGTAACTGATGATCCCAAGCATCCCACAGGTCTGTCCTGAAGGCAATTAACTGAAGAAAGTGGCTTTCTGGAACCCTTCTAGATGGCAGCAGCCAAAGAGCAAGACTTGGAATTACCCTCAGAGACAAACAAGGACAGGGCACTCCCTGCTCAAACCTGAATTTAGGACAAAGTCACAGCACCAGAGCATCCAATGGGAACCACAAATGTAAGGCACAACCCTGCTGAAGTGCTTTCAGGTTCCCCAGTAGCAAGAGAGATAAATCTGTAAAGCATTATTGAGCTTTTATTTTTTCATTTAATATTTTCAGATGTTAACAAATCCTGCAGATTTGGGCCTCTCTGCAATACGAGGTGATTAGGATCTTTTCTATCACAGACTGCTCAGTTTTTCCTTCACTCAGAGACTTTATTCCCTGTGTGATAACGTGGTAGCATGTTCTAGTACCACTTGACTTGTCAGGAATATGTTTTTTATTTTTGCTTTTTGAACGCATTCATGCCTTACAAACACTTACTTTAATCCTCCTGGAACAATTTCTGTTACAACTATTAAAAGTAACCTTTAATGAAATGATTTGAAATGTTAGATTGGTGGTTGGAGCTGACTTCAGCCTTGCTGTGGTTTTTCGTTCCTTGAGCAGTGACACTGAAATCAAGGTTTCAGCTGAGCCACCAAACTGTGCCTGTGAGCCCCAGTAGAAATATTTCTCTATCCATCTCTCTACAAACTCACTTATATATAAACTACAGCTGAAATAAATTTCTTTGATCACAATTTTTTAAAATAATTTCCACCAGTTTAACAGAATTCACCTTCCCTTTCTAGCAATAGACTGACTTCTTGAGATGCTTAGATAAAACAACTTGAACTTCTTCTTTGTCCTTATAAAAATCTCTACATTCTGAGGGCAAACACAGACATCTGCTCAGTTCATTAGATAATTAAGCTACTGATAAAATGGACACACTTCTTCTTCATCCTATAATAATCATGACAACATCCCAAAAACATTTATCTGTTTTTTCCTTTTCGCTCCACTATGCTCAAGCTCATTTGTGGCCTTTCTCTTTATTTCATTTGGTTCCTTTCAAAGCTGGATGCTTTTCCCTAAAGTGCAGTCTGGTATCCCCAAGAGTGACAGTCTTGGAAATGGAAACCTGGCTTGTGTTTCTCATTCCCAGCCTCGATGCAAAGCCTCTCCCTTCTTGCACTGCTTGACTGTGCAAACTGGAGACAGGACCTTGATGCTCAGCAGGACTGAACAAAGCTGAAGCAGTTCCCACTCCCAACACATCTCATATTCTCTGAATCCATCTGGAGCCTTTGGACTGTCTTAGCAGCGTTGGATCAAAATGTATAAATAATTTCACTTGACAAACACAGAAATACAAAGTGTTGAATTTTGCTGTTGTTCAATAAGAACATTCAGAAGTTTCATTTACAGGCAAAGCTTCAGACTGAAAAGCAATGTCACAACTTGGAAAAGAGGGTTATCAGTGCCTGGAAATGACACGGTTTATTTTGCATCAAAACAAGGAAAACATCCCTATGACATGTCCCCAGTTAAATTATTTATCAAAATAGGTATAAGCTGAAAAAACTAACCAACCAAGCAAGCAAACAAAAAAAAAACAACAACCCCAACATAAAACAAACAAAACCAAACTGGCTTCTTTTTCTTCTTGAATATTCTTCAAATATTCTTTTTTTTTTTTTTTTTTTTTTTTTTGGTTGAATTTTGACTTTTTTCATCCAGCAGAGCACAAAAATTAAACATCTGCCAGACTACTGAGATGAATGATCTCAAATTCAGTGTTGCCAGCCTTGGGGTTTTATGGTGATTCCTACCCAGTTTACTAAATATCGTAAAACTTCCCTTTCTTGAAGCATGCAGTTAGTTATGAATCTCATCTTGTTCCTTCAAAGATCTTCTTCAAGCTCTCCCAGTCTCAGTGGAAAGATTGGAAGCATGGCCTAAGCACATGCCATCGGTTTAGTAACTAAAGGCAAACTAAAAAGTCCCAAATGGATTTTACTTCCAAGAGCAGCTTTGAAAATGGAGATTGGACCTGAGGGCCTATAGAAATCTTTCCCAACTTAATATTTGCTTTGATTCTCCGAAATTCCCACTTCAGAGCATAGTCTGAGGGTATTTTGGAATCAGTTTCAGAGGATTTTAAGAGATTGTTGTTGACATTGCAGCTCCCACAGATTTCTTTCCTGGGGAACCTGGGAGTGGGAACAGTAATTAGTCTCTTTTGTCTTCATCGAGGCTGAGCTTGGATTGTGAGCAAACCACTGACACCAGTAAAGCAAAGCTAAAAATAAGAAAAGAAATACACCTCTAAAAGTCCCTACAGCCCGGGTCGAGACTTTAGGACACCGAATGAAATCAGATTTAAAGACAATCAGAGGAAAACTAGGCGAAGGTTAAAGAACTAAAGAAGCTAAAATGGATTCCTGAGGCAAGAGGTTAAAACTAACTAAATAAAGCTGTTTGCAAGTTGTCCAAAACCACAGATCCTTGCACGTATCCTTTCCATGGTCGCTGACTGGGTGAAGACCCTTGACTCTAATTTTATACCTGGCTGCCTGAAAGGGAACAGCTGTGAGAATGTCCCTGTTGTGGCTGTGTGGCTGATGCCAAGTTCTGGGCTGGGCAGCTGGAGGTTCCTGCTATCACAGAGCCCCCTCTGCCACACCACGGGACTCCCTTGCTTTTTAATTTCTCTCCACTCCACTGGTCTGTGTGGTACCAAACTCAGTTGGGGCAATACACGGTTTTGATATAGCAACAATCAAAGAAAGGAAAGCCTGGCAAAGAGCAGGAAGAGCAGAAGAGATCCATGAGTCCTGACAGCCTGATTCCAGCCTCTCCCTCCTCCACAAGGGCTCAGGCAACTCTCAGGCCCATAGATGACCTCTAAGATCCCACCTCCACAACAGGAATTTAAAGGGAGGGCAAATAAAGAACAGAGCTCGCCACCATATGCTTGATCTGCAGGTTAATTGCTCCACTACTATTGTATTTAATTGTTCCCAGTGAAGTCTTTCTAATTGCTTTTCTTTTTACCCAATTGAGTAATAATAAGAATATTAATAATAAATATGCCAAGAGTTTCAAGCAGAAAATGATAAAAGCCATTTCCCATGCAAGCAGGTGGAGGGAAGTGACTACTAGGATGAGAAATGCTTCTTTCCTACGTGAAATAGAAGAGGAATAATAGCAGCTGGCACAGGTAGGCTGACACAGCTACTGCCTGGTGTAAGTCACTGCTGGGAGGTGAACTAATGACCAGCTGCCGCATTTCCCCAGTATAAACTGGAATCAAGCATTTGCAAAGTTGTCTGCTGATAGTATACACATTTCAATATAGCCACATGAATATTCATGAGTGAAAACCGTTCTACTTCTTAATAGCAGCTTATAGCCAAATGCCAAGATTCTTATCCAGAAAAATCTCTCATTTAGCTGGGTGGGAGATCTGCCCAAACTCAGGCGTTCAGGAGCTCATTTTAAATGCGTGCCACGCAAAACGGTTTCCTGTTCTCCTTCACCCCCAGCACCAGATTAGCATGTAGAAATACCAAAACTCAATAGTGACAACTGTATTTTTAACACCTTGGGGAGCTGCAAATACTCCGTTCCAGAACAGTAAAGGCTCTTCCTCCAGAAAAATCCTCTGCTGTACCAAGCAACTTCTCCAGTGGCTTGGTGTCTCCCAGCCACACAACAGGCTGGAATGCCTCGAGGGGTTGGTGAATGGGAAAGTTGCAGAATACTGGGGTTTGCACATTCCCTGAGTCCCCTGGCTTGCTGGTTTGCAAGGCACTTTGTGACACTTCTGCATGGAAAATGCTCCTGGAAATGCAGGGCTTTGCAGTGGTGCCGAAGCAGCGTTTCCCCAGCGAGCAGCCTCTCTCAGCTCAGCGCTGTCCTTTGTCAGGCAGGGAGAAAGCGAGCCCTTCTTAACCACCTCCAAGTCAATGAGGGGCACTGCCACGCTGTCACTTGGTGATTAATTGCTGCATCTGCAGGCAGGGCTGCCAGCAAACCCGTGGGCATCATCCATGATGCGTAAGCAGCCATGGATTTAAAGGGAAATGTGCGTGGCACGGCGGAGCGCGGGCTCAGGGGGGGCCTTGCCCCACTGCAGCAGCATCTGCCACCCAGCAGCTGCAGGGCCAACAAAGCTCCTTCAGAGGGGAACAAGAGAAAGCCCTCAAGTCACTGGAGGAAACTGTGTAATTATTCATCTTCTTCCCAGTGCAAGTATTCAATCTCTTGCCACCCAAATGTTCCCAACATAATGATTTCCATGGGCACATCTAAAGCCACTGGTGCTGGAAATTCGTGACAGAAGCACACTGGGAATCTCAGCGCTTCACTGGGCTCTAAGAGATCAGGCTTTGGGAAGACCTTTAAGTGCCACAACAGCTGGGAATTCTGATTTTATGCAGTGTTGCTTTATTTACCCGGGCTGTGGGCATGGCAGAACTGGGGAGGAGAGGAGAGGAGAGGAGAGGGGGTGATCAGTTGTGAAGATCAGACATATAAATGTCCTTGCAAACACACACAGCCCTGTCACAAAGAGGTGCCCGGGAGATTCACAGGAAGGGGCAGGTTAGGATTTCTGACTTCTGAGCTACTGCAGAACTGCTTGTGCCTGAAAAAAAAAAAAAAAAAAAAATAAAGAAAAGGGAAAAAGAAGAAGACGATTTGGAATTAAATAAAGGAGGTTTAAAAGTATCGCTTTTGTATAACTATATCCCCTCCCAGCCTGGCACACACCAGAGGGTGACACTTCAGTTCCATCCACTTCCCTGGGCCTGTCCCCTGGCTTAGAGCACACATGGCACAAGTGGGTGGCATTCAGTTTTTATTGCTCCTTTGTCCCAAAGCTGGAGGCATCTTTTTGTTTTAATGGCACATTGTGTTCCTTGACAAGACAGAGCTAATGCCCTGAGTGGGATTCTATTCACACAGCAGCAGTGGATTAGAGATTTGATTTTCCTTTTTAACAAATGTGTACAGCAGATGGTGTTGGGAAAAGAAAATGCACACACTACAGGGATGTAGCAGAGCTTCCCAGATCCTTGCTGCACAGGGAATAGCACTAAAAGGCAGATCTATGCAGGCCAAAAATTATGAATACTGCCTCCAATTTTTTATTTCCCCTCTCAGAGCAGAGACCCCCTGTGTCCCCAGATGCCAGTGCTCTCCACAGGATCACAACTAGTTCAGTGGCATTCCAGGTTTAAGATCTCATGGGTTCTTATTGCTGTTATTGTCTACTACATCCCAATAATGAAGTTGTCACATTGAGGTGTGTAATGGCTGCATTTTCCCCTGCCCAGGGTTTTCTGACACAGCCAGGTTAGTCACAACCTGCTCCTGGACCTGAGCTGTTGGTACAACTGTGTGAACAAAGACTGACTGCTCCTGCCTCTATCGCTCACCTCAGTCACCAAGAGCTCCACACCAAACCTGAGCTCAGCCCCAGCAGGGCATGTGGGTGGCACTGGGACAGCAAGCACAACCTTCTGTGGGACCCAGGGGGATCAGAGATCCGAGACAGGGGGGATGTGCACAGCTCATTTCCTTGTGAGGAGGATTTCATAGAATCAGAGAAGAGTTTGGGTTCGAAGGAACTTGTTAAAGGTCATTGGGTCCAAAGCCCCTGCCATTGGCACATCTTCAGCTTGGCCAGCTTGCTCAGAGTCCTGTCCAACCTGACCTTGAATGTTTCCAGGGATGGGGCATCCACCACCACTCTGGGCAACCTGTGCCGGTGTTTCACCACCCTCACAGCAAAAATTGTCTTTTTTATATCCACTTACATCGACTCTCCTTCAGTTTAAAGCCATTCCCCCATGTCCCATCACTACATGTCCTTGTCAGAAGTCCCTCTCCAGCTCTCCTGAAGCTCCTTAAGGTGCTGGAAGGCTGCTATAAGTTCTCCCTGAAGCCTTCTCTTCTTCAGTTTGGACATTTAGTGGAGGAAATTTGGGATGCACTGTCACCAGCCAATCAGAGTAGTCACAAGAAGTGTGAAAGTGAAATAACCTAGGGAAGCTCTCCATGTCTCCAGTACACAGCATGACAAGACACAATATGGAGGAAGAGATCCCCTTCCTTTCTCCATGAAGTCACAATTTTCTNTAGCTCCTTAAGGTGCTGGAAGGCTGCTATAAGTTCTCCCTGAAGCCTTCTCTTCTTCAGTTTGGACATTTAGTGGAGGAAATTTGGGATGCACTGTCACCAGCCAATCAGAGTAGTCACAAGAAGTGTGAAAGTGAAATAACCTAGGGAAGCTCTCCATGTCTCCAGTACACAGCATGACAAGACACAATATGGAGGAAGAGATCCCCCTCCTTTCTCCATGAAGTCACAATTTTCTTCCCCACTCAGACAAAAAAAATAATAATTAAAAGAATCTGCTAACTGTTCCTGGGTAAAATAGTATAACATATCAGCAATATTTTCACTTCATGGCTCTTGATATCCACTCACCATTATGAACTGTTTAATAACTGAAAGGAAAAAGGAAACGCTGCAATTTCCTCTACAACAGCTGCATCTCCTCTTTGTCCTGATCAGCCTTATACTGGTTTCTTACAGCTAAGTAGCATCAGGAGGGCATTATCAGCAGCAGTCCCCTTATCAGACAAAGCCACAAACCCACTCAAAAGTCACTGCATAGATTGTTTCTTTTCACCAAGCAGAATACGTCTCACTGCAGTTCTTTTTTATTAAAGCATTTGGAAGTGTTTCTGTGCAGCATGCTTGACACCTAGTCAAGTGTCCTTTGCACTGACTGCCGCTCTAAGTCACTTCTTTGGAACAAAATTTGTCTCTTTCAGAGAAGTAATTGGAAGAAGGAGATGGAGGGTTAACACTGCAGATTCCCTTGAATTTTGTGCAACAGGATGGGGGATGAGATTTCAAGGTTTTGGACAGGGAGCAAGGTCCTCTTTTTCATTCATGGTAGAATCTAAGGGGCAACACAGAGTTAATGTTACCTGTGGGATTCTGTGAAGTGCAGTACAGAGGTGTGTTTTCCCCAGAACAGTGACCCTGGAGTGCTGCAGCAGCCCCGGGTGGTGCTGCTCCCTCTGGCCTGGCCCCCCATGTGCTTCCCTCCTTCAGGAGCTGTGACATAACCGGGAGGCAGCTCCAGCTCTCTCCCTGCTGTCAGCGAGCAGCTGCCAGCCTGTTCCTGCAGCTCTGCTGCAGGAGTGGGTGTGTGGGTGGGGACTCTGCTCCTTCCCCACTCCACACCGTGCTCTCTCCTTGCACATCCAGCTTGCAGGCACAGGGAACAGCAGTTGTGCAGGCAAACGTCCTTCCCCTTGAGCAAGTGAAGCAATGAATCCCACACGTAATCCAGCAAAGGCAAAGGGATTTTTTATGCTCCTATATTCTATTGCCAGGCCAGTCAGGAGGCTGTTACACCCTGAGTTTTTGTACAGATGAAACGAGAAAATTCATAGCAGCACTCAGTCTTGTCTCTTGCTCCTGGCTCTCCCTTTTGCTCTTACTGTTCTGCTGGAGACGGAATTTTGTTCCAGCCAAGTAACCTGTGGCAGTGGACTCAGGCAAGGGGCACTGGCTGGGATTGTGTGGCACAGACAATGAGAAAATTAATGGAGGGAGACATGTAGAAAACCACAGCAACAAGGAAAAGAGACCCCCAGAAATACAATCTGAATATTTCAGCTCTGTTTCAGCAGGTGTCTCAGAAGACTCTGTTAAAGCAGGATTTTTTGTGCTGCTACTTGTTACCTGAAAAATAAATAGGGAACAAGAAGAGGAAGCGGAGTGCTCAGCCTGGTTTATGTGAATGAGATGCTGACTTTTTTATGGATACAGAATTTCAGATTAACAAGGAGATAGATGCTTCTGACATATTTTAGGAGTGGCTCCAGGGACACACCGGTTTTCATCAGTTTGGATGCAGAGAGATTCATTTCACATGAGCCAAAGGGGGAAGAAATGAGAGGCCATTTGTGCACTTGCTTTGTCCATGGCTGTCTTTGCTGTTGTCTGTAGTTCTGAGTTGGATTCAAAGTTTTTATTCAAACCAGTATATTCACTGTGATGAATGGTCATTTCCAGCTTTATTAATTCATTATATCCAACGAGTAATGCTGGAGCAAGTAACTACAACAGGTCTTAATATAGCAGGCATTTAAGTATGTGTGTAAACATTTTGTAGACTTATGCTGAATTTTTGGGACTGTGTTTCTATGAACAAGGATGGGAATTCTTTGATATTTATCTTCTTTTTTTTTTTTTCCTTTCTCTATGTGCCTGTCTGCACTTCCTATAACTTTTTACATGGCCAAAAATAAACCAGAGCATGGTCTCTTTCATTTCAGACTGGAAGAGACTAAGATTGTTAAGGGATCTTGTGACTAGAAATCTCAGGCTGAGTTTCCCAAGCAGTTCTCCTTCCCCTCTTTTTCTGAGTATTAAACGGAAACCTCAGAACTGCTTTCAGTGGGGGAAAATGCAGGTACTGGTTGCACTGCAACATAAAATATAGACTTGCATGTCAATTTTTCTCCTGTCAGATGTGTTCTGGTGAGAAGCAGTGAAGTACACACTGGAGATGACAAGACCGCTCCTTCTCGTCCTCTTGCTGTAAATAGCCTCCAATTATTATTATCTCAGCCATTCAGCCCAGCTCTCTAATGAAAAGATTTTGCTTTAGCAAATTCAGAGTGGCCTCAGAAGAGTGTTTATTATTAAAACCTTCAGGAGCAAAGCAAGGATTTGGCAAAGGACATGACAGGGTAAGAGCTGCTGCCTGCAATTCCCCAGGCCAGGGACTGGAACACACAGCAAACATCAGACCTACAGGTGCTGCCGACGCCTCCACTCCAGGGCTCTGGAGTCACTGGTGAGGGGTAAAGCTGCTGCAGCTCTCGGTCCTTCTGCCCCGGGCAGCAGCAGCACCGTCCAGGAGATGAAACCAGAGGCTGCTGCTTTCCCACAGAAAGGCAGCTGCTGTTGGAGCAGGGAAAAGGCAGCTTGGAGGATGAGCTAATCACAGCCCATCACTAATGCAGATAACAACCTTTCCCAGTCATCTCCCTGACAGAGGATCTTTTTCTGCCTCATTGGAGGCCGAGGCGGGGAATCGGGATTGTTACTCGTACACCCAACCTGGGTTCTTTTTTCAAACACGATGCCAGATGGCCAACAATTTTGATTCAGGTGAACAGCTCATTTAGCAGGATCGGGCTGACAATTCAGTGATTTCAAGAGCAAACATCAGCTCAGAAGCAAAAAAACATAGGGGCCAAGCCATAAAATATTGAAATAGGGATGGGGATGCACCTGAGCCTTGCCTCAGAAAAAGGCTCATGAATTTTAAGGATCTTCAGACTTACTTAGAGGAAACCTTTACTCACTGTGCAACTGCATGTATATATGAATTTAAAAAGAACTGAAACAGGCTTTCTAGAATATCTTAAGACAATGAAATGTTTTTTTCACAGTACATCCTTCACGCAAAATGTCAGACACAGTTTGCAGAGAACATCAAACAGAATTCAAAGAGGAAAAGAAGGTCTGAAGGTGAAGTAGCAAGTACAACTGAGAAGTGACAGAATGTCAGAGAGTAGGACTCCTCGTGCCCCTGGTTATTTATTTTTCTAACTGGTAACTGTATATTGCTGCAGAGGCTTATTTATTTTATTTTTTTTTTATTTAAAAGACTAGATTTGCAGAGAAATAAATGACCCTGAAGTTGTTTATTGGAAACTTCTCTCTACCTCAAGCTGAATATTTCACTTACTACTGAGTGCTTGGTGGAGCAAAGAGAGGTGTGTGAGGAACACTTGAGTTCAGAAAGTCTTCTTCTTTTGGTAGTTTCTCCTCCTGCACAGAAATATTTTCAGATTCACGGTCTTCCTTTGTTTCTTGGTGTTCAAGGCACAAATTCCACTTGGCTTTGTTACTCAGCAAAGCAGTTTTGGCACTGGAAGGGTCCAAGGTCAAGGTAGGCCGGGCCTTGAAGCAACCTTTTCTAGTGAAAGGTGCCCTGCCCATGGCAGGGGGTTGGAACAAGATGAGCTTTAAGAGCCCTTCCAATCCAACTCATTTTATGCTCTTTGGCAGTGGGAGCAGGATTTGCTGAGGACTTCTCTCCAGGCACCTCTATCCCACCCCAGCAGGACTCACTTTCAGGGCAGAAAGAAGCAGCCCAGTGCTGTAGAGCTGCAAAGGCCTCTCCTGGTTTCCAGCACTGCATATTTTATCACTGAGTAGCCCCACTTGGGGGCAGAATCTCTCCCCACTACAGATTTATAGCAGTAAATATGTAGATTTTTTTTCCCTCTGATGTTGTTGCTCTTAATTAAAACCTATATGGGAGCAGATTGTAACCCACAATGATCGTTTCCAGGAAGGGCAAGGATTAGCTAAGCTCCTAACTCTTGGATGAACTCTTTCTTTTGCAGCACAGTGCTACGAATTGGGGTCTCTGAAAAAGTTGATTAGCCTAGATTTACACCCAGCTGATTTCCCAGTAATGGGTCCCTCCTCACATCAGCTGCCTTCTCAGGGGGCAAAGGCAATTAGCAGTGGAAAAGAAACACTACTGTATTTACATTCTTAATAGCCCTGGCTTGATGCCCTGAACTTCCTATGAAATCTGCTGTGAGGATGGCTATAAAACACATAGGAGTGATTGACAAAAGAACAAAGAGTCTCACTTTCAGTGTGCTGAGATGGCCTGAGCAGAGCTCATCGCCTGGCTGGCCCCATTAAAGAGAATTTCCCCCTGGGTCCCCCTGGGAGACATCACTGGGTTTGTGTGAGGAAGCCTGAGCTGACCCCGGGCAGGAGCAGCAGCAAAATTGTACCAATCCCAGATTTGCACTGGCAAATGGAGGAATTATGAAGTCCTCCCCTGACCCAAAAGATGATATTTTTATGTACTGCAAAACTGGTTTCTCACTGGCTGTGAAAAAAAGGGAAAGAAAACCCCAGATCAGTGCATGCTCATGAATTAGTTTAAGATCCTGGGTTTATATTCTCAAATAGTCAGGTATGGTCCTGGTTTGAATGCATCTTTTCAAAAATTTCCAACAATTATTTCCAGCACAAATAATGCCCATGGAGTGGGAGTAGCATTTATTTGGTACAGAGGGAATCAGTTCAATCAGTCATTTCCATAGCACGAAGGTAGAACATAGCTGAAAAGAAAAGATAACAATGTCGCAATAAAGAATACTAATCCCATAATTAAACAGAACAAATTAATCTCTGGGACAAAGAAATATCAAAGATCAATTTATTGTTATTTGGGCCCAGGAAATTATCTTTCTTATTCTGATAAAAAGAAAAAGACTGCAGTTTGCAAATACCTGTTACTTTTCAGAGAAAAAGAAGAAAATCTGGGATTATTTTCTCTTTATGTCTGTCCGCTGTTATTTTGATTTTGACATAAGTGCAAAACATAATGAGTCAAAAATTGTTACAAATGCAGACAATCTGAGAAGATCAATAAAGAGTTCAATGGATTGGAGACAGAACAGTCTTGCAACCTTCCAAAACAGCATCCTAATGTTCTGTTTTAATTAAATACAGATTTTCAAAAGACAGTTAACAGAGCAAGCAGGTTGGGAATGTTGATTTCTTTCCCTTAATTGTGTTGTGAAGCCACCTCCACAGGTAATAGAATAACAAATTAGCATGGAGGACAAAAGAACACAGTAATGACACAAATGAATAAGAAAAAATGAGATGGAGAATAAGGAAGAGATGGGGACTAAGCCATGCTGATTTCTCCTCTCCCCCATTCACTCTCACAGGCCTGGCCCAGAAGTCCCCAGTGACACCCAGCAGCCCCTGGCTCTGGGTAACCCCTTTGTCCCTGAGCCCCTGGTGCCCACTGATGTTCTCCTTCAGCTGTTGTTTATCATGAAGCAAAACACCTCCTCCTTGTCCACCCACCCTTTGCTGTTTCCTCCCAGCTAAGACATGGAACACACGCTCCCAGAGTTCCTGGGCTTAAATTTAATTTTGGAGGCAATCAACTTCAACAGAGCTGCTGATTGCAGCAGGACAGGGATTAGATCCTATGTGAATAAAATAACATTTCTCCACCTTCCCAGTGCTAGTCTGCCCATGCTGTGCTCACTGTGGCCATTGCTGGGGGGAAAAGAACCTCAATAAAATAGGTTAAAAATACATTTTAGGGAATATCCCAATGAACAGGCTTTTCCAAGGTTTTTTTTCCCCCACAAACTTTGAATTTTTTTCTTAAAAGTGCCTACAGAAATCAACATTCAAAACCTGCCACAGAGCTTTGATGGTTTTTTTTTAATCATCAATCAAGTGGGAAGACAGCAACAGGATGCACTGTGTCATGTTTGTGTCATTGCAATGTGAGGCTTCGGGGATGTGCTAAAACCACATAAAAGTTTCCAGATTCAATTTGGATAAGCACTTCAAACTAATCTCACTGATTAGCTGAAGCCTTCTTAGTTGGACATACTTCAGGCATAGCCTTTGCCACAGGATTTCCCTTTCAGCCTTGTGAAAGCAGCTTGAGGAATGAAAACTTCACAGCTTTCTTCCATGGGCCACTTGGAATGAGAAGTGCATAGAAATGAAAAGTGGTGGGGAAGGGACCAAACTTTTTCAGCATTTATCACAGTTGATATAATTTCAAGGCACAGTGGAATTCTTAGGAGATTTCTCACTTCACTGGAATGATTTTTAACCCACTCTGATACTGAGAGTAGGCAGTGGCTGCATGGAGGTTTCCGAAACGACTAAAGAGACAACATCCAAAGTTCTTCTTTTGATTAGACCTGAAATTGCTGGCCTCTCATCACTTGTAGTGCTCTGGATTAATTCTGATGTAACACCAATTTTTCTCCAGGCTGTGGTGGAGAGCAAAACTGAACGTCTGTTCTGCTTCTGTGATGTCCAAGTTACATTTTAAAGGCAGAGACGTGCACAGAAAGGAAACACAGAGGGAACAAGACTCTGCTGCCTTTCCTTTAGCAGAGGAGGGTCAGAGAAGCCTGGCCAGTGTGAGAGCTCCTTTGTTCTGGCAGCCAGAATCCCCTGAGGTTCTGTCAGAGGTTTTGCTGCCTGACCTAACCCATGTGTAGTTTTTTGCATGGTTTTCTATTACATATCCATAATCCTGCCATGATATAAAAGTTAGGCCTACATGATCCTTCACAATCTCATCCAGAGCTTGTGCTGGACTCCCTGGGACACCTGGGAGCTGGATATCCACATTAACCTCTGTGCCAAGTCCAGGGCTCAGAGCTGGGACTCAGTTCTCTGCTAACTGTGAACACAGTGCCAGCCTGGAGCAGGGACAGTGCACACTGCAGTGGCTTTGCTGGGGACACGGGAGTGCCACAGCTCTCCCATCCACTCACACCCCTTCCTTTCTCCCTGCCTGGCTTCTCAGCTCCTCACTGTGTGTGTTTTCTGCTCCCCTCACCCCGCTGCACTGGCTGGTGCTGCCAACCTGGTGTGCAGCTGCTGGGGTCCTGCTGGGGCTGGCACAGCAGCTGGCACAGCCTCACAAACTGCTCAGCTGCACATTCCGAGTCCACCTGCCCTTCTGCCTCCTCCAGCCACCTGGTCTTTGAGGGATTTTTATTGTTTGTGGGGGGTTTTTCCCTTTTTTTTTTTATTTTTATTGGCAGGAAACCCAAAACAGTGCTGTGCAAACCTGGCTCTCCAGGGGTTGTGTGACAGGGCATAGAGAGAGGAACAAACCCTTCATGCTGGACAAGCAATTTCCGTGCAACCGGCAGAAATGAAGACTGACTCGCAGGCTGTGAAGACAGGAGGCAGAGGGGCAGTAATTGGTGTTGGCCAGGCAGAACACCCATTTCATTACTGCATTGGCAGATCCCCCAAAGAAACACCGCACACGAGCCATCAATTCATATTTAAGCAGTGAATAATATCGACAAACATACAGAGGAAGGAACAACATACAAACAGTTCTTACTCCTACAGCAGTGTCCTATTGCTCTGCAGTTTTATCAGGGACTATTCTCTCTCCCTTGCCATAAACCTGTGTGGAATGTAAAAGCAGAGACCTTTTGGAAAGGGTTTCTCAGGAGTGCTGAGCATTTTGAAATGCTCTACTAATAATATATCAAGAATTTTGGTCTAATGATCCTAGATCAGCCACAAACAGTAATGTTCGCTTATGCTGTGCAAGAGGTTGGTGAGGACACTGTCGTTCCCATTCCCCAGGCAGTCAGAGTACCCTTCTTGAAAATCTACCATCTGGCAGTGCCTGACAAAACTTGGCCAGGGCACAGTGGAGTTTACCAGTGGGGAGCCCAGTGAGAAGTCTTTGAGGAATAAAAAAGTGCCAGTGAGGAGCAAACACTCAGTGCTGAGGGTCTGTGAGCTCTTCATTGCACGCCCAGGTGCTCCTTCCACTTTGAGATTGTCATTCCTGTGGTAATGGGAATGTTCTCATGCACAGGACACAGCACTGCTGTGTTATTCTGAGTACAGCACAGCAAATACTCTGGAGGGTTCAGACACGTCGTGCCAGACACCTCTCTGACACTTCCATATTGATCACTGAGCAGCAGTGAGAATTATGAATGCCCTTGCTTTAAATTCCACCGCTGTGGTAAAAAGGAACAAATATCAAGTTGAAAAAAGGATTCATTTCTCTGAGTCTGGCCAGATCTTGGATGCAAAGCCACCAGTTCATGGTTATGATTAAAGTGCCAAGCAATGAACTGAAATAGTTCATTCGGGCTTGGAATCTCCTCCTAGCCTGAGGCATGAGGAGTGAGTTTGTTTGCCTGATTATCCTCCACCACCCCATCCTGAGGAGCTGCTTGTTGAACGCTCCCCCCAGCACATGAGAAACAAAAGGGGGCCCTGAGAGGCCTTCTGTGCAGAGCTCATGTGGGCAGAGCTGTTTGAAAATTAAACTTCCTCCAAGCAAAACCATCCATAATTTCCTCCCAGATGCCTCCTCCTGAGCTGAGGAATAAAAGTTGCAAAATCAACAGAGGCATCTATTTTCCCTAAGGCAATGCACGGGAGCTGACCTAGCAAAAGCTTGTCTTTGTTTTGCTGCTACAGATTTTTCCTTTTGCTTTGGTTTTGTTTTGTTTCTAGTGGTACCAATCTAGCTGTCCAAACTGTCTCTGTTCCCATAGAATAATAATCAACTTCCTAGTTCAACAGCTTTATGTAATGCATAATAAAAAGAATATCTGAGTAACACAGCTCGCCAGCATTGTATCTTATCCATTCTTCCCTCATGAAGGAACCTAGAAAAGGTAAGACGTCATGTAAATATTTTTAAAAGGGAGGAATGATGCCAGAATTTGATGACACATATGCATATTAGCAGTGGGAATAAAAGTTAACAGATAATAATATTCTTCCCTGGGAGGTGGACTTTTTGCTTAACTTTTCTTGGAACAAACATAGTCTATGCAACAAGCAGAGCCAACACTTATCTCTCTTCTCTATTATCTTATAGCTGCTTTAGCATTAAACTTCTACCTTTTGCTACGGTTCAATTTTAGTGAAAGTCTTCAATTAGCTTCTGTCTACTTGTCAGAAAGCTATTTATCCCCCTGTAGGTGTGATTTCTACATTTAGGACGAAATGTGTGCTCATCTTCGTGCAGAACCCTTCATGAGCTGGGGACCACGAAAGGTTTGTTCCTGGAAGGTGAAGCAGTTGTCGTGACTGGTGGTGGATCTCCTGTGCCCACACACAGACAGGGCCAGCACAGCACGGGGCAGCCTTGGCTGTGTCTGTGAAGGGCTGCAGAAATGTCACATGGCCTTGAGAAGCCTTCTGATAAATATTATTTGCAAATAAAAATGTTATTCCACCCTTTTCGTGGGTAGGTTGTGCTGTGTCATACCACCAGTTTAGCTGTCAGCTCCCGTGAGCCAGGGCTGCCTAACTGGTATTTAGAGTATGTCAAGAGAACAGCAACGAGGGTAACAGGGTTTGATGGGAACTTCTGCCACTCTTGGATTGAGGAGATGATAAAATAAAACATGGAATGCTATTTCCCAAAGCTGAAGCAAGCTGTATTTGCTGTGCTTGTGCTGGTTCACCAACTCTACTGGTTGTAAGGACAGAAAATATAGGAGAAGGGCAAATAGAGAGGGAGGCAGTGCCAGCCAAGGTGGGAAGCTGGGATAGGGTCTTGAGGAAAGAAGGAATATAATGGGACTCAGATAAAGCTTTAGGGATTTTTAAGGGGGGAGATGTTTAAACATTTCCTTAATTTTGAACACATCATAAATTTAATGAGGCTTTAAAAAGTAGAAGCCAGTATTTATTAGACTGCACACTGGAACCATTAACTTATGAAATAATTGGGTTCAGTAACTCATATCTCTCCCACCATGCACTCACAGAGCAGGCCAGGTCCCTCAGCTGGTTCTCAGTCCAGCAACTCAGCCACTTTCTGAGTGCACATTGTGCACATTTTTTGCTCTTTAGTCCTTTCTCAAGAAGCTGCCCCACCCTTGCATGCTCTGCACCTTCCAAGGGGCACAAACAGCTCCCTAAGCTGGGTAATGCCCTCTAACCTGGGTGTTTCCCCCTAAACCTGGAGGAGAGCAGACACAGTGGGGCTGTGAGGGTGGTACACTCAGACAATAACTATACCCAAGGATTTGCTTCCCGTCAGGTGTGAGATGACAATCAGAGAAGTTTAGCAGCAGTGAAGGTCAGTTAAATTGAGAACTGGACCCTCTGTCCCTAATTTTTTCCTGCTAATTAGACTCAGTGAATCCCCCTACCTTTCTCTGAACTGTTCTGCTCTCCTTTCTCTCAGTCCTTGGGCTGTTGTTTTTGCTGCTGCCGACGTGGACCCACGACCCTGAACGTGGAGCTGCTGCTCTCCCCTCGCTGAAGTCAACATGCAGGGCAGGCTACACACAGCAAAGCTGTCAAGCCTTCATTTAACATGATGGAAAGCCTTGCCAAGGAGAAACGCTCCCTTATTCATCACCCTGCTGCTGACACCCTGCATGGAGACCCAAAATGGCTGCTTGGCTAAAGAGAAGGTCTTGTGGTATTTAACCTCCCCTCCTGGGCTGCAGAGCAGGGAAACTGTGATTAACAGCCACCATCTTTCTGTGTGCTGGAGACAGCTCTGCCCTGGGAAGATGTCCGTGGAGTTGAGATACCAGAAGTTATCGTGGCTTTGGTGTCCTTTGTCGCTGTACTGAAAAAATAAAATGGGTATTGTGTTTTCCAAGAGTTTTATATTTTCTGCATGCACTATGAGCCTGCCCAGCCTGCTGGACCTGAGATTACTTTGCCCATTGGGTCACCACAGAGATGTCTGAGGTGACAGGACAGGACAGCGAGCTGAGAAGCTGCCACATCCTGCCTGGCAGAGCAGGCTCCTTCTCCAGTGGGCACCAAGCACCTGCAGGATGGGGTGGAGGTGAGCCCAGACACAGAGGGCTGAGTGAAGTGCTTGTTATCCTTATCCCAACACAGGTGGGGAAAGGGAGGGGGTGTTGGGGAGAGTTTATAAAATTCCAGGAGAGAAGGAAGTAGAGTTGCTACTGCTCCAACTCTACTGGGTCTCTCACCTGGGGGGTCTGACCCACTGCTGATCCCCACTCCGGGAGGGATGAGGTCAAGCACGCATAGAACTGCAAGGTGGGACACAAGGGGGTTTGTAACTGAGAGTGTGGCTGATGGTGTTGGTTATCCAGACATGATACAAGCTTAACCAAGCCCTCTACTCATCACTTCTCTGCAAATAGATATATTGGAATGGTTTTGAGGCCCCTCAGTGGGCTGTGTGGGGAGGACTGGGCAGCTGGGCTGTGCCTGAGGAATGCTGAGGTGTGGAAGTAGGAACTCAGATGCCTGTTGGGTTAGCTTCAAGTTCAAACCTATCTGAGGAGTTGGAGGGAATTTAAAGCCAGCTCTGAGCTGCTGTGTGGCTGCAGTGGTGCTGGGTTTGCACCTGGTGCTGGTACCTGGCAGTGCTGGAGGCAGCTGGGTTTGCAGTGACTCTCTCTTCTGGAGCTTCTCTTCCCTTCTTCTGCAAGAAATGATGCTCTCAGAGGTACCTGATCCTGGGGATGGGGTGGTTGTGTGGCACAAGAGATAGCTGGAGATATTTTGAAGGAATGGTTTTAGCCCTATAGCTGGCTTTGATAAACCCAAAGAGTCAGGTTGCCCCAGGGTGTCTCAGACTATTCTCTATTATTTAATTCTACTGCTTTGTTTCAGTCATCTGCAGTGGCTCTTTTATTCCCTATCACTTAAGCTCCAACAGTAGCAGGGCATGAGCCATCCTGGTTTTTTTCCACCACTACTGAAAAAAGGAAGACTTAATTTTATCTTGCATCAAACCAGCCTTGAATTCTCAACTGCAGCTCCCTTGTCAGCTGCCAGGGAACTTGTTTTGAGGGGAGGGCTTGGGACGTGAACAAGCATTGCCAGGAGGACCGAGGGATATTTTTACATTGATATTGCTGCTTTGAATCATTTCGTGTCCGCTCAGAGCCTTCAACCACACCCATTCAAGACCTCTGATTCATCCTCCTGCTGAATGAATGCGGTGACCTGGAGAGGCTGGTGCTGGGGAGTGGACACACGTTGGGCTGTGCTGTTTCACAGAGAAGTTACTGCTCTTCAATTAGCTTGACAGGCTCACGTCTTTGTCTCTTAAGTGCTGTTTACGTCCCCCGGGTTTGGAGAAGCCAGTAATTTAGGATGAGTTGGCAATAATTGTAGAGCACAGTAATGAGTCTCTAAAACTACAGTGTAACTAGTCAGCTAATAGCCACAGCAACCCCTTTGTGGGGAATGCTGGAAATACCTTGGAAAGATGAAATAGATAGTCTTTGTTCTTTACTGAAGTTTTATGTTAAGAGCTCTACTCTTTGGCTCAAAGCCTGGTTTTTGTCATTCTGGGGAAAAAATTTCAAAACTGAAATGAAGTTTTTAAGGCAGTTGGTGCATATTGAAAAGAACATTTTCATTTTAAGTTGCATCATTGGAAGAGAAATCCATTGTTCTCTTCTGTTGATTGGAGGAGAGCAGCCAAGGAGAGCACAGCTCCTCCAGGGACATCTTGAGCTGGTGGAGATTCCAGGCCTGCTGTAATCTCCCTGTGCCATGTGGATGCAATTTAGGAGGTTCACTACTCTTTATTGCAGTTTATTAAAATAAGAAATCACATCAGAAATGTGCACTTCTGCCACAAAAACTTTGACAACGCTGTTATGGCTCTACTTGATACAAAACTCTCCTCCATGTAACTCTTCAAGCTGGCACAAATGAGACCCAGCTGAAAAGTTATTTCCTTAGTGGAGTCAAGCTCAGAAATGAGAAGCTCAAGAAGAGCATCCAACTTTGACCAGCTCTGGCTTCCCAGAGCTCTGGCTGGGATCTTTCCACTGAGATTTCTGTGATGCTGGGTTGTGTTTCCAGGTGATGCCACAGAGTGGAATTCTTGATGGATGGCAGTGAATTGACAGCTTTAAAGGCCTCTTTCCTACTTATCACTTTTTTCTTTGATGCCTTCTGTCTAACAGAGGTGGAACTGGTTTTACTGATGTAGGCAGTGGATTCTCCAGGCAAATTTGTTCCTTTGAGTTTGTGCAGAGGAACTGCCTGAAGACTGTTCTGGGCTACCCACCGTGCCTGAGCTGTGAGGGTTTACTCAGTGACTCTGGAGGGACTGAGGTGCTTAACCTGGGAAATGGAAAGTCAGAATTGTTGCTGGGGAGTTGGGACATGCAAATATGACAAATATCGTGTCTCGAGCTGATGCTCTATTAACTCAAAATGAGCTTTGTTCATTTTGGACCTTGATTCCCAGCTTTGAAAGATGGGGCGCATCACCTCATGCAGGGTACTTGGAAAATAATCCAACATTCTCGGGAATGCTCCCCAGGTTCAGCTTAATGACGTTGTTCATTTGAAGAGTCCCTCTGGCTATTTGAACTTGGCCCTGACTGCTGTCACCAGCAATCAGCGAGAGGGTTTTATCTACAGCTATAATCTGTTCCTTGTCACTGGAGCATTAGCAGACACAGGGTTTCTCGATTCCTGCTTTGCATAAATGCTTTCTCAGAACTCCAGGAAGCATTTTTTTTCCGCTTCTCAGTGTTATTTAGGCAAAGTGTTTTTGCATGCCCTTTGTGGAGGTTGGAGACTGATCTCTGCCAGGTTTCATGTGGGCTGTGGGGGTAGGTAGGTGAAATAAAAGCCCTAGAGCTTCCCAAAGGAAACTTGTGCTGCAGGAAAGATAGTAAATAAGAGGAAATGTGTTCAAAAATCTTTTCAAATGAGAACTGCTTACAACGACTTGGCAATTTTGACCTGTAACAAGGTTTCTTTTGTTTTTCCTACTTCTTCCCTCTTGCTGTGAAGTCCTGCCCCAGCAAATAGAAGGTTTCCCAGCCCCTCAGGGACAGAAAAGGATCTTGAGCTCACCAGTGCCGTGTCTTAAGTTGCCGTAATTTATACTCTGATACTACATGGAATATTTTTCTTGTGTACTTTATTGTGAAATATTTCTGACACTGCATCAAGACTTCTGTGCTACACTTGATGTTTCTATTTGTGTGCAATGGTTGAATAGCAACAACAAAATAAGAATCAAGGCAGATGGCAGCACAGAGATATCCTTGGTTTATTCAGATGAGCCCAGGAAAACGAATATCCTGATGATTGGATGATATGTGTCATTAAGCATATAGGTTAGTCACCACTCAGCATTTTGTCTGCTCAACATAGTATGTAAACCTTTAAACACAGACCACTATTTTTGCAGTTATTTGTGTGGAATGTATCCTGTTATAAATATTTTAATAGCAACCATTAATAGGACTGAAATTGATGGGAGATTCTATTGATGGCTAGGATGTAAAAGAAGAAGTGCTTAATAGAGCATCTCAAAGCAATCTCTGGTTCATTTTTAGGCTTTTTTTTCCTTCTTCAGAAAAATCTTTAGTTGTATATCCTGTGTTATGCCCAGACTATCATGAGGTAGAGCAATTAGCTTCCATAGCTTCAAAATAGATATCGAAGTTGGTTTCTCTGCCACCTGTATGTTTTTGAATGGAGAGACTTTGAAATGTGAGCTTTCTATCTAAAAAAAAAAAAAAGAAATAAAAAGAAAATTCTGCAACTAGCAATAAGAAAAGTGTTTTAAGCTCAAAGATTTCTAGTAAAAATGGGATGTGAATGAGTATAATTGGGTACATGGGGTGTTTGTAAGTCTGAGTAGATGACTGACTCCAAGTAATTCCAGAGTTCTTGGAAGTGATCTTGCATCAGAGATCTGAATGCAAGGCCTCTGATAAGAATGTCCTTTTACAGATGAAACTCCCAAAGTGTTATCCCTTGCATGCTATCCCTTACCACATCTGTGTTTAGCTGGGAATCCATTCTGGGAGCTCGGGTGTGACAAACACTTATGCAGCACCACTGGGAACCAGAAAAAGGAATCTGACTCTTTTTAAGGGGCAAAGAATCACAGAACATCCTGAGTTGGAAGGGACCCACAAGGATCATTCAAGTCCAACTCCTGGCCCTGCACAGGACAACCCCAAGAATCCCATGTGCCTGAAAGTGTTTTCCAAATGCTTCTTTAACTCTGGCAGCCTTGGGACCATGGAGTTTGTGTTGTATTTTCTATTCATTCCTAATCTGTGGAATTCCTTCAGCAACACTGGCACAGCTGGAGGGTTGGCATGCTGGAAATGCACCGTAAGGAGTGGGCAGTGCCTAACAAGGAGCAATACTGAGTTTAATAAGTGTTTGTAATAGTCTGAAGTTTAAATTTTAACAGTGAAACATGCAAATTCAGCCTCCTAAAATAAAATCAAAATTGCCTGTGAATTCTTGCTACTTAGAAGGCCAAATTTGCTCTGCTACAGGTGACCACAATGCAACAAGGGTTGCATGGGTGTAACTGGAGAAGAGACAAAGACTTTCTCCTTCCCTCTGTGCAAATTGCAAAATCCACATTTAGAACAGCTTTGAGTCTGTGTCTCTGCATGGCTCTTTGCCTCATCTGGAACATCAAAGTGTCATTTTTTGTGCTAAAGTTCCCATAACTCTGCCAAGCTTTACATTATGAAAAGAAGAAGAAACAAAAAAGAATTATTTCTCATTCACTGGGACTAATAACTGAAGAATAAAACACTGAGCAATTTCATCAGCTAATTCCTACGGGGAATAAAAAGCTGAAAACTTGAGCTTTTTGGAACTGGGTTTTTAAATGTGCTTTCTCTACTGAGCAGTAGAGCTCTAAAGCACAGACCACTTTGCCTTTGCTTGATGATTTCAGCTTAGACTTTCTCTGTTTGTCATAATGCAAATGTTGTAATGGTACTATGGGTTGTACAGATCAAGTCAGACCTCAGTTATATTCATATTATTGTTGTTTTCAGACAATGCAGCTGAACCCATAGGTGTCACTGGGTTTGGTCAAGAGGAAGTAATTATAAATATAGGGTCTTATATAGCAATTAGAAACATTTTAATTTCTACTGTATTCCCCCTCCCTGTTCTAGACCATTGCTTTGCTGCAGGGGTTGGTTTGAGTTAATGTTCTGTCAGGGAGAAAACACCTTCCCCTTGGGCACTGGTGGATTGTCCTGGTTTGGTCCTCTCCTAAATGCCTAGTGATGCTTTTTTCTCTCTGAATGCATGAGGAACCTGAAAAAAATCCTTTCGAGTTGGTTAGATTAAAAGCACCACTTGTGCAAGGGTCTTTTAGGGCTTACAGAAAAAGTCCTGAGTTTGACTTGAGTAAGAGCTTTTAATTTTGTACTGAAATGTTAATTTAATTTTCATGCTGGGATTAAAACCCAGGCTTACCTATACCAATATTTTCAGTAAAAATACTGAGAGGACGGGGGGTGGATCTGCTTAAAATATTTTTATGGTGGATCCATACTTCAGTTTGTTTGTGAAATAACAATTGGACTTCCCTGGGTCTAAGGCAATCTCATAGCAGGAGGATCCCAAATATATTTTCACCAGGGAAATGGGGCAACTTCCTCTCTCTGAGAAGGGGGGAATGCCACAGGGTGCCAGTGAGATGAAGAGAGCAGTAGCTTTGTGGCAGCCTTTAGCTCTCCTTTGCCCCTCATGCAAAAGTCCAGGAGTTAATTACCACTGCAATTTAATTGAAGGAATTGGATGCCTCGAGATGTGTATCTTCAGGAGGTATAAACTATCACTGCTGACTTTAAGATTTAATCTTGCATTGACATTTAAAGCTGAAGCCAGCATTGAAGCTCCCAGTGAATTCATGGGTGCAGGTTTATATTTAGACTGCACTTGCAGAGGAGCCCTAAGGCTGCCCTCAATTCCAAACTCGAATTCTCCACAGTCAGAAAAACTGCGGGCTTGTCCCTTGGCATAGCTGGAGGCCTCTTCTCAAAGCAGCAGGACTCCAAGGACCCAAAACATTCAGTGCCTTTTCATCCTGCTGATATCTCCCGTCTGGATGCTCCAGACTGAGTACAAACAGATGAGCTAATCTGGGAGCATCAGGCTCTTTAGCAGGAGTGGTGTCATCCTTTAAGCATCATGTGTTTTGTTTGCTTTAACCTCAGCTCTGTCCATACCAGCAATATTGCTGTCGTATTTCTGTCCCCTTCTGTCAAGAAGTGCTGCTCAAACAAGAGAAGAATTTGCAGGGCAGGGAGACTTTGTTTGATCAGAACTTCTGAGGAGTGTTGACACACAAGGATCCTGTCCAGACAGGGACACACGTGGCACTGGCTGGGTGGTGGTTTGGAAGGTGAACTGAGCTTTGCTGTGTGGGGTGGTTGTGCCACCAAGTGCTGCCAAGGCCCTGAGCCGTGAGCAGCCACCGGAGGACACGGTTCTGCTGCCATCCAGTTCATTAGCCTGCTGTAACTCTCCCATGTTTATTTATACGGGCTAAACGTGTGAAAACAAGGCAGTATGTCACAGTCAAATTACTTAGTGTGATCTCCTCCTTCAGCAGGAAAAGATGGCGCTACTGTACTCATCCATCTCCCTCTCGTTCGCTGTGAAGTAACACAATTAGCAGCGAGAAAAGGCTGCCAATCCAGTGAGTAATCCTAGAGATCTCTGAGCAGTTAAGCGTGTTAATTAAATTGGCATTGCAGCAGGAGTTTGAGTTAGCAGACTACCAGCAGTCTTTCAGAGGAGTGTTCCTTTCCCCACACAATGCTCAGGCTTCCCAAGTCTAGATGGATTTGGCCAGATTCTTTGCTGATGGCTTTTCATTTCTGATCTACATAACTGTCTAATCAGAAAAAGATATGCATTAATTCAGTGTTTTATTCCTGTTTATAGGCATTTATGATATTTACTCTAGAATCTCCCACTTTTGCAATCTGTTCTTTCTAATGTATTTCCTCTCCCTTAGGTAACTGTGGGGTTCCATAGGCACAACTCAAGCTTGACAGACCTTTTGACACTGATCTTGAGACCCACCATCTAGATTTCTTATCTCTGCATTAATAACCACAGAGGTGGGGCCACACGATGCTGAAAAGTCTGTGCTGCCATCACAACTCTTTATTTACCTCCAGCTAAATGAAGATAGATATCTTTTGGGATCTTGCTTTAAAAATATTGGTCCTTGTTTTGTGTCTGCAAGAACTTACATCACTTACTTCTTGCCCTGTACAAGCCAGAACATTTCCTCTTGATGTAAAGCTGTGTTCTGGCTCAGAGATGATAAATGTGTGTAACCAGGCTTTGGCAGTAGGAACCAGACACAGCTCTGTGGGCATCAAAAGTGCAGTGCAATAACAAATTCCAGTGCAAGAGGAGCGGGAGGAAAGCCATGAACTTTAAAACTATTTTCTATGGGCCTTACAGTGTAACATTTTCTAGGAATGTTGATTCCAGTGGATGTTTGTGTCAGTGGTTAATGGGTAGTCTCTTGTGTGGCTGTTCACAAGAGGTCAGCAGTAAAGAAGTGTGGCTGATTCAATGACTTTTCTTGAAAAGTTCAGCCCTTGGCTTTGCCAGGTCTTCAGCAGCCTGACCCATTCTCTACCTGGATGTTGCCACTTTTGGAAGCAGATTGGGCATAGCTCCACTTCATTACTGTTAGTGAGCATCTGGTAACTGGGAGTGGAAAAGAGGAGGTAGGGCTAATCCCTGCATCCTAGGACATTGTGGCAATACCCTTTTGAGGGAGATGTAACTCTTCAGGTGCAATTAAGACAATATCTGGTATGCAGATGTCTTGCTGAGAGGTCAGATGAATGCTCAGTATTAAATAGGGGAATGAAAATGGGCACACACTGCCTGTAACTCCCATGTGAGGGTCTGTCCCACCCCTTCAGCATCTGAGAGCCCCTTTCCCCTGTCCCATTTTGACTGCTTTGCCTTAAAGGCTTGTCATAAACAAAATTAGGTGGTTGACTTTTGCCTCTTCAAGCCCTCATTATAATGTTAATAAAAGTTACTCAAAGTTCCCAGTTAATTATTGAAAGGTTTAGTTGTTAAGAGGAATAGATATTAAAGGTTGTATTTGTTGTAATGTTTTTCCCAGTTGTTCCCGATTCTCTAACAATGATTTAAGTTATGCTTTTTGGCTCTCCCTTCGAATAAGTTGAGAGTGATGATTGTTTTGTACCTTCCCTGTACGCCAGTGTTCTCTGTGGTTGGGAGATGTGTCTTTGTACTGATTTAAGGTGTTAAATGTATGTTTTAAATGTGTTTTTACTTTGGNTGAGGCTCCTTCCAGCCAGAAAACTACCCCCTAGACAACGGCTCAGCCATTGGCGGGCAGGAGTGACCTCACCATTTAAAGCCACCAATTGTCAAGGGCCATGGGGGCTGGACAGGGGGCAGGCAGGGGCGTTCCTGGGCGGGGCTAGCAGGCCATAAAAAGCCCTGTCTCAGGACCGGAGGTGCGACTTCTCTGTGGACTAGCCAGGAGGAAGCCTGGTGTTGGAGGGTGGCCTCTATTTTCCATCTAAAGCTCAGCTCCAACACTGTAGTCCTCTGCCATGGGGGCATATACCATGTGGTAACCCGGATCTCCAGTCTTGGTAACCCGGCTTTCTTTTTTTTTTTGGACAATTCTTTTGTTAATAAACTTGATTTTGCTTCCGATCCTGGACTGAAGGTTGTCCTTATTTCTGACAGGCTGCTGGAAGTAGTTCATGGGGGGGAAATCATTGTGCCTCTTCCTCTAAAATGGATCTGTAGGAGGCTGGATGTGCTGAACTAGTACATTTCTAAGGACAAAAACTCCTAATGTTTTTGAAGATTTTTTTTTCCCCCTGTTACCATGTTGCCAAGCAACATTTTTACAGTATCAGCAGCTGGGGAAACTGAATGTCTGAAAATGGATTAAAGGAGAAGAAAGAAGGCACCTGTGTTGTCTTTTGGCTATACCCTTTCACTGCTGAGAAGGTGTACCCCTCGCTCCACCAGTAGACTCACAAATTATTAAACTAGAGCTTGGATTTATTCATCTTCATCTGTCTCTAAATGTATTAACACTTGAAAGAGGTGCTAGATGGAGATGAAAGCCACGAGCTAATAGATTCTTAAATAATAGGGCTGGGACAGATCTGAGAGGTCCTCCAGTCATTTTTGCCACAGGAGGTCAGTTGCTGTCATCCCATCACTTCCACTGGGATGGTGGGATGACACCAGAGTCAAAGCTTCTACTTAGAAATGTCGAATGTGTTTCAGCCAGTACTCAAAAACCCCTTTTAGACCCACAGCAGGTAACGACTGTTTGCTCCTACAGTGGAATTCAAGGAGGCTGAAAATGATGCAACACCTGACTCCCTCCCATTCCGCTGGCAGCAGGACCTGCTCTGATTTAATTGTGACAGCCTGAGGCGTGTGGCAGAGTCCCAGTGCTGCTTTGGCATTTCTAGGGAAGCCTTTGTCTTGTATCATTGGTATGGATGGGACACTGGGGACCCCACTGTACTGAGTGCTGTTCAAACATACAGCAGTGGAGACTTCTTCCTCTGCAGTGTTGAGTCAAACTTATTCCCAGACTTTTTAAAAAGTGCATATATTACCATACTTCTGAGCTCGACAAAGTTCAGTCCCATTGGGGTTGCAGTCTGCCATTACAGAAAAAGATGGGTTCTTCTCCAAGGAGAAGCATATAGTTATGCTCAAGGGTGTTTTGCAGTCACTTCTCTGACTCTTCTCAGCTTCTGCTTAACTTTAACACTAAAATATTTTCTAATCAAGGTGTAAAAATCACATTGAGACTCAATCTCAGGTGACCTTCTAACCACTCAAAAATTAATGAGCATTGAAGAAAAGCTGAGCTTTGGATCTTCATATTTTGTTTTACAGTCGGAGTGATCTATGTTTGCTCTGTGCAGGGCAAAGGGAATTCTCTTCCTCCTTGAGCAGACAAATTGAAAGCAATAAACTTTGAGAAGACACTTGGATCACCATAGGTGTTGAGTCTTTTTAGCCTTCTGATTAATAGGATGGGCAAGTAACCTTTAACAGGTAGAAAGCAAGAAGAAAAACCTTCTCAAAGAAACTTCTTTAAGGGTAGAAAAACCTGTTTTTAAAAGTCATTATTGTAAAGACTTTGTGTTATAGCTGAAGGTGTCTAAATCCCAGAGCCATAGAAAGAATCCACTTAAGGTACTGCACTGGGTGTCTGGTGAAATTTAGTTGAACACTATTTTAGATGAATTAAATATTTCCAGGACTTAGTTGCTTCCCAGTCACTAAAACAGAGGTAACTTTTCAGCTGGGGATAAAATAAATAATGCTGCTCCTAGAGATAATAGCTACTATGTACAATAAAGAGTAAATTCAACTACTTTCTAAAAGAGTTTCTTGAAGACATTTCAAAAATGCAGAAAATATTTCTTTTTAGCTCTCTAATGTCAGAAGGTGAGGCTGCTGCAGATGCAGCTGATTGGGTCCATTGCTGTTTGACTAGACAGGATTGTTAAGCTTCTTATAAAGCACTGAATTGTTTGTATTAGCAAGTGTGTTAGATCTGTGCAACCAAGCTCTGAAATAGATTTTTCTTTTGGTAACTTCTGGCAAGCTTGCAAGAAGAACCTATTTCCCTTCTGAGCTATTGCTTTCTCCTCTGGCAATGTTGCCTCTTCCAGCTCCATATTTCTTCCACTCTTTCTTTAACTTTCAACTACACTGGAAAATGAAAAAGTTCATCACAATGGCTAAGGATAACTTAACAGAGCACTTGGCTCCTTGAAGAAGGAGAAAAGAGAGAAACTATTTGTTTCCCATTTTGTTTTTGCAGGGACTTTAGAACCAGAAGTCTGACCTTCTCCACAACACTGAACAGAGCCTTTGTTCCTTTCTTCTTATCTTTCTTTGAACTGTTAAAATATCCCTGTTGCTGAGTTTAAAAAGAGCTGGGGAGTGTGGGGGTGGGGAGGCAATACCTTCCACAGAGCTGATTCTGTCCCACTTTTAACTGCAAAACACTCCCTGAAGAGTTGCTAGAACAGCCTGGGCCTTTGCCTTGTGGATGTTAGAGCCCCTCAGTTTGTCTGACCATAACTTGGGGAAAAGACCATGGAACTCTGGTAACAGTGTGGGATCATGACAGGAGTGATGACCTCCTGTTTCTGCAGATTGCACACGCTGGTGACACATTTCTCCATGGAGAAACTTCCTCCATTCACTCCCAGGTTCTGCAGCTCTCAAATGTTCTTTCTCTGTTTCTCATCTGGCTCAGTGCTGGTTGCCTTGGGAGTCTCTGTGACAGCTGAGCAGGGGAGGAGGAGTGGGTGTCCCACCAAATAATAAACAGAGTTTGTGTCTAATATCACAAGAGTTGAACCCAGCCCTGGACAGTGTTGTGTGAAACCTGTTGTATCCCTAAGAGCTGCAGAGCTGTAAAGCTGCCATTGCTACTCCACAGTCCAGCTGTGTGCCTGTTATTAATCAGGAATATAATATGCTCACAACTTGATACTTTCTGTGGGGGGAGCATTGCCATTTGCCTCTTATTACAAATGATTATTATCAATTAAATATTTGCTGAGTTTTTCAAATTAATCTTCAGCAAATATATCCAGTATGGTAACTGAGGACTTTATCCAAAGCCCATTACCATCAGTGGAAGGATTCCTGCTGGATTTGGCAGGTGCTGAATAATACTGTGAGAAAGAATTAATGAAAAAGGTTTCTCTCGCAGAGGCCTGACCTTCTGCAATAATTACTTCATGAAATAGAATTCCATACAGGGTATAAGTTTTTGTTAGACCTGCACTAAAAACTTCACTCATTACCCACTGTATTTGCACTGTGTGATGCACAGTGACTACATCTCTAAACTTGGAAAGCAAAAAAAATAGTCTGAAATATGGCTGTAGGCACTGCAGAAACAGCTTCAAAATACCTCATGATATAACAGTGATGTTACATTTTTTGGGCCCATGCAGCCTGGTGGAAACTGGGCCAAGGTCTCTTGCATTCCTTGGTGAATCACCAGCTTTAGGATGTGATGTTTTCAATCTACATTTGACCTAGACTAGAGAGAGGAAAACACTTCCCATTTATCCAGCTGGGCTGAAGTTGGAAGTCAAAATGTCAGTGCAAGAGCAGGGTAAACATGAATAAGGCATGAGTGCGAGGCAGACCCCAGCGTGAGGCCGTGGCTGTGAGCACAGGAGAACTCAGCAAGCAGGGTGGTTTCCCCAGCTTTTGGATAAACTTAATGTAGAAGACTTTTGTTTCACTTGATTGGTTTTCTGGTATAGAAAGATCTAGGCTATTAAAGGCAAGTTTAATATATTTGCTGAGGAAAATTGTCCCAAGAGCTCTTAGGGTGAAGGCTCAGTGTGTGCCAAACTGTTTCTGCTCGGAGCTCTTTCCTGTTCCATGGATGTCACACTACATCAATAAGCACTTCTGTAGCTGCTCAGGAAACGAGCATGTGGTGAGAGGCAAAATTATGCTGTGGATTAGAAACTGGGATCGATACTAGGGTCAGTGGGGGGGTTTAGTGGTGAGATTTTTAAACTATTTTGCAACAGTCTGGAAAGGGGCCAAGGGATGAAGTGACAACATCTGCAGAGTGTATAAAGAAACACTGCAGATTAAATCAGCTTTCCATCAGGGTGGCCAGTGCTATCCCAGACTAGCTGAGCTAAATGAACCAGCCCTCTCCAGGCTGGAATGTGTTCACAGCTGCCCTGGTGTGGAGATGCTGCAGGACCAGGCAGCAAATAGAAATAACTAAAATGGAATCGAGACTTTGGAAGAGGAAAAAAGGGTGAGGAGGCAGGAGGGAGACAGAGAGAGGCAGGAGTTTGAAGGAAATTGTCCTGGCTTAAGCTAAATCCACTTAGGGTTTTGTTTCTTTGTCATAACATCAGAAAATGCATCTTGGGGATGTCTGTGTGAGAAAACAATTTACTGCAAATCCACTTGCAGGCCACTGTGGCTTTTTTTCCCCTCCATCCGCTGTTCCATATGGCTGTGATTAATAATGGTCACAAATTGTTGTACTGATTATCACAGGAGTGGAGTAAGGACCTTTAATGAAAGTGAATCAGCCATTAATTGAGACTTGCTAAGATGGGGCAATGCAGTTTATATAGATATGATCTGTAGCAAATGATTCCACAGACATTCGCTGAGAATTAATTTTGTAACAGATGCAAAGGCCAAAACTGTGGATGTAAACTGGAGACAAGTTGGCTCAGAGCATCTGGTACAGTTTTGCTTCCAGCTCTAGGCTGAATCTCACCTTTGCCTAACCTGCTCCTGCCTCCCCACCAGCAGCTGTCCACAGGCACATTTGTACAAGGGCAGCCTCTTGCCAGTGCATGTCTTGGAGCTTTGACATCTGCCTGAATCCTGGAGCTGGCTGCTTGGGGTGTTAGGATCTGAGTTAATTTCATGCTTGTGCTCAAGGATGAAATAACCAAATTTCTGCTAAAGCTTTAAAGCCAGGGTGTGACAGGCCGGTCTCCTGCAGATCCTGTTTTTCCCACTGTGCCTATATGTGGAACGTGGTCAATATGTTGTGGTGCCCTGTGTCTCACTACAGATGGCTGCTGGTGCTTGCTGCTGCAAACAGCTCCACTGCTCCTGCTGGGACCAGCACAGATGGGTTCAGAGCCCCTGGGGAGCCTTGGAAAGCACCAGCCCTGCTCACCCAGCCCTGCTCCTGCCTGCTGCTGGAGCATCCCCAGCTCCTACCAGCCCAGCAAGCAGAACTCTAATGAATTTCAGAAATGGAAAACATACTTAACACAGGCTTGTTCCCACTCCCTTACTTGTAGTGGAATGCAGTCTATGTGCTGTCAACAAAAATTATCAAAGACTTAAGATTTGTATAAATAGTGAAAATTTCCTTCACTACCTGATTAACTATTGGAAAGTCTGACTTGTCTAGACAAGGCTTTCATTTTGCAAGCAGTAATATAGTGAGATTTGTACTATTTTTCAGGCACGTTAGGAAGCCCCTTGCAGATCAGAGCTATCACATTTCCCCAGTATCTTTAATGTAATTTTCACAATGCTTCTTGGGAATGTGTTGCTATTAACTTCTTTTCACAGATGAACTGAGGCAAATGGAGTGAAGAGTAGAGAACTCTTCCTGCCCAGAGGTTTAACATCCCTTTCCCCCATCCCTAAAGAGCTGTTCCAGTATGAAATGAGTCCTCTATGTAGGAGTAATATTGAGGTGCAAGCATCCTCATAAAAAGCATTGCCTTCTTTTTTTGGAGTGAAAGGGAACAGATAATTTCACACCTAGAAAGATTTCCATTTGGGATTGAGTTTTGGCTCAAACTTGGATTTGACAGTGATGGGAATAAGCACCTTATCCAATACTAATTTTTAGCAGTACTCTTGTGCCTTTACTCCATCCCTTGAGCTCCTCAGCATGTTTGAGTCCTCGTGCACAGTTCTGTGCAGGGAGCCCCAACTTGATGGTGTTGCTCCTTTGCTCAGTGCTGAGCAGTCTGCTTTGTGGTCCAGTTTTGGTTCCTCAGGCTTGCTGCTAAGTCCAACAGGATATCTCAAGAGGAGCTGAATTGATGGGTTGCTGTCGAGGAGATCCAGGCCGTGCAATGAGGCTGAGTGGTTTTTTTACAGTCACAGTATCAGACAAAAGTTTACCTGCTGCAGAACTGTTTGTGAATTCAAGGTTTCCTTTAAGGAAAAGCAGCAAACATTTCCTTGATTGTGAATGTTAAAGAGGTGTTAAAGTAAACATGTTAAAGGGAACATAAAAATGTGAAGAGAGTGCAGAGATTAACATAACATCATTTATTTGTGTCAGAAGAAATAGCACCAAGAGATAAGACCTTTTATTTAATACAAAGCAATGTTGGTAAGTGCATCTAAGCATTAAATCTATTGCTTGATTGATGACAAATGTGCTGTTCACTGCACATCTCACAGACTTGCTGCTGTGGGTATCAGGAGTTTTGTCCTTCTCTTCTACTGTCAAAACAGAACTTCCCCCAAACAACTGAGAATAAATGTGTGCTATTGAATGGCTTTGTACTTGCAGGGAGTCATTGCCTAAGAAAAGAATTTATCTTTAGACCAATGATTATAGCCCTATAAGATGTACAAGGTTTTGGCTCAACCAGCACTTCATTTGTTCTGGTGCAGATAAAAACAAATTGAGTTGAGAAAAATGGTTGTGGGTATGACCCAATTACACCAATCAATTGGAAACATGGAGTGGGAAGGGCAGTCAGTGCTTCTGGAGCATCATGGGCACAGGTCTTGTATGTTTGAAAGCCAGTCCATTTTTTCCACCTTAGCCCTTGGTTTATTAAAAGGCACAACTGCACCCCAGCAGTTTTATCTCCCTCATCCTCAGGCTGTAATAACAGCATACACTTCCAACATTTCTATTACTAAAGAGTATTCAGCATGCAGAGAGCAGAAAATAAGATATCACTGAGTAAATTGAATCAACAATCAGAAATAAGGCTGGGCTATTGATGGATTTTTAAGTATGTTCCATTTATTAAATGTCCCTATTTTTTAAATTTGTGTGAGAGACTGCTACAGATCTTCCAATCTGCTGTAACTGTCACAGAACACAGAGCTGGGAGCAGTTCAGTGAATTTTGGTGTTTTGCTTCTAGTAATGGCATCTACCTGACACACTTGCTCTTGGCCCGTTTCTGTTTAGGGGAGTTTATTGCCATCAACTGTTTCAAATGCAAGACAAAATGGAATCTGTCTCTATGAATAAAAGAGTTTTCTGCTCCACACTGCAGATGTGACACTTATATTAGCTGCATTTAATATATCTTGTTGGGATTAAAATTTGTCTTTATGAATAAAGTTTCCTGCTTAGGCAATGAAATGCTCTCTGTGTAAGTGACAGCATCACTAAGTGCAGAAGGCAAGGGGTTGGGTTTACTTGGTTTAACATTTGGTTTAGCAAGAGGAATGCACTGATTTAAGCTCTTTTCATAAGGAAGAAGATGCATTGGTTTAGTTTATGTACTCCAGTTGTAGTAGCAATTTGTACAGCAGCACGTGTGCCTGTGCAAGTGCATTTACTGGGTTTACTATTTGGATATCTAACAATATTTTCTGTATATAAAGGCAAAAAAAGGTGTCTTCCTTTGTACTCAAAGATCTTTTCCACATTCCTGAATTCATACTAAATAAAGCAATTTTCTGCCATGTGCTAAGTCATGGGGCTTCCTATGTCACGGTGCAGATTTTTTTGAGTAAATTGGCTGAGGCAAGTATTTAGATCAAATGCAGTGACAATTTATTATAATCAAGGCTGAGCCCTCAGTGCCGAGGTCTTAGTTGTACACGAGTGTGGCTGTCAAAGGAGGAGCAAAGTGGTATCATTTTATTCTTTATCTGATATTCCCCACATGTTGTAAGTAATATAGTGCCAAAGGGAGGCCATGCTGCCTGACTGGCTGGTGCTTTATGCAAAGAGATGAAACACGGCGATCGTGTCAGGAGTGCAATGCCATCACAACAATGACTTTTGCAATCTGCTCTAATTTCCTACCCATTATTATTCTTCTACACCTGCAGCAGCCAGTGCACCTGTAAACGTGTGTCTGTTGTACCTGTACAGCACAACTGTGAAAACAGGCTTTACGCTGAGATTTCACACTTCTGTTCTGACCACTGCAAGCATATTCAAACAAGCTTACCTTTTAAAACAAACACACAAAAAACAAACCCCGAAGACTTTGAATAAGAGTTGAAAAAAATAAACCACCAAAGTCACAGGCATTATTTGGATCAGCTTGGATAAGAATTTCAATAGGAGCTAAGTGCTTATGGTGCTTTTCAAATGTGTAAAGGCTTAGTCAGCAACATGGTAAAAAGTAAGCGCTGTGATTTTTTTTTTTTTCCCACTCCATCTGAAAAATACCTTTATTAAACAGCACGGAAAAGAATTTTTTTTGCAAGCATAAGTGACTCTGTTTTGATTTTTTAAGTATTTTTCAATAATATAGCTGTGCCAGGTGAGCTTGGATCTGCTGCTTTAGCACCTTTCCTTGAGTAATTTATGGCCCCTATCCCCATCCAGGTTATGACAATCCAGACTCAGTTTTGTCACTGTTTCTTTCACACGAAGCAAGCTGGCCCCCTCTGCCTGTCCCAGCCTGGTTAGACAAGGCATAAGTCATTTAAGGCCTCTGCAGGCTTGTGGAGGCAGATTAAAATTAGGTGTTTGGAGAGGTTGCCACCCTGGCCCATCTGCCCCATTCCCCTCCAGATGCTGCTGCCCCAGTGATGCACGAGCACCTCGTGGAGCAGCTCCAGAACCGCTGCAGTTCTCAGGCTGGGGCACCAAAATAAAACAGAAAAGCCAGTTTTAACCTCACCCATCACAGTGTGACAAGGTCGACTCTGACTGCAGGGTTGCAAGCCAGCATTCTACAGAATTTCCAAATTCGATTGCAAATGAAGGTTTTCAGGTTTACTTAAAAAACCCCAAACAAACTACAAACATTTTTTGTTGAGATTCATGACACATCACTCTCTGCTCTCTTTTTAAAAGCAGTGCATAAATATCTGTTATTCTGTGAGCTCCCTTTCCCTGCTGTTCCAGACAGACTCTGAGTACTGATGCTGTGTTTATTCAGGACAACAAAATATGTTCTCTAGTGAATAACAAATTGACTTTTTTCCTTGTTCTTTTATGCATTTTTTTGAAAGGGGAACAGTTTTCTCTTCAGCGTTCCTGCTGCAGCAATTTGCTGTCACTTCGTGGGACTGAAAGGTAGTGAAAATGTCTTTTTAACAGACAGTACAATAATTAACACCACCAAAAGAAAATTAACTGGCACAGCAAGGCAGCACAAAGTGAGCTGATGGGGGGAGTTTTTTGAAGTTACCTAAAGAGCTGTAGTGCATCCATCGCCCTGTCAGAAGTGACACAAGAGCAGCCTTGAACAAATGTTATCAGTCAGCTGTTACCCTTCAAAAAAAATTCAACTAAGTGCTTATCAAAGCACTTAAATTGTATGCAGCTCCCCAGATGCTTTCTTTGCAGGATTTGTGATGGGAGAACGAGCTGTGAATAGAGATGTCTACAGTGTCCACCTCTCCTAACAGGAGAATTACCTCTTAATTTTCTGGCTTGAGAAGCGAAAATTCCCCAAACCCACTCAGATGTTACAGTGTCCACCTCTGTGTAAGCCTGGTGTGGACAGTGTGCTGCAGGTCAGGGACTGCCAGTCGGATCTGCCATCCCTCCTGGTCATTCCCATGCCTCCACAGCCTGGGCCAGCTGCTTCCCAGGCAGTGACAAGAAACTTGCCTTTTAATTAATGTCTTCAGTTACTAAACCTTCTGAAACTTCCTACAAATGGATCAGCCAGGGGCAGCTTAAGTGTTCTTTAAAGCTCCTGTTTTTGTTTAGTAACTGGAATTCCGTGGAATGAAGGGAGTACTATGGGATTGCTTTTATTGGTTAATAAGGTTTCTCCTTTTAGCTCCAAACTCTCCCAAATTTGCCCCAGAGCTGCACTAACCTGCCTGCCAACTTGCTCTGTAGCAAAAGTGCTGCCTGTGCCAGATGTTCAGAGCTCCTGAGTCAGAATTCCAGAGACAGTGAGATTGCTTTAAACACACATTAATAACACCTAATCTTTGGACTTCTGAGCTCTGAAGTTCAACAGAGCCTTGTCTTTTTGACACCCTGCCCCAATTTTAGGACTTAAAAATGCAGTTGTGTTTTTATGAGCAGATGCTGAGACTCCATTTGAGGTTCTGCATGAACTTTTAAGATGAAAAGCTTAGCTATCATGAAGGTGGTGATGGGATTTAGATTTGGCTTGTACTGAAGGCCAAACTGTAACAGGGCAAGGGAAATCAATGTCCAGGGTTTGGTAAATTAAAGCCTGGAATAAGCACAATGTGGGGAAACGGGCTTAAGAGTCAGACATTTGCAACACTTGTGCCTGACATTAAGGATTACACAGACAGAAATAGGTCAAGTATCAGCTCTCCAACTCTCAGCCTAGTCCAACTGAATATCTGAGTCTTTAGGCTTCTCTTTGCTCAAATAGAAAAGCTGGACAGTTGCTGAAATGATCCCAGGCCACTAATCCTGCCAAGATGCTTTCTGATCTATAGATGAACATTTCATGTGTTTGAAACAATAAAACAGAAACCAAATTAGTGATTACAGTCCTGCTTTCCCCTGGAGAATTACAAGCTAAAAATAAACTCTTGCGAAAAGATGCAAGGACATAGGTGAGGAAAGCATCGCCTGTAAGATGAAGCAGCACAGCCTCTCCAGCTTCCCATAACATTCTGCCGTGAAAGGGTGGCTTCACAAACACACCCTCCAATCCCTGGAAAAGAGTCTGTCTGCCTCCCAACCAAGTAATGTTGTTGGAAGTTGCCAATGTTCCCTCAAGGAGGATGGTGATGGCCTTCAGGGAGCCTTGCATCCTTTGGAACAGGTCCTGGGAAGTGCTACAGTGAAGGATAGCTTTTGCTTGTGTTGCCCAGCATCATATTTTTCCCAGCAGGAGGAATGTGCAGTCATTTATAGAAAGCCACACTTCTCTCTTTGCCACTGTCTTTCAAAGGGCTGAGTGAGAGTATCCAAAAAGAGGGGAAAGATATTCTGAGCAGGCTCCCTCCACGTCACACCTGCCTGAACGCTGCTGGTGCTGCTGTTACCACAAAGGTGGATTGTTTTCAGCCAGTGCTCTGTTCTGTTCTCAGTACCTCAGTGATGCATATAAATTTAGCTCCTGTGTCATGTCTGAAGTCACAAGAATAAAACCTCACCATCAATTATGGTTTAATTCTGGGGAGGGTTAGGCTTTTTGCCTTTAGCAGTGTTGGTAGTAGTTTCCCCAGGCTGGAAGCAGTGATGCACCGGGGTATGATGGACACAGCCTGGGAGAACCTATTCCAGGTTAGCAAAAAAGGGGAGTGAGTGTTGCATAGGTGAGGTATGTTGGTATGTCTTGTTCTTGCTGATTTGGAGAGCACAGATGGAAAAGGCTTTGGCTGGGCCTGCCAGGTTCATTCCAGTCCAAAGGAGGAGGAAGAGTTCCCTCCCAGAATTTGCCCTAAACCAGCACAATAGGTCATTCCTGTTAGGAGATGCCATAGGGGAAGATCTTGGAGGCTGTGGAGACACAGTCTGTTTGTCCAAGCAGAGTATTAAAAAAAGGGAAGAGACCAAGGTGTGCTGGGTGTGATTTGAAGCTGGGAGAGGATATGGGAACAATTCACTTACCATTCTTCATGTGGGAGATCAGAGTAGAGATTTTAACCCCCACTTCCAGCCCCAATTGCAGAATAAGCTGCCCCAGAAAAATGGGAGTATTTAGAGAACATCTTCTCCATGGCAAGGGAGCAATGAGGACAGAAAAGCCGTGGCTCAGGCATTGCCCTGCTCTGAAGCCAGGCCCAAACCTGCAGTGGCTTTCCTGCTCCTGGCAAAAAGCACATTTTCTCAACAGTTCATATTCATTTTTAGCCTCTCCTTGTGTATCTGCACAGGCCAGTGTTCAATGGCAGAATCCCCCACTGCATCTCTTTAGACAAGGGTTTCCCTTCCATGGTGAAGGAGTGGAAAGGATGCTCTGCACTGAATGAAATAAATCTGTAGGTTTGCAAATGTGACACATGAGCAAGAAATTCTCAAAATTAAGTGTTTCTGCAGTCATGCTGGGAGAACAAGGCAAGATGCTTAGTCCATAAGGGGTACACAGATTAATTTTCTGGTTTGTAAATCACTCTTGTACTGCAGGGAGGCAGCTCTGAAATTTGTTTTTTATATGAACAAATTTCCTTTTTGTAATAAAAACGACCACAAAGGACCAGGGCTAGAGGTGGAGAGCGACAGGGCCAGACCCATCTCCTGTTTAGATCCATGTGGGGGGTAGGGAAGGTGCAAAGAGACTGCTGGTCCCTGGAACAGGCAGCTGCTGCAGCAGCTCAGGCACAGTGATGTCTGTGGGGCAGGGGATGTGCCTGGCTGTGCAGGTTGGCTGTGCCATACCCAGCCACTCCCCTCATGTGTCTTCTAGTCCAATGAAATCGGCTCTCAAAGACACTGATGTGGGCTGGGGATGGAGTGTGTAAGGAGATGTGGAGTTGGGCAGCTGAGTGTCACTCTGGGTCAGTCCCTGTCCTGTTTCCCAGCCTCCTCAAGTGCTACTCCAGTGCCCTGTGGTCTGAGTGTCTTGTCTTGCACACTGTCTCTAATATTTTACTTCATCTAAGGGTAGCAAGAGACAAGTTCTCTGCAGCTCCCTTTTCTGTGTTTGAGGACTATTTCCTGATGATCCTAACTGTTGATTAAGCAGCCTCAGATCCTTGAGGTTTCCTGCTCAGCTGTGTTTGCCAGGCTGTGTGATAGGCAGCCAGCTGCCAGATGAGTCCTGTGTGTGTGTAAGAGCTCAGCTGTGGGAGCTGCTGGGCAAGCATCACACCCATGTGCCACCAAAGCAGTTTTGGGACACAAGTGAAGCTGCTGCATGGCAGGGATATTTGGGCAGGCATTGAGGTGATTCAGCACTGTCACTTCTGTGAGCTCTGTGCTTGGCACTGGTGACAGGGTTGGAGTTCTGACACTCATGGCCAAAAAATGCAAGGTAGGAAGGGGATACTGACTGTTTCACTCCAATGACGTGAACTGCCCAGGAGACTTGGTGATAAAATACTTGAAATGGAGAAGGAAACAGAGCTGCCCAAGAGAGTCTAGCCAAAGTTGGGTATAATGCTGCCCTTCATTTGTGTTTAGAGGTGCCTCTTGCTGGAGAATAAGCTCAGAGTCCTAATTGGAGATCATGGGAATGGACAGTATGGTAATATCCGAGTGGAAATATCGGAATGGGAATAAATCACCCAGAACAGATGGCTGAGCTGTTAATGTCCTTCCCTGATTTAGATTGATTCTAATTGCAAACGTAAGTCAGTTGATTGTATTCAGTCTTATTTATGATCAATTCTGATTACCAAATTATGACAAATATGAATGAGGTTGTAAGTAGCCCAGCAATAAGCTCCATGTTGCTAGGTAACAGGACAACATTATTTCAAACAACCCCATCCAGGCGAAGCAACTGAGCTATTGTTGCTCCTTGTTCTTTAGATTTGCTGTTAAGAGCCTTTTAAATGTCTCCTCCTTAGTATTTGGTTTTCTGGGAGTAAGAGTAAGGGTTTAGTTGAATTTCCAGCAGGCACCTTTTGCATTCTGTGCCACTTGACAAAGGTTTTTGGAGCAGTGACTGAGGGAGCAGCTGTCTCTGCTGTGAGGTGATGCACTCCTGGATGCTCTGGAATCGCTGCAGAGCAGCCCTGGACCAGCGAGCTCTGGTGTCATCCAGTTCTCTGCTCACACCCTGCAGCTCTGCTCTGTTACTCTGCCAGTTGCTCTGCTACCCTTGTGCTACTGGAATGAAAATGGTTGTCTTTGTCTGACCCAGTCTGGGTGACTTCACAGGGCTGCTGCCTGAACTGGAGAGCACCATCCCAGTGCTGGGGAAGCTGGCCAAGATCAGGTGCAACTCAGAAACAGCCGCCAAATCTGTAAAGCTTTAGCAGAAACAAATTTGGCATGAGGCTCCTGCTTGGTACTGAGCCACATTTTGTATGTGATGGGCAAAATAAAAGTGGTGGAGGCCAGAGCAAGTAGATGGGCAGGGCAAACAGTAAGGTGATTTTAGCACAGGATTTTCCTACCTGGCAGTGGACAACCTAATCAAAAGGAAAAGCTCCAGCCTTGCTTGAATTGGTGTTTTGGAGGTGATGAAGCCAACAGGCAAACCCCACATAGCCTGTTCCCTTCTGAGATCTGGCAAGGTAGACTTTAATCAACCTGAAAATAACCTGAACAGTGCACTGAAGCATCTTAGCTTTGGAGATATGTCAGGAACACTTTCAATCTTTTATCTTCTCTGGAACAGCAGGACAAATGCCACTGAAATAAGCCCTGTAATTTCTCCTCTGTAATTATACCTGTCACCACTTCCGATGGAGCTGATATAAATAGCCAGTTCTGCCTTCTGTTTGCATTGTGTTTTTTAATACAAAACAAAAAGGAGAGATGCAAACTGTCTACCCCTATTCCTGATGGCAAGACCAGCCTAAGATGTATAAAATAAATGAAGCATTCAAACACTGCTAATTTCTCTGTATTTCTAAGCTTGACACTCTATGGCACACATTACTTCCTTACTGCTGTGAGTAATCTTGTTTGCTGCGAGTAGCTGTCTGTAGGATTTCTGTCACACGATGAGGTCAGATGATGAAACCAAAAGGCAAGGCATGTATTTTAATGTATGGTTTTTCATGCCTTGTGTCTACTGTTAAATGCACGTTTGTCTGGAAACAAAAGGCAGGCCTGTGCCAATGTGAGATGCAAATCTCTGTGCTTTAGTCAGCCTTTCTCTGAAATCCTGCTGTAAGCCAAGGGGAATTCACAGCCCTTCCCTAGAGTTGTAGGAGTTGATGCATTCTAGCAAAGAAATTCAGTATATTTTAACGTGTTCCAGTTTAAATACGTTGGGCCAAATTTGCCAGCAGTGCAAACGAATCCAGCTCAATTGATGTCAGTGGAGCAGCACCAACCGTGGCAGGGGAAGTTCTTAAAAGTTGACCCAGTGACCAACCACTTATGACTTAGCCTAGGGTGGGAGAGCCCAATGGCTTTTATGTGATCATTATTGACTCTTACCAGCTGCCAGCAGCTTTGCTAGGACCTCTAACATGATCAAATTAAGAACCACTCCACAGTGGGATCCATAAATTACCTTCAGCCTTACCAGTTTCAGTGGCAAACACAGCATGTAGCTCTCCGACTTTGCCTGTAATAAGCAGTCATAAAATAGACAAATAAAGACTTTAAAATACCTCATGTAATTTCAATATTCTCTCTTCCCAAGAGAGGACAAATATGGTGAAAAAAGTAATTATGGAGGGCGTTCATGTACTGCAATATTGAGCTATCACAACCAGAAATTTCTAGAAAGAAGAAACAAATGAGAAGGGGGTAAAGGTCTGTTTGTTCTAATGACCGAAGCTTAATAGTTCCCCAAATCAAGGTTTTTTTAAATTTCCCAGTTGCTAAAGAGAGCTTTACCTACCACAAATTCCTACCTAAATGAGGGGACAAAGCACAGCAATCAAACCTGTGCAGAATGTGGCCTATGGCTTAGACTACAGGCTTTATTGGGGTTCAATTTATATTGATAAATACAGGGTTTTTTTTTTTCTCTTCACAACTCCCAAAATCAATTTTAACACCTGTGATAATCATTAAACAGTCAAACAGCAGAGACATTACACAATGCAGCATGAGGAAGTTCAAACTCCCGGATCTCTTCACAACACCCACTTCTGTGCTGGAGTGAGTGGTGCTGTCTCACCCAGAGGTTCTCTGCTCTTGGAAGCAAAGACGTCATTCTTCCATTTGCGACTGAGCTGCAGATTGCCAGAATTCAGCTAAGAGCTGTAGTTAAGTAAATGTTCCTTGATGTGTATTGGAGTATTCAGAGCCCCATCAGTGACTCCAATGGGTGCCCACAAATAGGAACTCTCCCCTCTCTGGATCAGTCACTGATGCAGTCAGGTCACAGGTCTGATGCAATGGATGCCACAAACCTCTCAGCACTGCTCCCCAGTTTGGATATTCCCAGAAAAACCAGCACTAGGGTTCAAAGCTTGATTTGTCTGCACAGCTCAGCAGCCAGAGACTCATTGCAGGAATCAAGGCAGCATTTGTCACACTATGTACAGCAAGAGAGAGCAACCAGGGCCCTTGTGCCAAGAGTCAATTAAGCCTCTTAGCGAGCCACAGAAGTAAAACTCCTCCAAACAGAATTGCATTTACAATGCGGTGAATCAGGAATGCTGCTGGACCGGGTGTCAGGGGAAAAAATGTAAGAGAGGCTGATTTTTGTGTGCTTTGTGCTGAAGCAGTCGAGTGTTGTCCCTTTGGAGTAATTGAACAGTCCCATTACTCCCTTCTGCAGTTTTGTCTGGCCAAATCGTGCATCCCAGGGGCAAATCGTTCTGCTGGTGATGTAATCTAAGGTGATAAACCTGTGCTAACAAGCTTGAACCCGATTTAAATTTGGAGAGTCTGCACCAGGAATCCCGCTGGATTTATGGGAATGTGCGTGTGCAGCTGAACCCCGTGGCCAGGAAGGGAAATTCCTTGATGCTGTGAGGTGTTAAAATGCCTATTATTTCACAGAGAATCTATTGCATACACTAAGATGTTGCATAACAAGCCATGCGTCAAAGCTGTTGTGGTTCAGAGATTCCTTGTAACTTTTTTCATTCTTGCAAGACCCTTTAGGAATGTCTCCAACTGCCCCTGGCTTCTCTGTGTCTCAAACACTTCTTTTTCTGAGGTTGTCCCTCAAGACTTTTCCTTCTGCCTGAGAACAGGGGGAACTCGATTGGGAGGGGGACTAATTTCTTTCTTCTACAGCTTATTTCCCCCAGTACATGCCCTGGGAGCTCGGGGGATCCATCTTTCTTTTTTCAGTGCTCAAAGCTTGAGGGGTTTCTTCCAGGACTCTGGCTTTCTCCAACATGGGATTAAAATGGACACATCCCAGCTCTGAATTCTTATTAAAATAAAAGTGTCTGCACAAGCAAAATTTGTTCCTTCTGACACCTCATTGTGGCAAATGTCCTCACCATCTTTTCCTGCTTGCTCTCAGCACTGGGTACGTCCCTTCATCATCTTCTTGCTCCTAGGAGATGATGATTTAAATGAGTTAAATGATTTAAATCGCATATTTTTGAGCCCTTAGCCTGCTTGGCGAGGCCGTATCTCCCAGTCAGAGCCGCAGGGATCAGAAAGCTGCCTCTTCACCTCAGCAGTGAGCCATACCCTCCTTCACCCACCCTTAGTATTTCCCTCCCACTCCTCAGGCTGGAATTCCTTTAGCGCTTGGCAATGAGCTCAGCAGGGCCCCAGCCACCAAGGAGGCAGGAAATCCGAGACATTTAAATGCCACCGGCTGTGAGGGAGGTATCTCCTGTTGATGTCACCCCCTTCTCTGTGGGACCCTCCTTCCTTCCTTCCTTGGAGAGCAGGTGCCTTTCCAGCACTACTTCCCATGCAGCCCTGCTTGGCACTGCCTCCAAATCTTTCTGCTTTTTTTCCTTCTGGAGAGCAAAATAACCCAGTTCATGGACAACTTTTTTTAATCCCGCAAACACTACAAACGCATTTTCCCGTGTTTTCGAGGAACTGACCTCACACAGGTTGCTAAGCTTTGGGGAAAACACTGAAGAAGCCCTGGTGGGTTTGTAGAGCAGAATAGCCATTGTGAGTGATGAACAATTAATGTGTGTGAATGGTAGCTCTTTTCTGCAAGAGTTAATTGATACAAATGCACAGAGAGTGAACGTTCCTGCTGCTTCGCCGCGTCTGAGAGCTCTTGGACCACGAGGTGTGAAGCAAAAAGCTCCCTGACACTGCAGCCTTTACTGAGTTGATTGAGAAATGTAATATAATCCACTTACAGGAAAAACTCATGAAATTTGCAGGTTCAGGGAATGTTTTGCAAAAAGCTAACAGCCACTTAAATATGCATGAAAAGGAGCATAGTGTGACCCTCATGAATAGCAGCAAATCAAATCTAAGCGGTGTTTCTCCAAGACCAGAGCTGAAAAAATTTTCTTTTTCATTTATTTACCATTTATGATGCTTAGCAACTCTGAAAAGAAGTCTGGGCAAGTCTCTTTTGTACAGTATTAACTTGAAAAGCAGGGCCATGTTTATTTCATTTATTACGTGGTAGGATTATGGCAAAGGCCTAAGTAGTTCTAGAAAATTTTCCAGTTGCTATAAATTTTCTGAACACCCTCTATAATCACTGTGACTAATTATGTCCACAGAGCAGCTCGTTCCACCTTTATGAGGAAGGTGATATGTTACCTTGAAATTCTAATTGCAAATGGATAACTAACATTGACCAGATATCTGTTGTTATATGGGAAAATTTTTTTATGTCACTTGTCTGCCATCACACAGTGCTGTGTATGGGTTGTGCAAACAGGCTCTTAAAGCCCAGTAGTCTGCCCAATTTTCAAGTTATGAGTAAGTAATCAGTATCTTTAACCTCTGGTTTGCAGCTGCTATCAGAAAAAGGATACTGTGGTCACATTGAAGCCAGCAGTGTTCAGCTTTTACACAATTTACAGTGACAGAAACTTGTGAACAACAAAAAAATGGGATTGTGGCTTTGCCAAGTGGCATCAGTGTAGAGGGAATAGGGAATGCTTGAGGACCAAACCAAGAGAAACTGGAAACTCAACGAGACAAGGGAATTCTTCCCCAGGAGCAAGGGGTCAGTGTGGGTTGTGGCTGAGGAGAGAATCAGGAAAAACTGATTTGCCAGAGATGGTTGCAGCACCAAGAGCAGTTTACTCAGAGTTCTTTCTTGCAGCTTCTAAGGCCTCAGCTAGACACAGTCACAGGCAATGCAGTGTTGGTGATGGTCCTGCTTGAGGAGGCTGGGTCACCTCCAGAGACACCTTCCTGCAGCATTTCCCTGATTCTCAGAACAGTCAGGGGCAGTCTGTGGGATGCTGCACAGGAGATCAGACTGTAATAGTTCTGTCCAGCCATAAGACTGACAAATCTATTAATTCAGAGAGTTACAGCTCTCAGTGATGGACACGGGAACTCCGAGCAGGAACATGAGGATTCTTGATGGAGATGTTGTTCAAGGAATACCCTTACCAGTAAGGCATGAGAAGTGATGTGAAATGATTGCTTTATGTGAAGAAATTTTCCCAAAATAAAATGAGTTTCAGATATTTCTGCTGGGATTAAGCTGCGTTTCAGTTCATCGTTAATAGCTACTTGGCATAATTAAAATTTTAGACTTTATGCTATGGTCAAGTGGCCAGATCTTTGCATTTCTAAGATGGAGAAAACTCTGGGTTTTTATCTCTGAGAATCTTGTCTAGCCAAGGACTCAGCCATGTCTATTGAGAGCTCCGAAGCCAAGGCAGAAAAAGCCTGTGCAATAATTAAGATATCAAGATTGCTAATGATAAACCTCCTGGGGGCTTGGCAGAAAAAAACTTACATATGAAAAAAAGAGTCCTTTGTTAGCAGCATTTATGAATAACAAACTAGTGAGGTACCTTTTGCCCCTTGGATGCCATGGAGACAGCTTTTACTCTCCATTATTCATCCCTTGTGTAATAACTGAATTTTGAAGAGCTGTGCTCTTACAGCTTCCCTGGACCCTCGCAAACAGGCCTAAACAGCAGGCACAGAAACTCTGGAAGGGACAAAACATCTCCTGAAAAGAGTTGGTTCTTCATCACAAAAGATAGTTTATAATAGGAATATTGAAGAAAATAAAGGGAATGGAATACACATGAAGAAAAATAATACTAAACAGGAAAGGATCTAAAGGTGTCAATGGAGCAAAAGTCATTTATTTTGTGTTTTGAATCTTTTTTTGCTCAATGTCAATTTCATTCGACTTGGCAGAGAAGCATAACAAAACTGAGCATCTTCTGGGCTGGAAAGTTGTAAAATTAATTGACATGTATAAGCCTTTCTCTATACTCTGAGCTTCCAGTCTTCCTGAATCTACTTTCTTTTATGTATCCTTTGGTTATTTCACTTTTTCCCACAAATGTCCTATGCATTGAAACTCAATTATTTTTTCAAAATATGTAGATATGCATGTGGTTGATTTGGGAGTTGTTTACCCCATCCCCTGATTCAGCCTTCTAGCATAACTTTGCAGCCATGACCTAGGAATTAACTAGCAGAGGCAATATTCTGGGTGACATGTCAATTCTCTAGTTATTAACTGGATTTTTATGTTTTGTTAAGATTGCAGTCCCTTGTGGTGTGATTATTAGCTGAGCAAGCTCATGTTTGTTCCTGTGGTATGAAGAGGCAATGAAGGAGATAAATAAGTTTCTATAAAGATGCTGCAGATGTTAGGGGAGGAAAAAAAAGGAAAATTGCAGAGAAAGGATGAGCCATTGTTCTGGCATATTTTTAGCACTCCTAACCTTCCTCACAGTTTGCTTCTTGCTTTACTTGCCAGCAGAAATGCATTCGGTTCATTTCTTCATTTCTTTATTTCATCCTGATGACCTTCTTTAAATGAAACTCAATATATTAATAAAGGTTGGCAGAAAGAAAACAAATTGCTTTGTCTTCATGGAGCGTTGGAAAAGATTTGTACAGCACTTGTCTTCCATTAATGCAGGATTTGAGGAGTCCAGATGCCTTGCCATAAGTCTCCTCTCTGAATCTATTAACAACCTTAAAAAACAGAAAATAGCACAATGAGAGGGAGTTTCTTTTTGTCCAGAACACTGGGTGTTTCATTTCCGAGAGATTTATGTATCAATGTTCTTTGAACCCGTCTTTCAAAACACATCCATATTTGATCATCCGGAGCAGGAGACGTGACTAATGACACAATCAGTGTTGTAAATGGTGGGCACTGAGAGGCACATCCACTTTGCACAAAACCTTTTCTGTTTTATTTACAGTTTTCCTTTCTGTAATCAGGGAGTGATTCTCTTGTGGCCTTTTGCGATCCTTCCTGGCACCTCTCCTTCCACGCATCAAGCTTTCTGTGCACTTCTGGACTAAGTTTCTCTTTCATGACCCTCTTTAAACCCATATTTTATAGTTTCTGTTGGCTTGCCAGCTCTTTGCTGTCCTAGAAGCTTCACCAGACTCCCCCGCAGTGCTCTGGCAAGGTGGTGAGGAGTAAAAGAAACTCAGCTGGTTATCAGAGATGCTGGTTTTTTCATCTGTGACTGAAAAATTAGGAAAACATCCAGGACCCAATCCAAAAAACCTACTGTGAGTCCATCGACATTCACAGGGAAAAGGCTGTTCTAGCTGGAGTGAGTCCACTGGAAGTACCACTCTCTGAAGTACACACCTGTGTCTCTTGTTATATGAAAAACTTTATAGTCCGAGCAGGTCACAGAACTGCCTAAAAATAGCTGTGATGGAACTGGGTATTCGTGGTTGTGCCAGGAAAGGGTTTAATAGGCACAGTTAAAGCCAGGTGTGGAGTGGCCATTTGCTCCTCATTTCTCTGGTGTGTTCCTCAGCTCTGCCCTTGCAGGTTCCAGCTGTTCTTGGTGCAGTGCAGGACAGCTTCCAAGAAGGTTGTGAAGGAGGACATTTAATGTACCCTTTGTAGTTTTCTTCTGGGGGACAAAAAAAATAAAAATCTTGTTTTTTTAAAACGAGCTCCAGTTCCTTCCACAGATTTTCACAGAAGTGAACTCCTCTGTTTCTTTCAGTCCTGTGGGAGAGCTGCTCTCTGTGCTGCTTGCATCCTTCAAGCCTTTGTGAGACAGTGGTCTCCTCCCCCGACACCATTGCAGGAGCTTGTTCCCACTGGGCATCCTCACCACCTGTTCTTTCTCCTGTGATGGCAGGACGGGATCAGTCTCAGGGCATCTTCCAGCCCAAATAATCGATTACACTGCTATTTGCTTGGTGGCTTCTTGGTGTAAATAAGGTAAATTTTCAGCCCCTGAGTTCTCAAGCCCCACAAGAACAATAGCAGCTAATGACAGCAGTGCTGCTGCTTCCAGATTTGCAGAATATGAAAGAGTCCTTTTGCAGCATGATCTGGGGACCCAGGCTGGATGAACATGGCAGATATTTTCCCTGATTGGTTGATCTTTGCTGAGCTTTTGAATTTGTGTGTCTGGAGAACATTGTATTTCTAGAGCAGCAGGTGAGGAACCCTTGGTTGATCACACATGTCACTGGCATCTCCAGATTATATTAAGGCACAGTTCTCCAAAAGGGGGAAAAAAATCCTGAGATATTTAGCCTTTCACCTTCAGAAGTGTGATTGCAGTGACAGAACAGCTCTGTTGAACTGGTAGTGCCGTTGCCTCTGGGCTGGGAGGTCAGGAGCTGGTCCTGCATCACGGCTGAGGCACAGATCGAGGGTGACACTGCAGTGCAGCAGCTGGGGAGGCTGCTCCTCTGGTAAAGGTGACGTTCCTTAGACGAGATGTTAAATGTGGACCCCTTCAGCTCATCCCTCTCGACTGGGCAGGCAGAAGTTAAAAATCTCATGACACTGTTGCCACAAGATAATCCCAATGTCTTGGGCAATATTTCCCCTCTTAGTTGGAACTCTTTGTGATGCACAAAGACAGAGCTGGGTGTGTGCTGGCTGCTGAAATTTCCTCTGCAGCCTTTGCACTACAGGTGTTCTGTCCTTGGATTCTTTGGTCTTGAATACAGCAGGGGATCCCTAAGCATAAGGAGTGCTAGAAAAAGCCAAATTCCATGATGCTTTATCCTGCAAAGGACAAAATTAACTCTACCACTCACTGACTTTGGCAATATTTTTGACTATTTATACTGCTTTAGAGTCTGTCTCAGACTGCCATCGATATTTCAGGCAACTCTCAGTCTGCTGTGGACATTAGTTCCTAGGGTGTAAAATGAAGATAATGTTTTTCTGTCACTTAGGGATGTTGGGGGAATAAACTCTGCTAATGCTTATGACATACATGGAGACAGTGAATATAAGGCTCTAAAAGCCAGTTTGTGCTATGATGGAAGTGTAGCATAGAAGAAGACAATACTTTTTCTTTCTTAGCATATTGACAGATCAAATAACCCTTTTTTAAAAACCCCACATACACTGACCATACAAGGCATATATTATTTGTCTTACTGACATTAAAAAATAAAAACAACAAGCAAACAAAACAAAGCAAGTAGCAACTCCTCGGGATGCAGATTGCTTTTGGAGTAGGTGGTTTTAGCTTTATTCAAACTCCTTGTGAGTATGCTTCAAAATGAACTTTAAAAAAAAAAATTCTTATTTTCTCAGTTTTAACAACCTGGTTAATTCAACACAGGCAAGTGAATTGCTTCAGTTGGTCCAAGTCTGCCTTTTTACTGTTAAAGTAATTTTACTGATTGTTTTGTCATAATCATAATATTATTCTTCTATTTTAAAGTAAGAAGTGACTCAGGGAGTTAAAGGTGTTTTCATTTAAAACCTAAGCATTTTTTCTTTTTATTTGAAATGTTATATTTTTGTGGAGGTTCTATTGTATCTTTCCAAGAAAAAGTCAGGTCAGTTCAAAGAGCTGTTTGGAATTTGCAGAAATAAAGATCACACCCTGCCACAGAGAGCTGCTGAATGGGAGCAGGAGACATCCTGGTGCTCCATCACATTTCAGCAGAAGGGTTCAAGCAGAGGGCTCAGTGGTGAGTGCACGAAAAAGAAAAACCCACGTAGGTGGATGATTAGGTGCACAGGAACAAAAAGTGCCATGTGTTGCTCTCCAGAGCAATCATTTTATCACTCTGGATGCAGCACTCGCTGTATTCTTCCTTTCCATTTTCATTTAAGATGAGACACTGTGTGAAGCGTGCGTAGGTTCACGTGCAGGTTTCCAGATAGTTGCACCCTGGAGAGGGAACACTGGATTGAGATTTTTCATTCTGTACCATCACTCCCTTCCAGCAGTTGTTTTTCTTGACTAACAAATGATGTTTGTGCCCCTCTGAGCTGCAGATCCCATCCAACATTCAGGCACGTGGAGGGAAGCGTGTGGTGAAGCGCACGAAGGGTGTGTGCAGGTTTTTGGAAACATCATGCAGGGAATTGCCAGGCTTTGAGTATTTTTGAAATTCAGGCCCACTCGTGGGTGCTAAGCACTGAAAAGTCTGGCCAGGAATTCCATTGAAAATCTGGCCCAGATTTTGCTGCCTAGGAGTAGAGAGTGAGAGCTGAGTCTGGGGTTCCCAGCTGAGGGGGCAGTGACCACCCCAGGGAGGTGAAGCAGAAGGTCAAGGAACACAAGGTGTGATGGCCTTGAGTCCTGCAGGCACCAGCAGCCAGCCCATCTGAGATGTGCTCCCAAAGCCCAGGGACTGAGGATTTTGGAGCTGAGACAGACGACAGGATGGGGCCATGTGTGCCCACACCTGGCTGCGTAGACTCAAGACAGGATTTTCCTTGGAGGTTTTTTCTCTCCTTGAGCAAGGAGAGCCTACACAGCATAGTCCCAGTTGTGGGAATGAAAGTGCTGGCTGACAAAAAGAACAGTGGTCTTTACATGAGGTTATGGAAGGGTTAGCAGTGGGATCTGGGGCATTTTTCTTGTTCCTTATGGTGGAAGTATTGGCAAGAGCTGCAAATGTCACCAAGGCACTGTCATGGAATAAACCTGCCCTCTGCAAACCGGCAGTGGTAGCCCTGGATGCCTGAATGATGTGAGTGAAATTGAGTCATTGCACAGATGGGGTTGTGCATTTTCACCATGGAAGTTTCAGCCTTTGATGCCGCCCTCTTATGAATGAGAAGGAGAATTTTTCCATTCTTAAGAAATCTGTCAGAAAGCACCGTGGGGGGTTTTACTGCGTGGCACTACACCTGAATGCTGGAATGACAAGTTAGAGTGCTGAGGGATCAGGAATGGTGATCAGGACAACTTCCACAGTGTTTTCACTGCCCTTGTGTTGCGCACAGAGTGACACTAATGCACCAGGTCACATCAGATGTTGGTCCCTTTAGCCCAGGAAGGAACAGAACAGGCACAGAAGTGACAGAGGAGTTTGTTTCCCATCAAGTCCAACCAACCATTACCCCATTTTTGCCGTATTGGATTTTTCTCATTTAAATGTATGATGGCAGCAGTTTACACCAGAAAGCAAAGTGATTATTTTTTCTGTACAGTTGTCAAGCAGGGCATAAAGTCTCCTACTATTGTACTGACAAATGTGTTTGTTGCCCTCAAAATCACCAGTAAAATTATGAAGCATATTTTTTTTCTGTAAACAAAAATAGCTTAACAAAAAGGAAAAGGCCTTTGGATCATTGTAGTATTTAGGCGATGTCTCATGGGAAAATACTATTGCAGGGATTCAATCTGCCATTCAAGGTGGGTGCTATTTTGTGTCTCTGCATGTACATTATGGTTATGCACATGTGACAACCATGTACCCCTGACCATGCTGGATTATTGGTGGCTGTGAGTGAAAAAAACAAGAACCTAATGGAAATGCCCTGTTTTGTCACTGTAAAATCTAAGACAAAGGCTCTGTCCATTACCTTTGATGACACAAAAAACAACCATGCTGGGACAGCACCTATGTGCTTCATTTTATCCAATTGCTCTGCTGATTTCCAGACTGTGAGGAAAGGCTGGGCTGGAGGTGAGCCTCGGGAGTTGGACTGGAACCGGAGTGGGAAACCCACAGCCCCTCAGCCAGAGTCAGGCTGCAACTCCAGATCATACAGCCAGCAGCAATGTGGGGTTGGATTCTTTCCACAGGGTTTATTCACAATAGGTTTGAAGCACACATTGATAGAGGAGCCACAGGAGGTGAAATGAAGCTTTCTCCAGCCCCCTACAAGAAAACACTGCTCCCATCCAAGTCTGAGGTGGGGAAGAAACCCTTGCTGTGTAAATCCAGGGTCCTTGCAGCAAAGCTCAGCATGAAGGGGGACAGTGGGCAAAGGGCTGCTGCTCATCCAGCCTGGTGGTGCAGCTGCAGAGAGCTCAGCCTTGCTGAGGTGAAGGGATTTCAGTTCTGCAGTGCAGCCGTGCATCCCCTCTGCAGAAACCTGCCTGCCTGACTACACAGGCAAAGAGAATTTTACTCCAAACCTCAGAGGAAGGAGGGAAGCTCATGAAAAAAATATTTGAAAGAAACAGATGCACAGGCTTTTGGGGACTGCACACTTTGTGCCTGGATGATCCATACAGACATGTCCATTCAGCAGATTTGTAGGAGAGTAGCACTTTCCATCACTTCAGATTTGCCCTAAGCAGAAACATGATTCCAAGGACTTGGATTTGTTGCTCTCTGATTTAAACATTAAACTAAAACATGAAGGATGGGAGTTGTACCCTTGAACTTTATAGGCAACAGTGATAAACCTTGCTGTCAGAAAGTGGTTCTTATATTCTTAGGGGTTAATTACCTTCTGGAGATATTTGTTTGGGTTTTTTTATGTGATGGAGAACTTCAAGCTGTCTCTTTGTGCTCAAAGGCAGGAGGATTGATGCCAAGCCTGATAAATCAGGCATGGGGCAGCAGAACTATGTACCTATCTAGGATGCTGCAAGTACACTTGCCAAATATTGCTCAGTGCAAGGACAAGGTACTCTTAGGAGTGAGTAATTCTTTGAGGTCCTGCATAACCCCCAGAACTATTTGTCTCAGGGGACCATAGATTAATTTGGAATAAGCAGATGCCTAACACCTGAAGCAGGGCAATTCACAGCCCTTCAGCCCGGCAGTTGTCCTGTCTCTGCAGCATGCAAGGTCTCACAGAGGATTTTATGCCTTGCAAACGAAGATTTGTAAGGGCAGGGAAAAGAGGAAATGAATTACAATCCTGCCCCCAACGTGTCCTTACTCATGGTTGCTAAAGTCTGCCAGTCCCTGTCCCACCATCTGCACTCTGCAGTTATCATTGGTGCTTTTTTAACAATTTGCTGGCAGCTGTGAGGAGCTAAAAACTTCATGAATTAAGCCAATTTATGGTTTTATTTTTGTTATTGCACAGGGAACAATGAGGCTGTGCAAGAGACTTGGGCGGGGTTTGTGTCAGCTGCACTCACCTCTTCAATTAGGCCAGGGGATTTTTATCTCAAGTACTCAGCCAGTCCATTAAAACTCAGGCTGGACAAGGACACATCATTTGCTTAGTGCTGCAGTGAAGACTCTGGCTTTGGTGATGAATGTTTCATGACCTGATCTCTGGAGAATGGGATACTGACCACGTAGCAAGTGGCTGAAAAGAAAATTGTCCAGCTTTTCCTCGTTTGCCCTGAGCCATATGTTGCAGAGCACTGACAAGTGCAGTGGTGAGTTACAGGACTTCTCTCTTTAAAAACAGTGGCTTCTCTGACAAGGCTGTTCTTTCTACCAGCAGTGTGTATGGTACAGTAAAATTCTGCTCTGCAGCCCAAGAATCATAGTGCAAGTTCTTGTAAAGAAGGGCTGATAAGGAACTCCTGCTTCTACTGACTGGTCAAAGAGGTGGTCCAGGAGCTTGTGTTTCAAAGGCCAGCAAAGATGGAGATCCTTTAGTGAGCCTGGAAGCTCCCAGGGTGCTCTCAGTGCAGGTGCAGAGAGAGCTGGCTGGAAGTGCATTTTTGTTTTTTCACACAGGAACACTGATGTGAATGGTTAAGGTGGAGTTTCTTGCCAGGAAGGATGGAAACAAAACCAGTGTAGGTCCCACAATCCAGATGAGCTATTTTCTGTCACCAAAATCATGAAAAAAAGTCTGTCTACATAGCTCAGAGAAGTGGCAGGGGAAGCCCAAGCTGGCTCTGAACACCCAGAAGTGGCATCACAGTGTTAGTGGTGGCACTGCTGAGGCTCTCAGTCTAATTTTTAGCAGAGGCAATGAGCCCATACAGAGAAACCTCTTTGATAGACCAGGAGCAAGTGTTTTAGCACCTAGCAGGGATTCTTCTCCCTGACACCTTATTGTGCCTTGTAAGCAGAACTCAAACTCCAGCTTTTCTCCCATCTCTGTGTGTTTTTGCCTCCTCACTGAGAGTGTTTGCCTTCTCCCACTCCACCTGCATGAGTAGTGTGGAGCACTCAAAAACCTCCTGAGAGATGTCTGTGAGAGGAATTGCTGTGGAGCTCGGGGTGGAGTATGGGGTGAATGGGTGATCATCTCCATTCTGTGGAGGGAAATTTCAGGGTTCAGAGGAGTATTCATTTATTAAGGTCAGGCTGAGACCCAGTGTCCTCATTTCTTGGGCTGTCCCACCTTCTGCTAAGCAGCTGGTGGCGAGGCAAGCTGTGGGGGACCCAGCAGATGGTATTGAGGAATGGTGTGTAAGGGAGTGTGGGAAGGAAGTGCAGTGGAGAATGTGCCCAGATACCGCTGTGATACTCTCCCGAGCGCTCGTATCCAACACGAGGCAAAACGGCTCCACGCGCTTCTCCTCTGCCTTAGATCCCTTGCTCTTCAGAAGTCCCTCAGTTCCCTTCTCCAGACTATTCTTTTGCAGCTTATATTGGAATGATTTAATTGATTTTAATTAGCCCTAATGCAGGGCACGTCTGCTGCTTGCCTGAGACATCATAATCAAAGAAGGGTCTGCGCTGAGGAATATCAGAGTTGCTCCTGTCCTCACTGAAACAGGAGAAATAACAACCAAACCTCAGGGGAGAATTCAGCATCTACCACACCACTGAGCACAGCTGTACCAGGTCTCTCTTGTCACTGCCTGCATGATTAGTGACATATCATTTGTTTGCTGCAAAAGGCACATAAGTTGAGGGAACAAAGCTGGTAATTAGAGCAACACAGCTCAGATGTGACACGTTCTGCCTGAGCTTCCAAACCAAACACTTGGCTCTGCTTCTTTGGATGGCATTTCTCTAACGCCTACCCCAGAACAGCAACCAAGCTGATTTCAGGCCAAGGGAGGAGAGTGAAAGGGCTACCAAAGGGACATCCTTCTGCTTCACACTGCCACTCAGTGCTTTATACCTACACCCAGACAATAAGCTTGCAGGTATTTTGTGAAATGAAAATGTGCAGCTATTTCAACTGTATAACCATAGCACCTAGTGTGTACCAAGATTTAAAAGCTCCTCATGAAGGCGTTCCTAACCCAAGAATACAGTGTACACACAGAGTTTTGAAATGACTGTAAGGCCTGCAGCACGCTCTGAGAAATATCAGCTCTGGGCTTGCTTGAGCCAGTGGAGAAATGAACTGTAAAGCTCAAGAGGACTAGTGCAAAATTTCTGGCATCAGCCTTCTCCACTTCAAACCAGATGCCCTTTATTCTGATTTTCTCAGACAGCACCAAAGTGCCCCACTATCAGAGTAAGATATGCAGGCAGATATTTATCAGTAATAGTCAAGATATGAACTTTTTCCAGATGTCATATGGCCACCAGAACTGTGATCTCTCTAAGCAGCAGCTACTGCTTTTCACTGGTTTTAATTATCAATTGCATGTTCCTTGCTGGTATCTGGCATCTCTGTACATTAGACAACTCTTTGGAAAAGATATTTTAGCTTCTGTGGCATATCCCAGAAAAAATGTTCTGTCTGTTGCTGCTTTTAAGCGAGTCTCCTGCTCATGGATCAGAGAATGTTTAAATTTAGGTGAAAACAAAAATATCAGCTGTGTTTAAAGACATGGATGAGAGAATCAGAAAGTACCAGGCAGTACGTGTTCTTTAAGCAATCAGCTGCCTCTGATCCTCTCAAAACTCTTAAAGAACGTGGTGGATGTGGCTCTTTAATGTATAATTGCCATTTAATGTCACTGAAAGGTTCACCAGGGGATCTGAATGACAATATGAGAGCCAGCATGGACTCACAGAAGTTCCCTCATAGCCCCCTGAAGTGTTGCCATAGCAAGGTCTGCACTGATCTCTGCTGATTCACAGGAGCTGCGTGGTGCTGGCTGTGCTGGGGCAGGGCAGGCTGGAATAGGTACATTTCTGCATGACTCTAAGAGCAATTTGTGCTGCAGAAATACAAGAATATATAGATGGAAGTACAAACAAAGCAACCAAAAACCCTCGGAGGCGGCTCTTGTTGCAAGCTGGGAGTATCTGCAGCATTTGCCAGGGGAAAGACAGGCAAGTAAGAACAGATTCAGAGAATGAATAATGACTAGGGGTAGGAAATACAGATTATCAGCAACACTAACAGTAATTTAAATGGACTTTGGGCTAAAATCTTAATTAGCAAAGTTGTTGTTGTGTCTGAAGTTTTTTTCTTTTGTAGCTGACAACCCAGAGGTGTGCTGGAATCTAAATCCACAGGATTTGTGTTATACTGCTTTGTGGCAGTGTGGTGAATGCAGGGTCTCACCTTAGCCAGAGACTGGACATTTGCAGGAATGTAACTGGAAGATTACTTGGGTCTATTTTAGTATACCCAAACATGCTTTGCTTTAGGCAGATATCTGTACTTCTCTTTCTTCTGTCCGGTATCCAGAAGAAAAATAAATGAAATCAGAAGAAATGTCTAAAAATCTCCCGATAACAGCATATCTAAATGAGATTCCCAGAAACACAACTTGACCTTCAGCCATTCTCAGTGATTGGAGACATTGGTTTCCAACATTTCTTGTTTGCACTGACTGAATGAGAACATTCAGTCTGAAAGTTCTGCGTCTTCACTGAACTTTTCAGCTGAGTCATCAGCACAGCCCCGTTTCCAGACAAAGTGCTGCCTTTGGCCACCCAAGAAATGACAAGCAGCTGAAGAAGAGCACTTCATTTGCTGACTGTGAGCCAGCTCTTTCAGAGGCAAGGGCAGTAGTGTGGGAAATGGAAGAAGAATCCATTTTATTTCCTTGTGCATCTTTAAGCACAAGGAGTTGGCACTGCTGTAATTATCATCATTCTCTCCACTGGCCACAATGAGCTGCATCAAAACCTGCTGCTCAGCCTGTGGTGCTTCACTGTTTCATATTTACTGTTCTGCTCTGGGGTTTGGCTGACCTGGAGTAAAAGAGCAACCTCCAGAGTTACAGCCCTGCTTGCTCCCTCCTAAATCCCATCATAAAGGATTTTCTGAACTCCGAATGACTGGTGATTGACTGATTATACAGCTTTTCACCAATTTTAGTCATGTGAAAAGCTGGTGCGAAGAGCTGGGCTCTTTTTCATAACTTTTCTATGCCCTGAATGAGATTTCAGATCAGATCCACAGGCAGGGACGTAGCTCCACAAACTGAGAACAAAACATCAAACGTGTGGCATCGCTCTGCGGCTCTGATGCAAAGGAACTGAGCAAAATATGATTTTATCCTCAGAGAAGATACACAGCCCTTCTGACTGTGCTGGAGCTGCCCCCAGGAGATCAATGAGGTTAGCCAGCAAATGTCTAGGTAGCTAATTGGCTCTATTTTTTTTCAAGTAGTAAAGAATCTAGAAAGTAACTGCAATGATCATTTTCAATGTATTCTTTGTTTTAATGAATTAGCTGGATTATTAGTTGTACCATGCATCTCAGGCTGGCATCTTGACCTCAGAAATTTCAATTTTCCTTACAGGCTGGAGAAACCAAGGTTTTACACAAAGATTTCTTAAAAAGCCCGAGGAGCTGGCAGTGTTTGCTGCTGGTTGTAAGACTCCTCTCTGAGCCTAGTGGGCCTCTATCAAACATGATTCATTTGACTAGTGACAAATAGGATCTGAACTCAACAAAATTTAATCAAAATGGGATAATGTCTGCAATTTCAGTTCAGGCTCTTGCATGGATTTGGGGTGAGCTTTTGCTTTCATAAGCTCTCAAGTGTCACTTTTCTTCTTTTTTTTTCTTTCTGAAATTCCTTCTGGGCCTGCATTATTGCTGCAATTTGTTTCACCTTTCACATAGGGTTTTTTAATCTATAAGAGTCCACTGTGAGTGATTGCAGCTGAGATGCTTTGCAAAGTAACTGTTGAAAAAGAATAGGTATTTAATTACCTTTCCCTTCCCATCTAGTTTCTTCTGGAAATTATGAAAATAATCCCCAAATCGTAATAATTTCGAGATGATGTTTTCTTTCTAAATTCAAATCTAGAAAAAAAAATTTCAGGCAATGATTTATTTGACATTTCCTTTCCTATGACTCCCATCTCCCTTCCTGTTTTTTTTTTACCTTGTTTCGAAGACAAGGAGGAAATTATTTCTGCCTGGATCACACTTGAAGTTTTGTGTAGCTGCATTTCAACAAACCCTTAACGTTCACTTCTGAAAATCCCCGGTTTCCCATCCCTGAAGAGAATGGTGGCAGATACCTCAAGTTCTAGAGCTGGTTATTGAGAGGAAGAATCTGGACCAGAGATGCTGTGAGCCAATGACAGAACTGTGCTGGGGATTGCATTACCCAGAGCTGATCCTGTTTTGTCCCCTTCCTGCTTGAAGGCCTGTGGACATCTTGCCCTCCTGGTTGGTTGTCTTTTGGTTTGGTTTGAGCTTAGGCTGGAGAGCTTCTCACAGGGCTCTTCGTCTGTTTTCTTGGGGTTAAAAAGAGAATAGGAAAGCACACACCTCTGCCAGGGTTTTATGCTCTCCTGTCCACACTGTGCCACTCAGGAACAGACAAGCCAATAGCAAATTCTTTGCTGAGGTTGTGTTTTCCCAACCTTTTCCCACTCCATTTCTCTTCTTCAGTCCTCTAATTTTCTACCCTTTTGTTGAGAATATTGGACAGGCTTCTATAGCCCATCTTAAAAATGAGATGTTAGGTTATGTAGTCCTTCAATGAGACAATTCATTACGTGTTTGAAAGTAAAGTGGCAACTTATGTCCATCAGCCTCATGTAAAACTACTCAGCATCATTAAATGGCTGCTGTGTGGAGAACTAGTGGCCATTAGTTGTACTTTAAATAATCATGTTTCTCTAATGAACACATGATTTTGTAGAAAGTCTTAGCCTATTTCAGATGAACGATAGTGTGACTGTATCTTCATGAACAGTGCAATAACAGATTGGAGCATAAGCTGGGATTTCACATCAGAGCCCCAAATCTAGAGCTGCACATTGTAGTTCCTCTCCAGGAATTTACACCATGGCTGCTATGGGATCATGCAAATAGCTGTAGGCTAAGTTCAGGCGGATGATATTCAGCATTTAAGCTTCCTCTAGAAGCTCTGGGATATGGTAAAGCTCAGATATGGTAAAATTTCACTTCTCAGCTTACAAGGCAAAGTAGGGTTTTACTAAGAGATCAGAGAAGTGCAGTAACCACAAAGGAGGAAGGTCTCTTTGGATTAGAGACCACATTTGACTTTATCTTGGGTTTGCTGTTGTTGTGGTCACCATAGATGGCACCAATTTCATGAGCGCCCTCTGATAGTACCTGAGAAATCATTTCCAGCAGTATCCAGCACTAACTGTCAGTAAACCAAAGACAAGCCAAATTTGTGATGAGATTCCTTGTGTGATGCTCAGTGCAGCCATCCCGAGATGTGCTGTGCAATAACCAGGGCAGAAGTTGTCACTAATAGATGTTGGCTAGAAAAAGCTGATGCCCTTTTGCCATCTATTGCGTGTAAACACTGCCCTGCTCAGTGCCACACCCTGATATGAGCATTTGCTGCATTTGTTCATGTAACTATTTGGTCCAAAATTCTCTGAGCACGAAGGAGGTGCAGTGGGGCAGAGCCTATGAATGAATCCCTGTGTACCTGCTGCTGGAATCAGATGGTTGTTGCAATTCCCACCCATTTCTCCTAAAATTTCACTGCCAGCAGGTTGTTAAAACGCAGTTTTGTAGGGGGGAAAGGCCTTTTATAAACATGAGGCAAATTAGAACCAGCCACTGCTGGAAGATCAAAGATCCTGGTGAGGATGTGCCCATCTGGTCACCCGTGCCCCCTGCAGTGGGAAGAGGACTGTTCTCAGCCAGGCTGGCAAAGGGCTCCTGAGGGGTGGACAGAAGGTCCAGCCCAGCTGTACTATGTATCACCATATAAAGCCAAATGAAAGAAAACACCAGGAAAAGCAGTAAAGCCAAAAACACTCCCAGAAAAGCAGGACAGTGGAAGGGGAGAATCCATTAAAAGTAAAGGTTTTTGGCTTACTGGTTGAAAAAGTCTGAGAAATGTATCAAAGGCCTGTCCAAACAAATCCCTGATAAAGAAAACATTGACTTGCTCGAGAAGAAAGTCTGATAAATGAATACATTTTAAATGCATGGATCCAAAACATATTGCCCAGTAGCAGAGCACCTTCTCTCCTCCCATACTTTCAGGGTTATCTATTATAGAAATAGATACGTGTGCAGTGAAAATCAGTATTTGACAGCTTTCTGTTGTACAGCAGGCAACTTTGCATTCTGGAAGCATTAAAAGACAAATCTTAAACCCTGTGGGTATCTGATTTCATTTTAACTTCTCACAGTCCAGAGAAGTTGTACGTCAGCCTTTTTCTTCTCTCCACATCTGAATTTGGTATTGGGGAAATGGTGAAGTGTGTCAGGTTAGGTTGGTGTGAGATATCCTTGGTAAATCCACATTGCTTGTCAACCCATTTTCCAATTAAGCCTGTGACTGTAAGAACAATTTGCTTTGCAGTTTGTGGAACCTGGAATGTTACTGAGACTACACTAGCAGGCCTGTTGGTGGCAAAACATGTTTCCATCCTTTGTTTCTGTATAGGCAATAGACAGAAGCAAATTCCCTTGATAGACTTCTTGGCTGTGCATGTTCCAAGGCCACTGATTTTATGAAGCAGTTGTGTCACCCTTCTGGCATAAGAGGTTCTCATCTACTGCTCTCAGACATATTCACTTGCATCTTAAGTCAAGTTCAAGGCCTTGTCTCCACATTCAGCTTTTCTTACGCAACATGAGACTATTTCGATTCACACTTTGTGTTGTCTTTACTTAAACCTCGTACTCTCCATGTAATGTCCTTGATTTGTCTGTTTTTGTCCCCTGTTTACTCCCATGTCAGGGAAATTTCTACTCTTTGGTTTCCCCTGTGTGACAGATCTCAGCCTCACTATGTCAGTTCTGACCTTGGCTCTACCCAACAGGGCACAATTGGCTTTTTGCTGCTGCTTTTCAGCAGAACCAGCCCCGTTTGCACTCTTAACTCCCTTTTAGCCAAATATTATTGTGGAAGAGGTTTGTCTTTCTCTGCTCATTCAGCTCTCCTCCCTCTCTGGCTGCACAGGAGGCCAAAGTGAATTGAAGGGACTTGAGAGCCTGAGCAGCAACAGAAGGGTGGGATTGTTAATGATTTCTATCCAGGACCTGACACGAGCATCTGCAGTCAGCAGCCTTCCCACTGCAGTGGGCTTTGTTTGAAAATTTTTGTGAGTCATAACATGAGAAAAAGGATCTGCAGTTCCTAATCAACCTTTACAGAAACCTATTCCCTCACCAGTGGTAAACAACAAACCAGCAAAATCCTGCAACACAATGCAAAGCAATCATGCTTATAATAACAACATTTCCGTGGTTTAAATGGCAGCACTCAAACAAACAGTTCTGGAGTCATTGTGTTCAGATATTACATCTTAAAATAATTGATCATTGAAAAATAGTTGTGACATAGCAGCTGTGTAGCAATTTTTCATAAATTACATTGCTGTTTATTTGCTCATAAGTCCTCATTTAATATGCTTTTAAAATCAATTACTATTTAATCAACAATAGCTGCCTTATGAACTCCAAGGGAATCCTCATGAAGCATTATTGCAAAGCATTGGTATGTGCAGTGTTACTGTCTCTAATCTAGAAATTCAAGCCTTCCTAATTTCCAGTAGTAAGCCATACAAAATTTTGGCCTTAAAAATAAACAACATTAAGTTGATGATTAAAAAACCAATAAAATTCCTTTCCTTCTGACAAACAAGTAATGAACTGATAGTGTCTTTGGGGTGTCATTGACTAGTGTCACCTGGGTCATAGAGAAAGCTGCTTTCTCCTTGGAGAATCCCTGTAAAATCACTTAGACTGGATCAGTGCAGTTGTTGGACTGGTTGGTGCCCTGATGTGCAGTCTACAAAGCAGATCTGGCTGCCAGACAGAGACCAGGAGCTCCAGTTCCCAGTGCCAGGCTGGGTGGTGTGAACGCCGTGGGCAGCACACGCTGGTGCTGAGAGCACCAGAAATGGTGCAGAGTGCCCAGACTCCTCCTCGGTGCTAAAACACAAAAGATGAGGCTGCTTTACTCCTCAAAAGACTTGTCAGTACCACGCAAATTCTTGCAAAATTTCCAGCTTCAGCAAAGTGCACTCTAATCCTCTACAATTTCCTGAATGAAAGTGGAATAATTTGAAGATCAACATGAGATTTCAAAGCAAATATCTGGTTTGAAAGCTTTTCTCTTCCTTTCTCTGTCCTTTCTGTTTCAGATAGGTCTTTCAGACCTCAGTTTGAAGGTGATGTCTAATGCAGTCCTTTCCTGTGACAGTGACTCCATTCTTAAGTCACAAATAATTTTTTCATGTAACAGTAGGGAACTTATAGAAAAAATACACAAAAAGGCTTTGGGTATTTTTAGGTTATTCCTTCAGAGCTTATGAGAAAAAAATATATTAAAAGACATTGTAAACTACAATTTCAAGTATTCATAAGTCTCTTGGAAGAGTTACGGGGTTTTTAAAATTTCTTTAGCATTATACTCTTAAAATTGGCAGAGTCACAGAAGCCCACCTTCCATCACTCTGTATTTTTCATTTGCAAAATCTGGATTTTCTTATTTTTGACAGTCTTTTGTTTGTAAGACGTGGTTTAAGACTGCTCCACTTGTTTTAGTCCCGTGGATTTAAACCAGTGTCACAAATGCACTTGGACTCAGCAGGAGTGTTGAAAGTCCTGAAACATTGCTTGTGTTCATTATTGCTGCACATGGGGCTGTATGAGAAAGGATGGAAAGATTTTGTATCATACTGAGAGTGGAAGCAAAAATAAATTAGAAAAACAAGTCTATTTTAATTTCAAGTCCGGGAAGTCTTCTCTAGGCCAGAGTAGGTGCAATGTTGTAGTAGCAACTCTCAACCCAGAAGATTTTAGATGGTCCCATGTCCCCTCCCCTCTGAAGGAATGGAGCTTCCCGTAAAGGGCAAGAGATGCTCTTTAGGAATCTTGCTGCCAGACACCTCTTGTTCATCCACTTCCAGCATTGCCCATCCACAGCATGAAGAGGGGAAAAAACCAAGATGCTGAGATGGGAATTGATGTTTCAGGGTGTTATTTGTACCAGCTGCAAGATTTTCTTGGAATCTAATGGGTAACAAGCTGGCATAAATAATTGTTAGCTAATGCAGCATTACACCAAATGGACTCATTATGCTGCAAGGAGTGCAAAATAAATTGTGGATGATGGGACATATACTCAGGCAAAGAGGGAATTTCAGGGAAGAAAAAGCCTTTGTTGGCTGTCTTTGTTTGTTTAACAGGAGATTATAAAAAATTATGATCCCAGGCTAAGTTATGTCATCACACCCCCTAAAAATACACAAGTAATGAATTTATTAGTCAAAGCCAACATTATATCCAGTAGCTAGAGCTTGTCTGAATACACTTCTGAGTCTCTCCGTGGATTTCCCAAAGGCGAACACAGCAGTAAGAGGGAGAGAATCAGATGACAGGCCAAGAAGTTTTTATTCCACATGGGCCAAGTCTGTGAGTTTTGACCCAGTGCCCCAATTACAGCAACTGCTGATGGCAGACAAGGAACCCTGGCAGGGGGAATCTACCTCCTACAAAAACACCTGATGAGGTTGGCTTTGTGTAAAGAACACCTGCAGGAAAGGGCAGGACCGAGTGCAGCTCAGCAGGGATGGCCAGGCTGTGAGGCGGCTCTGTTCCTGTGTCTCACTGTGCACTGGACAGGGCAGGAAACAACCACTAAACCCAGCACCAAGCACAGGCAGCAACAACCTGGAACTCCAGCACAGTCTCTGCCCTCAGTTCCCTTAAGAAATCCATGGATTTCAAAATCAACCTTTTTAATCTTTAATAGCAACAGACTCATGAGAGATTATAATTGTTGATTCCAGTGGCAGACAGAGAGCCTGGAGCCCAGAGCCAAGTTTTTAAAACACACCCGACCAAAAGCATTAGGAAAGCAGTGTGTCAAAGTCTTTTTCAGTCATTTGTGCTCTGGCTTACCGAAAACAATCTTCTGTGTGCCAGTATTCCCATGTCCCTTGCAGCTGGGCTGAGGTGGAAGAGCCTGTCATTTAATTCTTGTCTTCACTGCCAGAGCTGGCTCCTGGAGCTCATGTGGCTGAATATTGATATCCATGTGCCTGGTCTAAGCACAGACATAGAGCAAATCAGTTTGCATCGCTGGTAATCTCCTGGTAAATACTGGGTGTCTTTCCAAAGATCAGTTCCCGTGCCAGGCATTGTGTTGTAGTGCAGGAGCTGCTGGGAGAAAATGTGCTTGTTCTTTGCTGATGCCTGGGGTGGTGCTGTCCTTTCCACTGGGGATGTGGTTTGCTCTGCAGGGAACATCCAGGGCTCTGAGGTGCTGTGCAAGGCACTGCAGGCAGCAAAACTGCCCTCAGGGCATCCCATCTCACCCAGAAGGAGAAAGGCCATGACCTGGAGGCCGGGGGAGATGGAGTCATGGCTTGGGGGTTCTTCCTTGTTGTTTCCTTTAGAAATAATAGATCAAATACTCCAGTTCTTTAGGTTCTGCTGCTTGTCCCCAGTATCAGCCTTTTGTCCCACGACTTCTGAGCCCAGCAAAGGTGAGGAGACACAATGCAGGAACAAGCAGACACTGCCACTTCTGAATGAGATTCTTGATGCTCGCTCTGTCTCTGGACAGGGGTCATTAATCTCTCACACTCATCAGGTGGCACATCAGCTGAAAGGGGGTCCTGGGACAGCACAACCTGTCAGGGGCACACTGTTCCCAAGTGGGCAGAGTGCTGTGGCTTAGGGTTGGCAACTCTTCGCATTATTATTTTTTTTTAAGCAATTCTGCTTTCCATTTCACATGGAAACTGTACCTGCCAGGAAGGAAACAAAATAGCCTGTTGAGAGAAGCAGAAAATGAAGGGCTATTTTAAATCACATTTTAAAATGTGATTATGATAAATTTTTCTTAACCCTTAAGTCATAGGTAACTACAGAGGTGGAGTTTCCCCTAAGCCTGAAAATAGGCAAAGACTATTAATAGTAAAATAATTTTTTATGCTCTAAATTCATCTTTCTTCACATTTCATTCTGCACAAAGTGGGTAACTAGAGGGTGTTTTACCAGTGAAGTGCCCCCTGACTCAAAACAGAGCTTGGTGGTAGCAGGTTGTCCCCTCTGTGGCCTGTGTTTGTCCCAGCAGGGCAGGAGTGTGCTTGATATTGCTCCATGTCTGAGCTGCTCTGCATTCCTCACCACCCTTGGATGCTGCAGGGGCAGAAGGAAGAGAATATTTTGTTATCCTCCTGTTCCTCTTGGATGCAGAAAGGAGCCAGGGCTGCTGCCTGCAGCCAGAGCCTGTGCTGCCTTTAGAAATACTCAAGGAGTTGGGTCTGCCTGTAATTTTCTCTTATGCAGGGAAAGACATATTTACATTACCTGAGACTGTGCATGACACTTCAGCTATGGCAGTCTGGACCACAGCTTTGATTTGCCCATTGCTTTTTCTGGGCAGTGGAAAAGGATTGATTCCCTGATTTAGCCTCCTTAGTGGTCTGCCTAAAGTAGTACAGAAACCTCTCCTGCCTGGGTACAAATGGGGAGATGGAGGAGAAACCCCAAGTTAAGGCACTGCTTGAGCTCAGGAATTTCCTATTCAGGAGCCAAATCTCAGGTTTGCTGCTCTGCTCTGGTGTTCAGTGTTCACCCACACCCAGCAGCCTCTCCTGGGGTTCACCATGGCAAGAACCAGCAGTTCAGAGGTCCAGCACAAACCCTGCTCCACAGTGAGCTGCGCAGCTTCAGGAAGTGTGGAGGAAGACTGCAGAGGGCAAAGGTTCCTGTCAGACCTGAGCTGCAACTTGAAGGCTTCACAATTTCTACAGATCCTGTCGCACCTCAATGAGAATCCAACACCCCAAAGATCCAGCCACAGCAGGGCTCACCAGAACAAGAAGCCCTAAAGGATATTCAGCATTAGGCATAGCTCAGGACATTGGATTTTTGATCATTTCTCTTGCTGTTTGCCAGCTGCAGCAGCGCTCATCTTGCTGCTCACTCATGGGTGGGAGAGGTCTGGCCTGCCTGGCTTCTCCCACTGCCCGGGAGGGCATTGGAAAACTGCTGGAGAAAGGGGGCAGAGCCATACTTCAAGCTTACAATTTCTGTAAATTACGTTGAACTCACTGTTTCAAGCTTCTGTGTCACCAAGCAGCTCAGGTCCTTTATTTATTATTTGTATTACAGTAGCACCTAGAGGACCCAGGTTGCCAGGGTTTGTAGAACACTTTGCAGGAGATGGCTACTGCTCCCATCTCATTATAAAACGATGAAAAGAGTGGGAAAAGAAGGAAGAAAAATAACCTGACTGAGGTGCTATGGAGCATAACAGAAAGTAAAGTTCCAGCTCTCTCAGCAGATGCTTGTGCTGCCAAGCACTGAGGCCACAGCACTTCAGGAAGCTGCAGTGCCTTCAGCTCAGCTACAAAAAATGACTGTCTGCTCACTTCTAGCCCTTCTTCAGCTGTTGTGTAACTGAATCCATTTTATTCCACATTGCAACAGATTAAGTCTATGATCATGATCTGGCTGAGGGCTGGAGGCACCTTCTCAGATGTGTTTGCTTGCCTGGCTGTGATCAACTATCCTCTCATGCTTGAGCCCAGTTCAGTGGCTGCACTGCAAATTTTACTTGCAGTTTTATCCTGGAAATAATCTTGTTAATTTCTGCCTAAACTATGGAATAGCCATCTCTCTCCATTCCAGTTTTAACATGCTGGAACTCCCTCATGACAGTTTCTGACTTTGGTCAGAAAAGATGAATTTATTGAACAGAATGCAGAAGAACCACTTCAGACACAGCACCTCTGTGTGAAGGGTGGATGTCCGCACATCCCTGTAGCACGGACCAAAACAACTTCCTGCTTCTCCCATCAGGTGCAAACCTGGCATGGACCCTGTTGGGATTGTAGAACAGGACTTAAATGTATATTTTGATGCATTTGCTACCACTCCTCTGAAATTCTGCTGGCATTTATAGCAATAATAGCTCTGCTTGTGAAGAAAGAGCTTCTAAAGCAGCAATCTCTGCCTTTCAAAAGAAACACTTAAAAACTATGCGTTTTCTTTTTCTTACCTAAAGTTTCAGTACCTTTATAGGAAACATGAGCTGTAATTTCACTGTTTTCCTTCTTTAAAATATGTTTTAAAAGGAAATCAGACCTCAGCACATTCTGTAGTTTTTCAAAAGAGCAGTGCAGAACTGGCAGTACTACAATTTGAATCTTGTCTAAAAGCCTGACAAGAATAGGAGTAATAGGTGCAAAATCTCTATTTATTTAGCTGCAGCCACCACCAGTTCTGAATTTATTTTTCACAGCATCTTTATGCAATGCTGATAAAAAGTCTTAATGTTTTGTGACTTGGCAACGTGAGTGCCAGGTCTGCCCATGGTCCTGCCATGGTCCTGCACGAAGCTGGGGGCACAGTGCTAGACCTGGCAGAGCCCAGCAGAAGGATCAGACCTGCAGAGACCTGCAGAATGTATTGGTCAAACATTTTTTCCCAATCTTTTCCCTTTGTGTCAGCCTAGTTCAAGACAAGTTCATTACAGTGATTAGCTCTCTGTTCTCTACCCATTTCACCCTTGTCTGCTCTCCTGATCCTGACTAATGCAGAGCCAGCAGTGATGATGAGAGGCCCTAATAACTCTGCCCGCTCCTTGGGTGTGATGTGATGTTTCTGCTGCTGTTAAAGACAGAGCAGCAGCACTTGACAAGACCCTCTAACAAAGCTCTTTGGAAGCCCCTTCCAGGCTGACAGGCATTTGAGTGAAGCCCTGTGCTATCTTTCCTCTCTTACAAGTATTTTCCCTGTGGAGTTGCTCAGCGAGGATCCTTTTCACTGTTATGAGAATGAGTAGCAGGAGAAAAAGGCTGTTTTTATTCCGGAGTGATTTGTAGACCTTTCAAATGAAGGTGATGCTGAGCATCCCGGAGCTGTTGGCTGTGCTAGGGCTCTGTTCAGGTAACTGAGCTGGGATCTCCTCCCAGGCTGGAGAGCTCTCTGCTGGCACTCTTGCATGGTTCTCCAAACCAGCCAGAGTCCGTGCAAGCACATGTGGTGTAAATGCTCAAAGATTCAGCTCCTATTTCACAAGGAGCAGCAGCTGAGCCTTCCCTTTCATATTTTCTCTTAAAGCAAGAAGTTTGGAGTCCTTTAACCCTTTAACCACCTCGTTGCATCCTAGACTAGGGAAATTCAAAAGGATCAACCCCAACATTAGCCCATTTCTAATTAGCCTCGTTGCCATAGCGACTTGGAGGGGTTTATTAGCATCAGCATGGCAAACCGATGGAACTGCACAACTTCTTTTGCAGCTGGGGAATGTAAAAAGTGAATCCCCGCATGGAATCATGCTTGCAGGGCTGACATTCAAATCACAGGCATTGTGTGCTCAGGAAAATGACTGTCACTCCTCACACAGAGTGTTTCACTTTAGCAGGGGGTGCAAAGAAATGTTGTTTTTTCCACTTTCCTTTTTCTATCCGAGGCTTTAAGATGAACATTAAAATGCAAAGGAGCTGAAGAAATTCAGATCCCTTATTTAAAGTAGAAAAAAAGAGTAGAGGAGTAACCAACCCTGAAGCAGTCAGTACTGGATATGGACTCTACCTCCTTCATTTTCACATACCAAAGAGCCAGGATATTCCCAAAGACTTCCTTGTGAGGAACATGAAAATGTGCAGAAAGTGGTTTCCATCCTTTATTGATATTTCCTTTTTACTACAAGGAGTTGAAATGTGTGTATTTTTGATCCTGAACGTTGTCATGGTTACAGGACTACTTGGATGCTGCTTCTTGCACCCCACGAAGGCTGCAGTGCTCCGTGTGCGGTGGGGATGGTGGGGAGCAGCCTGACCACCCAGCTCACCACGGAGTGGGAATTCCTTGGGATGGATTTCAGTCACCGGAGGAGGGATGGAAATTGTGTGATCACACTCCTACCACTCTTATAAATGCCTACAAGGCAATGCTCACTCCCTAAGTGTATTTAGCCATGCACATTTCTGCCTAAACCACTCTTTCCCTTTGTGGTTTGATTAAAAGCCTTGTTCCCGTGAATTTTGGGACCGAGAGGTTTTTTTTCTTTTAACATCAACTTCATTTTAAGCTATAATCCACAACATTGTACAAAGCAAAGCCTCAGGAAGGAGAAAACACTGGTGCTGATCTCCATAATGTCAGTTCTGTTTGTGCATCTCATGGAGAACCTCAAATCTGCCTGCAAGATCATGTGGTAGACGTGCTGTAGAAGCTGTTGACTTTTCACTCAAAAATGGCAAATGAAATATTTTTGTCTGAACCCCTCCCCACCCATCTTTTTTTTAAGATCTCTAGCCAGAGGGTTTTCAGATTTCCAAGCCTATGGAAAGGAAACACTAGGGATAAAATTATTTTCTGTGAAATGCAGACAGGCAGAAAACACCAATTTTCTCAGAGGATTTTTCAGTGAAAGGTTGCAATTTGCTGTCAGAGGCATCTTTATTCTTTTACCAACCATATCAAATGCTGTGTCTTAGGTCTTGCAGCACTTTACCCCCCCTCACAGTACAAATGGAGACTCATAAGATATTACACTTTTTGTTTGTTTACTATACCTGAAGTGGTTTTAAAGGACCCTTGTGAGCAAAAGACAGCGCTGTAGGTTGGAGAGAAGCAGATTTGTGCCTTTTCACACTAAGCTGGTACATGGCCTTGTGCAATTGACTGTCTGAAGTGCTTTCTCTCCTTTTACCGTGGACTGTCAAGTTGTTTGGAGGCAGATAGCTGTCTGTACCAAACCCAGGACTCTGTGTGCTCTGCAGACATGTTCCTGTTCATGATAATCTGAGGGGAGGAATCATAAAGGAAAAGGGGGGGGAATAGCGTACAAAATAGTATTTTCTGGAAGTTGAAGTCTGAAACAGTGAGGTTAGCTAGTGAATACACATGAATAGCAGATCTCAACTCACCTCTTGAAGTAGGAAAAGTGTAGGTGGAAGTGGATGGGAGCAAGCGGGGTGCCCTGTTTTGATGGGCAGGCTTAGGTATGAGTGTAAAATCAAGAGAGGGCAGCAGTGCCATAGCTGAGCCTCCCACTCCTAACTCACCTTGCCTAAGGTTACAGGCTTGTCTGAATGCCTCATAATGAACTGGTGCCCAGGTATGAACGGGCCAGATTCCCTCATCACTACACTGCTTTGATAGTGAATGAGAGCGGTCTAGAAATGGGGGACAGCAATTTGTCACAGTCAAGAAAAAATCAGAATCTGATCAGGGTTAAAATAGCAGATGTCCTGAATTCCTCTCCAAAAGGGGCACTGGACATGTTAAAAATGTTTTGTGGGGAAATGGCTTTGCCCTGCTGGGTAACTTTTCAGGGACTCTGTAGCAGTGGGTGAGAGGGTGAGCACTGCTCACTGCCAGGGAACCTTTGCACTCTGGCTCTTCCCATCACAGCTGCAGCCCCAAGCTCAGAAGAGCCAACTGGAGGAAGGACAGGAGTGGTTTTCTCCATCTCCACATGCTGGGGAGCCCCTGTGGTGCCAGCAGGTTGGCATTTGGCCTTGGATGTCAGCGCTTCGTTTCCAACCCTGTTGCTGGCGAGACTTTGAGCACAGCTGGATCTTGGGCCAGCTGCTCCTCTCCTGGAGCTGCCTTCGTGCAGCTCCCCGAGTGAAAGGTGTTCTGCTGATAGCAACAGGGTTGTTATCAGTCCAGGGATCAGTGAGGAGGCCGAGGGGCTGTGAGGGATCCGGTTACTTTCGCAGGTAATTGAAAGCGCGTCAGAAATAGAAGCAGTATTTAAATCGAGTGTCTGTGTGGTTCTTCCCCACCTGGCGAGCCTGCGAGTTACGGGAGGCTGTCTCACGGTGGAGAATTAACAATTCTGATGAGAGACGCTGCCAATTTAAATTGCTGATTTGGAGACCAGGGTAGGAGGGGTGTCCATTAGCTCGTCTCAGGGATTTCCTTTGCCTGCTCCTGGATCGTTACTAAAGTAACAAAACAGCTGAAGAAATGTGTGCAGATTGCAGATACAGGTATAGGCCACCCAGAAGACCTACTTTTTTTTTTTTTTTTCCTTGAGCTAATCTTATGGTGAAGTGCTATCAGACCTGCTTGCATTGCTCTGTGCATGGGGCTGCTGGTGAGACAGAACTGGGGACAACAGTGGCCACAAGCCACTTCATGGGAAGGCTGTGGCTTGCATGAGGACCAGGAAACATCTTCTTTGTGATCACAGGGTGCATCCCCATCTCCATGCTGCTGACAAATCAGCTGCCAGAGGGGGAAGAATCGAAGCTGTGCATTGTACTGAAAAGCATCAGCCTCGGAGAACTCTTGGGACTCCCACTGCAAACAGGAACCTCTAATCTCCAGTTGCCTGGAAGGCCCTGTAGGAGGTAGCAAGGTCTTAAAGTCCAACTGATGAAGCCAGCAAGGCATGCCCCTTGCCCTCCTTCAGGGCTAGCAAAGTCAGCAACAAGGGGAGCTCCTACCTGGCTTCCCATCTCTCTCCCAGGGCAGAAGCCACTTTTTGTGTCCCCTTCCCACCCCCGACAGTATCACCTGGCTGCCGGTGCAAGCATGGCTGTGAAACTCCCAGGGGAACAATGTGTGTGTGAACATCACAGGGGAAGCTCAAAACTTCTCCTGAATTAGAAAAATTATTGACTTCCCCCCACTGTCTTGTTGTAAACATACACCTGACTGTGGAGAGTATCTTTGGACCATTTCTAATGGCTGGTGCATGGGAAAAGGTCCCTCCAAGTGAATCCATCTCTGCAGTCTTCAAAGCCCTGTTGTGTGAAATTATCAAAACTGCCTGTGGGATTTTTATGTGCAATTCCAATTAATTAAAATTAACAAATACCGGTGGGCATCTAAATAAAAATTAACAAATACCAACGGGTATCTAAATCCCCGATGTGATTTTTGAGAATGAAACCAGCATTCTCTGCCAGAGAGAGAGGTCTGTTCAGCACTCCTCTCTTGAGTTCATTTTTTCCCTTGGGGTTGCTTGCACATTCCTTACAAGAGACTGAAGATTTCTCTGGAACAGCCCCCGCTCTTTTATAGTGCTGCAGTCACACAAAATAAATATGAAGTGAACTGATTATATTCCAGCAGCTACGAGATACCACGTGTCAGATCCAAAGTGAACTGACCTTTCCGCTCCCAGGTGGACAGCTCTGACCTTTTGTGATGCTGATGAGAATCGTGGAAGAAATCATGATTAGGGGGAAATCGTGCTTTATTAACATAGGCAGAACTCATCATCTAAAGGCCTGTCTCTAGGTGGTGGGACAGAAGAAAGAAAACCAAGATGTGTGTCCGTGTTGTACGCTCATTACAGCACTAATGGGAACAGGACAGCAGAGCAGAGGGGACAGCAGAGGTGTGTGATGGGGAATTATGCTTTGCTGTAGAGACTTTCTTGCAGTGACAGTTATAGCAACAGCAGACCAGGATCCTACCGGCTCAAAGCCTCTTTATAAAGCCATTTTACAGAAGTAATTATTTGACAGAGGAAGGCAGGAAGTCCTGGTAGCTGCACCAACAGCCAGTTGAGTTTGGTAGGTTTTGCCTTGCTGCAAGGTACCAAGGAGCTGTTAATGAATAGGGGTATTTTGGGGGGTGACTGTGAGGTGCACACACTCCCCTTTGCAAGTTTAAGGGGGGGAGGAGGGGAGCAAGGAGGGTTTTTCTTGCACAGCAAACATAACTTCAGAAAGTGAGGAGGTTGGTGGGAGGGGAGGGAGGGTGGGGGAAAGCAAGCAAGCACATATTATATTCCAACTGTTTCCACGGTGATATTTCATAATCACAACTCTGGGGGGAAAATGCTCCATTGCATGAGCTGGAGGAGGCAGGATGGCTTTGTGGATGCAGCCAGTGAGGGATGGCTCTCCCAGCACCTGTGGCTCACCATCTGAAGGACTTGGAAGCAAGGGCCAGCTAAACTCCTGAGGCTGCAGCACAAAGCCTGGGCCAGGAATTGAAATGCATAGCACTCACCATCGTCTCCATCCTTTTATTTCAAGGATGAACATTTATAAATAAATATGATATCATCACACTAGATAGGAAGTCTAAATAGCTCCTCTTGCTTGGCATGAAGGAGGAAAAGAGAGATGTATGTAGGAAAGAGCCCATGAGATGCACATAGCAAAGCAGAACCAAATAGCTAAAAGCAGCCTGTAATTAATGAATTAGGTCACCAGGTCTGTGCATTCCACATTGTCTCTCTTTTTACCCTCAGCCCTGGAGTTAAAGTGAGCTCCTAGCAGATTGAAACCTGCCTTTCCGTCACGAGGGCTGTTTGCACAATGTCCAGAAGAAGCCAGAGCTTTGCCAGCAGCGAGCCTCACAAATCCATCGCTGGCACAATATTCATTTTACAAAGCAGCACCATGTTCACCTGAATCGCTTCCAAATGTCTGTGGTTCCCTGTGTCATTTTAGGCAGTGTACCACTTGTCATCATGCTGCTACAGATGGCAATAGCTCACGGGGGCTTTCCTACGAGGCGTGGGCAGGGGACAAGTACACGAGGTTTTCATGCCTGGGGACTTTCCTGTAGTTGCTGTGGCAGAGATGCACAGCGTGCTTCAGTCCCGGCCCTCTTGTGGGTTCTGTGAGCTCTGGCAAATTGATTCCACTGCCAATCTCTCAGATGGGATAAATGTTCTTTTTCTTCCATCGCTGGCCATTAGTAGCTGATTAGGATGATCGAAGCTTTCTGTGGGCAAGGTGACAGGATGCTGTAGGTTGATTGTGTTGCTTCTGCAGAGCTTAACAGGAGCTCAGGTTTCTCGAGTAACATGACTCAGTGCAGTTGCCCAATAGTCCTAGAATGCATCCAAAGCAAATGCACATAAATATATGAGACTTCTAAAGCAATTACTGTGTCTTTATAGACCTGAAAAGAAAATCTTATTTTCTCTTTTACATTTTTTTTGTAACTGAAATTCCTCAGCTCTGTTCTTTTCCTTTCTCGCTAATGATCTGCTCTCTTCTGTTTCCCACTCACTCTAATTGCAGGTATTGCTGCAACAGGTTGCAAACTTTGTGGTGTGCCAGGTGACAGGGTGTTTGTGTGCTGTTCCTTCTGTCTTGATCAGTTGTTGGGAGTACAAAGGGAGTCTGGCCTTTTTTTTGTACCACAGCACTGATCTGTGCTTGTGATGTACAGAGAGGCTCAGGCAAAAACTTTGATGAGTACAGAAAGTCCCTAACATTGGACACCTCCAGAAACACTTGGTGTAAAAGGGCCTGTATCCTTTATCTCTCAGGATGATTCTTTAAAAATGGCATTCGCTTCAGATTATATCCTCAGCTCTCTGCCATTTCTGTGGTGTCTAAAGGATGAAGAGGAGAAATTACAGATAACCTACAGATCCTCATGCACCCACTAAGCTTTCCAGCTCTTTGCCCAACCAGAGCAGCCTAGCAGTGATGGCTGAGCTCGAGGCCTTGCTGGTGAGTGTGTGACAAAGGCAGTGCCCCCTGCACCAGCCCATTGCACAGGGGGGATCAGCAGCTGCTGCCAAGTGTCCCCTTCCCCTCCAGTAACCCCTCTCTGGAGCTGGCAGTGATGTCCCCTGTCATGGTGACAGACTGGCTGTGCCATGGAGGGCTTAGGTGCTCTGACAGAGAAGAGAGAAGCTGGGACATCCCACTGCTGTGGACCTCTGCCACACGCTTGTAGGAAATTATTCGATGGAAGAGGATCAAAGACACACCTGATGGAGAGTGTCTGAGCCAGGCAGTGCTTTGACCTCCTGGATCTCTTCCTTCCCCATTCAACTCCTTTCAGCTGAGTGGTGCCAGTCTTTCCCTTCTCCTCTCTCCTGCTCTAATCATTTTCTGTGTCCCAACCTGAAGCCTTTCTGTTTCTCCTCTCAAGTTTCTCCAAGAAGGGATGTGTGGCTGATGTCCTGTTTCTTCAGGAACTCTGCAAAGCTCACTTTATTCCTCTTCTTAACTGAAACCAAAAACATTTTGCTTTCACATCCTTTAAGAACTTAAACAAATTTTCTTATAAAATTGCATGATGGTATTTTGTATTGCAATGGGTTTTTCTTCTGACAGTATTTTGAGGGAGTTCAGATTATTTGTGCAGGGTCCACATGAGCAAAGCTCTCTGCAGACTTTTCAGGGCTGTCTGTCTCCAATCAGTTATTAGTCCTTGTGAAATCCAACCCATTTAATAATTACAAACTGCAAATGTGCTGCAGACCACGCTGTGTGTGACTGAGACACTAAGGGGGGGAATTTCTGTGATTTGATCCAACATTGAAACTCTCATTTCCCTATGAGATAGAGCACGGGTAGAAATTAAAGAATGAAGAGAAGTGACATGAATATCTGCATTGATTACAGAAACTCATGACAGAATGACACTGATAATTCTGGTGATTTTTAAAGTTTTCTCCTTTGTGCACAGACTTCCCCCTTCCCAGCTGGTAGCTGGCAGCCTGCTCCGGTAGGATGTGATGCAAGGACTGGAAATTGATGCTTCTTTTCTTGATTCAGATACTCCATTTCAAAACTCTGAGTCCTTTGCCTATTGGGAAGGCCAAGATCAGCCACCCTAAAGCTCAGCCCACATGTTTGTTTATCTTGTGTGTTAGCAAAGCTGCCTGAGAGCCACAGAGCCAGATGGCAATGATGGAATCTTTGTAAGGCTGTTTGAATTGTGGCAATTGCTGCTGCTTTTTGGTTTTTGGTTTTGGTTTTGGTTTTTTTTTGATTTCCTAAATCAGCATCCTTTTATCTTCCTCATTTCACGTTTGTTTTCTGCACATCTTGAGTTTGATGTCAGGGATTAAAAATGAGGGTTGATTCGTATATCAATATTAAACTGCATAATCACCTCTGTCATTATTTGACTTCATCTGGAGCATTCACAATGTTTTGGGAACTTTGAGTGAAAGAAAACTTTATCATGTATATGAACATTTGACTGAATGATTGATAATCAGAATCTCTGATTGAGGTTGCATCCCCTGTGTCTGCCTTTTCACAGTAAATAATCTCCTAGCATGTATTTTCAACAATTTTTTTTAATAATTATAATTTATTTGGTTTTCCATTCAATGAGAAAATAACACGGCAACCAATCTGTGGCAATAATCTGGGAGGATATTATATTCTCCAACAACCTACTGTAATTTTAATGCGTTACCAGTAATTTCTGCTTCCTCTGGCGAGGATTAGAGAAACATAAGGTGCTTTAATAACAAACAGGGATCCACCCACATCTCTGATTTATGTTTATGACTCAGCAAAGAGCGTAAACTGAGACTAGGGCACAGAGTGATTCTATAAGTAGTTATAAATCAACCATTCACCAGGAGGAAAAAAAGAAGTGTGCTAGCAGCTTTCCATGTATGAGGAAGAGAGTGGGTTTGGGGTTGCAGATGGTAAAAGTTTTCTTTCCGGGGAGTCAGGAAAGGGGTCAGCTGGGATTTGTCACAGAGAGATCTGCGGTGTTTTCATGAGTGCTCATGGAGATATTTACCTGTGCAGGACTGGTTGCATCACTGTCTATCAGAGCAATCCCTGGCTGAGCATTGCAAGTCCATTTGATGGAAGCAAAACCACCCTCAACAGGTCAGCTGGATGGTGGGGCAGACAACTTCAGAAAGCAAAGTTGCAGATCTGAATTTGCAGCGTGTTCAACTTGGACTGAATCTACAGATTATTCCATTCCCTGACTCCAAGAAAGCCCTGGCCCTGTTGTGTCCAAAACTTCCCATCCAGCTGTGCTGGGGGGCACTGGAGCCCCCAGCCCTCCCCAGACTGCTCGTAGCCCAGGGTTGCTCCCAGCCAAGGCACAGCTCCCTTTGCCAGCTGCTGCTCATGAATTTCCAGCTGAAGGGTGCACAGTGTCTGCAGTGCCACTCTGATTGACGGGTTTATCTTCCAGTCCATTTACTTACTTAATTATCCCAGAGCGAGCAAGAATTTCGTATGAATATGGTAATAGGCCGGTCATGATGACAACAGAAGCACATTCTTGTACAGTTTGTGGAAAAAGTCAACTTTCCCCAGTTTCTGTTTGCATCAGGCTTCCCCTATCAGGAGTCAGTAAATTAATAAACAATATCTGGTGACCTTAAAACATCATCCCCCAGATGTGTGGCATCAGTCAGGACCTGCTTGGAGCAGTCATCGTCTCCAGTGTTGTTCCTGTCCCACATCTTCCCATTTTAGTACACACTGGAAAAGCTCATATTGCCCTTAACTTCTCTGAGTTGCTTCTGTGGTGTCAAAGTTTTTCATCTGACAGCTCCAGCTGCTGTATAAAGGAGAGAGGGTCCATGGACACCTCAGCCTAACCCATTGAAGATGAGGGAAGATTGTTCTACTTGATATCAAAGATTGCTGAGGCTATTTTTGTCAAGGAGATGCTACCAAAAATTATCGGGTGAATAGAGTTTGTAAATGCTGGTTTTCAGTGTAAATAATACCTTGCAGATTTAAGGACTGAAGCAAATGTTTCATGTTCAAATTCCAGAGTCTCTCCTCTCAGAGCCTGTGCTACAATAATTCCTTGAGTGGTACATTATCCAAAATTGAGGTGACCAAGGGAGGCAGAGAAATGCATGTCACTCCATCAGCATTTATTTATGCCAAGGCTCTGTGAAAAACATAAGAGATTCTGCATTGTTTGGAGTTTATTTAAATTAATCACTATAATTACATTTTTGCTCTTTATAAAAAGCCTCCTATAGAGATTGTCCAGCTAGAAAATAAAAGGAATTTTGGAAATACTTATTTCAATAGCCTCTTTAAAGACATTCAGGAGCATCATGTAAAACACAGTGGGCACAGGGGGAAATTATTCTGCTGGGAGGTCGGACGGATGCCGAGTTCTGTTGATTTCCTCATTTTTCAAGGCTGGAGGCTTCTGCATGTGAATGAGTCCTTTGTTTTTCCAAGGCTTCTGGTACAGAAATATATCTGCTGCAACAAGCGCTGATTTCCCATCCTGGAAACAAAAGCTCTGATAGCGAGGGCAGGCCACGCTGCTCGGGCGGACAACTGCCTGCCATGCAAAGCACAGCGAAGAGGAAGGCAGCAGACATCCTGCTCACAGCCAAAATTCTCTGGCTCCAAGCAACACCTTGGAGCAGAAATGGGTGAGAACAAAGGTTCTTGCCCGGCACAGCAAGGTCAGCTGCAGACAGAACGCAAGGGGAACAGTAGCTCTGGCATAGCCATTTTCTTATTCTCATGTCTGGAAAAAAGCTGAAGTGAACCAGCTACACTCTTTCAAAATGCCTTTTTAACATTTCTTAAATTTGACACACTTTTTTTTTTTCTTTAGACCTGTATTTACCTAATTCTTTTACACTTTGCATGAATCAATCCCACAAAGGCATGTTGGATGTTCCCTGTTGACCACCAGATGCCTGCCTGTCCCATCTGTGTCTTAAGAACCCTTTGAGATAAAATGCAGGTCTTCGAAAAACTCCATCCCTGATATGTTCAGTTGCTCCTGGTTAAGATGGCACTGTGCAATATGCTTGTATTCTGCATTGCATGATTTTCATTGTTTTCTGAATTCTGAAAGGAGAAATAAGCTCCTTCATTTGTTTTCAGGAAGCAAGATAATTCAGTTGGGTTCTTTCAGAAGATTGGTGGATTGATCTGTCTTTCTGTTGTGACTATTGTGAAGTTGAAGAGTTTCATCTACTTCCCAAGACTCAGTTTGTTTTTTACCCAAAAGTTCAGAAGTTATATTGCTTTCATGTTGACTTAAAGAACCTTCAGAGCACCTAGAGTTAATTCTGAACATCCTTATGCTAACAAACTCTGAATAAAATGTTGTTATCTGTAGGGAAAACGGAAATGAATACCTTCTTAAAATAATGATCTTATTACTACTTATCTTGTTACACTGTGGTGAGGTTCCCCTTGTTAAGCCACCTGCATTTTGAGAGGTTTATAGACAAAAGCAGCATTATTAATTAATGCGACTGTGCAAGCTTTCTGCAAGCTATTATAATATTTTATTGTTATGGCTACTATTATTGTTATCAGATAGGCTGTTTGGGAGTTTGGAAAATGTGCTGGCATCTTTCTGTTGCACTGGTTATCCTTCAGTGCCTTTTTTCAGATTATAAATGCAGCTGTTTCTATTAAATTCTGGATGGAAAGCAACATCCCATAAAACCTATCAGCAAGTTATTTTAGCCTCAAATCAGTACTGCTTAAATTATACAGGGAGTGGAATGGAAGTCTGGTGAAGGTGTTCTATCAACAGCAGATGGGAATTTTTTGTGCTTGAACGTGAAGGTCAATGTGTGGGCTGAAGGTCACGCAGGCAGTGAGATGAGGTCAGGGCATCCTTTGGCTGCCTTTTTCTGGTTCCTGAGTGCCTGAATGATTTCTCTGATGAACCTGGCACCAAGGTCATGGCCTGGTCACCTGGGAAAGGGTGATTTGGGCAAAAAGGGAACCCATCCTAGAAGGATGTTTCATTGCTCGCCATGAGGAAGATGCAAATCTTCTGACCCCTGTTTTTTGCAGTGTTGCTCCACATTCTGTCCTGTAAGAGGCCACCAGGTTCCAGGCATCAGTGTAAGTCCTCTCTGATGAGAAGCTGTAAGACTACAGTTCTGAGACCCCATAACAACTCTGGCATTTATGAGGGTGTTTAAGCATTTTGTCACCCTAGAAGTCACAGTGAAATCCATAAAACTGTCTAGGAAGATATGAAAGATCTCAAACTCTTTATTTGCAGAGATTAAACAAAGGCCTGAGGACATAAGAGTAGTGTTATCCCTGCACCATAAAGTTATGTCACACCTGGGTCCTGAGGCCAACAGGGAACGTTTCTGTGCTACTGCAGGTTTTGCAGGCTTGGTGCCACCCCATTGCAGTTATCCCACTCTGCAGAGTGCCCATCTGTCCAGCTGCTCCTTATGCAGGAGCAACTCTTGACCTTTAAACTGGTCACCACTCTTTGGTGTTCCTCCAGTTTAACCACACATGTTTGGAGATGGGGGGAGAGGACCAGGACAAGGGACCCTACACCAAACCAGGACACAGAGCATCTGAGTCTTTTCTAATTCTGCCCCAAACATCCCTTTTTATTTTGTGTTTCCTGTCTGCTATGGACCTCTTGTGTGTATCAAGGCTGGAAACAGCAAGGGCAGAATCTCTGGGCCTGGACTTGGGATTTCAGCTTCTGGCATGAATGACCTCAAGTTTGGTTTGGGACTTCAGAGGGAAATGGGTGAATTTTCTCTCCTTTCTGAGGTGGCTATGGCTCTGTGTTCACCACAGTTCTTCAAAAATTTCCAAATCCCAAGTTGTGCCTAGGAGCTGGGTTTTGTTGGTTCTACCTTCATTTTTCCCCTTCTTTTGTTCTTGAGCAAAGCTGCTTATGGTCAAATAAGCTCCAGCCTCGCTAGAACTGCCATGAAACTGCTTCTGAAATGATCCAGGCTAAGATAGCCCCCTAATTTCAGAAGCCTGCCCTATCTGATGGTGCTGGTGAGTAGAATCTTCCACATCAAGTGCAGTGGTGACAAGCCTCATGCATTAAGAGTGGGCAGGAAAAAGCAAGGAGAAAGGTGGGGGGGGGGGGGGGGCCCCCACTT
>VZTJ01000996.1:3126677-3229284 GCA_013397795.1 Orthonyx spaldingii | reverse complement strand
GGGATCCACATTTCCTTTTTTAATCCTTCAGGATCTCTGTTTGTTGCTCTGAAATCCTTCCTTCCGAGGCACATTTGCAGGACCCTCTTTGTTATCCTAACGAGCCAGGCTCCCGAGAGCGATCGGTCCAACTCCTGGAGCCGGGGGTGAGAGCCCAGGTGGGGAAGCGATGGATCACAGGCAGATGAGTTTCATCCCTTTCTCTAGAGGAGTTTGCCACCTACTGATTCACAGGTTCCTTGTCGCTCCTGCCAAGAGAAGTTGAGGGGAAAGCTGGGGGTTTAGGGGTAGGTGGGAATTGCCCTCAGAGACCCGAGCCAGGACCTCTTCCCTCGGGGGGAAGAGCGGGGGTCGGGGGGGATGCGGTTCCCAGCTGTTGAGCATCCAGCAGGGAGAAGGGGAAGGAGCTGGGTGGAAGCGCCTGGCGTGTGCGTGTGCGTGTGTGTTGTGTGTGGCGGGGGAGGGATGTGGATGAGGAGCGGGCTCTGTTTCTTTCTCTCGGGGCTCAGTTAATCCTGCTGCCAGGCGCTGCTCAGCGGCAGTCTCAGCGCTGGATTCGGAGCGAGGGAGACGCGCACCCCGAAGGCGCAGCGGAGGGGAGGCGAGAGAGGCGGCTAAAGAGAGCAGAGCGGGGGAAAAATCAAATCTATGCTTGGAACTGGGCTTCTTTTTCGCCAATGCAAAAGGGAATATGCAGCACATTTTTGCCTTCTTCTGCACCAGTTTCCTAGGGGCGGCGTTAGGGGCCAATTTCCCCAACAATATCCAGATAGGTGAGTGCGGGGCTGGGGATGATGGTTCCTGACGAGTGGGTAGGGGTGGAGAGGGGGTGGTGGGGAAAAACTGACCCGTTCGTGTGCTTGTAAAGGCAAAATGTGTGTGTATGTGTGAGAGAGAGAGAGAGTGAGGGGGTGAACTGCGAGGGCTGTTGGTACCAGCTTTGCCGGAGCAGAGATGGATCAATTTGGCTTTGGGGGAGGGGAAGATTGGGAATAAATGCCTGCACACACACCAACACAGAGGGAGAAAAGTGCCTCTGGAATGGAGAGAGTGTGAAAAAAATATCTGTTTCTTGCCCTGGGGAATGCCTGGGCTGCCATTGTGTGTTGCTGCATTTGCCAAATCGGCGGTTGCATGATACATTTCTGTGAGGATGCTCTCGTCTGTAGGTAACTGGGACGGGAGGCAACAAACAGACGCTCTCTGTCGTTATTGCTAAAGAATAAGGGCAAAGCTATCGGAAGATCATCTTGCATTGAAGTCTCTTTCCATTTCATGCCACTTGCTTCCCCTGCACACCAGCAGTGCCTGTTTGATTCCCTCCTCCCTTCCTGTAACTTCTCAGTGCTCCTCTCCCTCCTTCCCCGGGTTTATTATTACTCTCCCATCGATCTTTATTGGTGATCGCTTGTAACCTAGCCCCAAATTCCTTTCCCTTGCATGCCGGTTTTCCTTCCCGCCTCCCTTCTCTTTACAATGCCAATCAATTGCTAATCCACCAAGTTCAGGCAACTCCTGCCTGAGTCCAGCTGCACAATCAGTGCTTTTATTGCTGTTGATGCTGCATCCTTGTCTCCCTCCCTTCCTGTCTCCCCTTTACCCCAAATTTGTGCAAAATCCCAGATTTTTTTGCCTTTCAACAAACACAACTTGGCTACCAGCATCTGATTCCTCCGATATCCATGATTAGGCTGTGGGGTGGGAGGAACGGGGGAGGTGGGGGCATATTGGTGCACAAATAGCCCCTTTCACACAAGGAGATGCCCCCTCTACTAAAGATGTGCAAAGTGACGTTGATGGCAGGTCCTTGCCTATGTGTTTCTTCCTCAAGTCATCTTGGGCATTGATACTTTCTGCAGCTTTATTTTAATTCTCCCTTGTTGCTAAGTGCTTTGTTTCCCTCCTCCTGAAATGCCGATAGCAGCGCTCTCTTTAAATGCCTATAGATTACAAGACAGGCTGAATTTAATAGCATCTTTCTGGAGGCTGTGAAGGGATCTGCTGCAAGCCAAGGTTCCTGCTGGGGGAGCAGCAGGAAACTTTTCCTAGGGCTGGGTTATCGCTGCACTTTGCTCCAGATCCATGGGCAAAGAAGGCTCTGAGCTCAGGTCCCGCCTGGTCCCAGTTCCCATCCTGTTTGTACCATTCTGTGGCTCTGGGCTTGCCTGGACTTCTGTTTAGATAGATTCCTTTGAGGGTCAAGCTTTAAGTTTCCTGCCCAGTTTGAGTTTGGCCACTGTCACCTGTTAAACTCAGGGTTTTTCTGTGCAACAAACCTCCAGCAGCAGCAGCTGTTTGGGCACAGTCCTGTGTCACCCTGGCTCTCGCAGCCCTGTCCCCATCACCCAGCACAGCCAGGCTGCCCCAGAGTCCCACAGTTTGGGGGAACCCCTGGCACCCTCCTGTAGCAAACCTCTCCTCCCAGCCAGCAGGGCTTCAACTGAACCTCATTGCAAGCCAGGGCAGGAAGGAAGACTCATTCATCCTTTACTGAGGTGATATTGAAGCATTGTCATTCCTCGTGCTTGAAGTTGTGGGGGATGAGGATGTTGAGCCTCACCCCATGGATTATCCCTGTCCTGCAGAGGTGCTTGGCGTGGGGATGCATCAGGGCTCCTGTATGTGATCCAGGTTACATAACACACACTGGAAAGGTTTTCTGCTCCCAACCTGTCCGCAGTGGGCACGAACCCCTTGGGTGTTGCGTGCTGGAGGGTTTCCGAGTTTAGAGGCACTGCCCAGGCTGCGGGGCTGTAGGCTCTGCTCGCAGGAATATTTTGGACTGGATGATTTTTCTAATAGGAATGTTCTCAAGACTTTTCTTCTTATTGTTCTGTTTTTCTCCCCAGGGGGGTTATTTCCTAATCAGCAGTCCCAGGAACATGCGGCTTTCAGGTTCGCGTTGTCTCAGCTCACGGAACCCCCTAAGCTCCTTCCCCAGATCGACATTGTGAACATCAGTGACAGCTTTGAAATGACATACACCTGTAAGTACCAGCGGCCACCGTGCCCTGCCTTACTTTGGGGGCTTTTTTCCTGACTTGGGTTTGTTTCCTGTCTGAAATAAGGGACATCATGCTCCAAATGTGCAGCTCGCCTTTAGGGTCCAGGGAAGAAAACCCCCAATGTACAGATAAAGGGTTTCTGAGTTGTTTTGGTTTGTGCTCAGGAATAGGGGTGAGGTAGTGCTGCAGTTATCCAGCATTTCTTGTGTTTTCCCCTCCATTGCATCCAAAGTGGTATAAACCCCCCAACATTTCATTTCCTCTTGTTTCTCTAACCTCTGCCCAACTCATCGTGTTGAGGTTTCATCCCCATATTTCCCATGGCTGTGATACACATCAAAGACACCCCTTTCCACCTACAGAGTGCACAGGAGTCTCTGTTTAGTGTGAACAACCTCTTCCTCAGACCCAGTTTAACCATCTGTCCTTGTAATTTAAGAAAGACCTAGCAGAAACCAGCAGCTTGGTGCAGGTGGAGTCCAAATCCACAATAAGGGCATGCCTGATAATGACAGAGAGGCAAGAGAGTTCCAGTTTCATGAAATTAATTCATTGGCTCTAAAAACAGATATTAAAGAATGAGTTTGCTCCACAGAATTGATCTCAGGGTGTGTCTGCACCCTGCTAAAGCACAGCACATTGGCTGTACTGTTCTCACAGCATGATATAATTGGAAAATAAACCTGGCTTGCTAGGTAAAGCCCAGGTTAGCAGCAACAAACCAGACCAGGAGGAAAACCAAATGAAAACTAAGCCCATACCACAGCCCTGTGGTTGCTGTGGCAGCCTTGGCTTCCCTTGGAGCCCAGGGTGCAGTGCTGTGGGCGAGGGGCTCGCGCCGGTGGGATGTGATGCATAAAGAATTCCTTGGTTTGACCTGGTGTCAGACACTGCTGCTGACACTCTCTGAGCCTGTGTGTGTGTTTGGGGGCTGCCAGGAGAGGCTGGAGGAAGCTTTCCCTTTGCAGAGCCTGTTGGATTGTTGTTGGCTCCCGTCCGTAGTGTCCTCTTGAGTCACTGAAACATCCCCCCTGCAGTTTAGTCGTGTGGGATAGAGGTGAACACAAACTGTTCTCTCTGCTCAGAAATGCACAGAAGGGATCTCCCAGAGAAAAGAGCCAGGAATGTACCAGCCAGAGGAGAATTAATGAGGCTTTTTGAAGAAAAAAAAAAAAAGTTGTGATATTTTCCGTTGGAGGGTTTGCAAATATAAGATTTCAGGAATTTCCTGCCCAGTATGATATAGGAGAGAGAAGTAACAATTTGGCCACACTTTCTTTGCAGTGTCTAATGACATATGTAAAGATTTTCTATTTTCCTTAATATCCCTCTATTTGCCAACTACAAGGTTTCCATCAAGGAAGAGCGACTATTTCAGCTCACTCCAATGGCACTTTCTTGGCAGGAAAACCAGACAAATAGAAGAAAAAAGCCAGACCTTGTATCTATCAAGGGAGAGCATCACCCACCTGGGGTAGAGTTGCTGACTGTGGCTGGGGATGAGCTATTTCAGAGCTGATAGCAGGAAGAAAGCAGAAACTGCAAGAATATCACTCGAATAAATTCTCCATCTGCACATGGCTTTCCCTCCCTCTCCACGCCTGCCACTAATGGTTTTGTTTACAGTCTTGGTGGCAAGACCATGATACCAGTTATGCTTCAGAAATCTGTCATTAGTGCTGCGGGGGCAGGGGTGGTCTCACAAAAGCTGAATGGAAGCAAGGCAGCCTCCCAAAGGATGTTATATTTGAGCTCTATGTAGGGCACATTGTCCTAGATCAGACCAGCAGAGCACTCTGCACAGTCCAACTTCACTTGTCCTCGTTTTGCTTTGCTTATAATTAAAAACTTCCTAAGTTCCTCCAGACTATGGAAGGCAGCATTTGTTTTGTAAGCACAAAAGAAGGTGTAATTCCATGTACCCTAAGGGTGAAAAAAACCCCCAGCCTAAAGAAAACAGGCCATTAGGAGACCTGATTTTAGTACTCTAGAGCTGAAGTGAACCTTTGTCTGGAATTAGCTCATTCTTCATCTTCCAGCTAATTCCTTTCCTGGTTGCCAAGACTAGATATTAGCAGAAAGATCTGTTTATTTAGAGAGAATAAAAACCCTGCCCACACAGTGGTCCTTATCTTCTGAGAAAAGAGTGGCCGTGCTACCAGTTAAAAGTACCAGTTTTTGTTCCCATGGAGATGGAGAACACAGCATTTCCTTGCCATTGGCATTACCTGTTTCTATGACAGTTAAGTCAAAGGTGTTTGGATCCTGTGAACCTGATGCTTCACCTGTCTGGGTCTCCAAAAGGACAACTGAGCAAGGCTAGCAGGTCCCAGCTCCACTGCAAATCCAGCTTCGTGCTGGGATCCAGCCTCGTGCGCTAAACGTAGTCCTTATGGCAAGTGCCTGAAGCAGCATCATTCAAAACACAGAACAGATATTAAGAACCAGCAGTGACAGCAGAAGCAAAGCCCTTGTTGGGCAGCTTGTGGGGAGGTGCTGGAGTGGCGGGGTGAAGTGCAGCACACTGACAGCAGCCTGGCTGAGGAAATCTGTGCAAAATGTATCTCGGCATCAGCTGCAACCCTGTTTGCCTCTGCCTGACACGGAGCTGCTCGCTGGTGGGGATGAGCAAGCTGTGGTGTGACCGTGGGTGAGGTTACACCGTGAGTGAGCTCCGTGCCCAGTGGCAGCGCCGCTAATGATGCCGTGGATTGGTAACAATAACACCCATCCAAGGCACAAATCTGGAGAACATCCAGAGGCTGCTGTAGTCACTGGGCTGTCACTGTGACAGCCCAGCAATAACTTTGGCATTTCTGATGTTTTCAGATGTGGACTTTTTATCGTTACTCAGTGACTGTGAAAACCTCTTGCAGTTCTGTGCACAGTATGCCAGGAGATGATGATTTCAAGCAAACCATAATCATTAAGAAAGCAAGAAGAGGTTGTAGATATAACGTGTGGTGACTTCCTGTTTCATGTGCGGGGTTGATGCTAATGCTGTTGCATCACTGAGGCATGGGCACATTTCAGTAACTGAAATATCTTCCTGAATTCATTCCATCCCACAGAATAGCTGGTAATGAACACGCTCCGTGGTTGCAGCTGGGTGCCTGATGGGGCTCACCCGTATGAAAGTACACACCTGCCACTCTGAGGGTTCTTAACTAAAGGTTAGGAGGCTTTATAATTTTGTGCTGTTTCTTCAAAGGCCAAGGAAATTGTTTAGGGGAGGTGGGTGAATTGAGACTCCTTCTTTCAGCAGAATTACACAGCAGTGCCAGGTGACTGTAAAGGGTAAAATGATGGTGTGGTGTAGCTGAAATGTTTAGCTGGTGACGTAGCAGAGCAAAAACCCTTCTGATCAGCTTTAAAGACATGTTCAGAGGTTCTGTCTCCAGCCATGTTTGGAAAAGAGCTTTGTGGCCTCCACACAGTCTCTAGCAAGCTCTGCCATGCTGGGTTTTGCCACGTCTGCACTCGGGGCAGACCAAGCACAGCAGAGTTGATGCTGCAGGTCAGAGTGGAGAGGGGTGGGAAGAAGGATGCTCTGTGCCAGCTGCAAGGGCACATGAGCTTTGCAGCTTAAGAGAGATCTGCAAATTCCTGTCCCTGGAAGGTCCACAGTGGATGGGAGAACTGTGTACTGTTGACAGCAGAGAGATGAGAGGTTTCTTGCTTGAGACAACCTGTGCTGAGAATAGTTTTCTCCTATTCTTCATCTCAGCCTCCAATTGTGCACAGTGTAATGTGCATCCCCATCCTGTGCAGAGCCCAGCTCCTCAGGGAATATGAGTTGTTTCAGCCACAGCTCCATAGCTTTATTTAATTTGTGGTGCAGAGACTCCTGCTTTCAGCCCTTGGCTGAGGTCCCCAGGTGAGCCTGGCAGCTTCAGGCAGCCGTGGAGGCTGCTCTGGCTGTCCTGGGAGGAGGATGGCTCAGCAGCAGCCTGCCCTGGGGGCTGTGCCCTGGGAGCAGGGCTCACACAAGGTGAGTCACCTGCTGGTAAATCTGTCTCTGCAAAACTCAGGCCACTTTGCAGGGATGACCAGTGACTAAAAGAACCCCTGTTCGTCACTGAGCCCTGCAGCTTTGCTGAGGCAGCCACCAGATTTTGTGTGCTTGGGTGGAGGGCTGCTGGCAAGGGGCATTCAGGAGCTGCACACCTGAAACACAGGGGTCTGTGCATGATAGCAATAGCATTTTGCAGCTGCAAGAAAACTTGTAAAGAGGCTGAAAACCAATGAATTATTTATCCGTCTCCTTCCCTGTATGCACAGATACAGTTACTGTGGGGTCCTCCTACCGAGTGTATGCTGTGGGTGCTGCTAGAATATCAACAGTTGAATCTGTTCTGCAAATTAGAAAATGAACATGCAGTTTGGATTCTGTTCATATTTTATGAAGACCTCCAAGCACCAATTAGAGAGGGATTTGTAGTGATCACTCACTCTGTGCTTATGTTCTTATCAATAGCAGCAAGCTTACATCCAGATCAGCTATGAAATGAAGTCTTTCTCTTTCTTCTTTTCCTTGGATACTTACATATATAGATAGAGTATTTATAGAAATTGCTTTTTATCTCTCAAATTACCTCTCAGAGATAGGAAGGAATAGGCAAGCAGTTGAATGTTCTCAAATGAGGATCTAAATTTGGTTTAATTAAACAATTATTGTGTGTTGAATTTAAAGGAAGCTTCTTTGTTGACAAACATATGATGGTCGCCATTTCTCTTATAAAGGTGTTGCTGTAATTACTCCAGCAGTAATCAATTAGAATGCAATTTTTATAATTAAACTTCCACAGCCGAAATAAGCCCAGCCCTGTAATAGTTGTGGTGTTGCTAGACTTGTTTTTATTTTCACAGTCTCAGAAATCTCATGTAAGTGCTTTGGGAGTTATTTTTTTTTCCCTGCAGAGCTCAGGATGCTCGCTATGACTATGTAATGTGAGTTAAGCCAACAGAAACATGGATTTAATGATGAGATGCAGCCTGATTAATACAACACAGGTACTACAAGGAGATACATCTCCTTAGATTATGTAATAGGAAAAGATGGGATGCAGACAGATGAATCACGGAGCATCAATTCACGTTAGATCAACCCGAGGTTAAGGTTGCTGGGTTTTGGGCAGGGAAGGGCTGCAGCTTTCTAGTAAGTGTGTGTTTGTTCAGTGAGATGCCAGCAGCCTGGAGTTGATGGGTGAAATCCTGCCAAACAGGAGGGAGCAGGTCCTGGAGGTGACACCAGCCCCCTGTGTCCCAACACCTCTGCAGAGCCCCCGGGGTGGGTGCTGGGCACTCAGCAGTCACCACTGAGGAAGGCAGGAGCTTGTCCCATATGACTTCCCCAAGAAGGAAAAGCATTCGGAATATAATTGCTGAGCCATTTCCTCTGCTATGGCTGCCAGGACAGGGCAGGCTGTGTGTCTTTCACCACAGATCTGGGCACAGAGAGTTTTGGGTAAATGTGGACCGACACCATCAGCAGGGACACTGCTGGGGCTCCCCTGTCTCCCCAAAGGCAGCCCTTGGAGAGGCTGGCACCACAGATCAGGAACAATGTCCCCATTCTGGTGTGTCCATCTCCTCAAAGGCCATGGGGGCACTTATTCTTTGTGCAACTACTTCTGAGTATTTAATTTTTTTTATCCTGGGTGGTGGGAGTGGTGCCTGGGGAGAAGAGCAGATATGACGCCATAAGGAAAAATCAGAGGGAGGAATAAGGGGAATTTCACACCTGCAAATCTATCTGCTCATCTGGAAAGGATCCCAGCACTGGTGACAAGCAGAAAAGAGAGTGAAGAAGTAAAATTTGGGCTCTGCAGCAGGCAGAGGAGGGATTTGAGAAACAGTGAACAGCACAGGCCAGACCTGTCCATTGTGTGACAGTCACAGCTTTCACTTCTCTAAAAAGAAATCCTTTTCATGTGATAGGGATTCTACTAGGCCAGAAATAGACAGGTTTTATTTTTTGGCATTATTAGCAAGGTAAGAGTGGAAATCTTCACGTGACTGCAAGGAAGGCAGCGTGGGGAAGTGTGCTGTTCCTTTCCAAAACTGGTGGGAATTTTAGACATATACATTTACATTTCCCTTAACAGGGTTAGGGCCCCAAAGGCAGCAGCTCTCTGCCACCAGGAATGGAAAAGGTCCCAGTTAGCTTCAGTAACACGTGGAGCTCAGAGCAAACACAAAATCAACATGCTCCTTAAAGAGGCAATAGGTCAGGGAGACTTTAATATTCTGAAGATCCAAATTCTCCGGGGTGCGGTGTTAACACAAGTCTGAAGACAAAGATGCATTTATTTCAACTGCATTCCTTCAAAGAAGAAGGTTATATTTCTCTTACTTGAGTCATGTAGAAATGAAACGGGGCACTGTTTTTCCCAGTGAAAAGTTCCATGTGAAGTCCTTTGGTAACACCTGAGGAAGTCAGGCAAGGTGCAGAAGAGGGGCGAACCAAGCCATTTGCAATCCACCATCATTCCAGCAAAAAATATTTCAAAATACTACTGAGTTATTAGGCCAATAACAGTGTGGTATCCAGCAGAATCTGCTCCCTGCTCACCTGCTGAACTGATTGTTCATTAGCTTAAACAGTAACGAGGCTCCAGCTCATTTTCTCACACTGCACTTTTAGGAGCCAGACCCCCTTATCCTCTCTGGGGCACTCATAAAAAAAAGAAAAACAACACCAAAACAACACAAAAAGACAAAAACCTCCTGAAATGTCGACTCTTTCTATTAATGTAGATCAGTTATTTTCCTCTTTGTCTTCAAAGCAAACCCTGCCAATCCTCACTCAGGGTTGCAGTTCAGATGTGCTTATGCTTCGCCGGACTGAGTGACCCCTTGAGGAAGCAACAGTGAGAGGCAATGAAGAGGGGAGTGACTGCTGAAAACTGCCATATCTTGGCTTCTTCAAGAGGGTCTTTTCGTTCTCTGATTTTATTTGTTTTTGACAGAGTGGAGGAGTGCAAAAGAAAACAACTGATGTCTAAGATTGAGTTGTACTGATGGCAGGATTCTCGTGTGGATGTGGCATATGTGTCTACATTCCTCTATATGCTACAGGAGTCTTGGCTTTGATTTTGTGAGATCCTGCCACTATGCTAATGGAGATGAAGTGGGAGGGAGATGAAAGGTTGAGGGCTGGAGGGTCAGAGGAGAGATACAGAAACCTCTGTAAGTAATCTGTATGCAGCATGGAAGGATCTCACAGGAAACCAAGGGCTATTTCTCACCTCCCCACCCTCCCAAACACCTTGCTTTGATCTTTGCTAGCAGTGAGCTTCAACAAGCAAAAGACATCAGTGATTACACAGATTCAGATGTGGTTTTTCTCCTGCTGGCCTGCCAACATCCCCTGAACGCCCCGAGCCTTGTTGGCTTTCCTTCCACGCAGCACCCACATCTCATTCAGTCCCATCTGAGAGAAGGAGAACAGCACTGCTACTCTGGCAGGTGAACAGCAGAAAAAATTACCAGCAGGCCTGGGAGCTTGTGAGGAAAGCACAGGCAAGCAAAGTCCAACAGAGAGCACACAGGGACAGAGGATGAGGAAACTTTGGAGTAGGAGACACAGCGTGGGAAAGAGGCAAGGCAGCAGATCTGGAGGAGCTGTGGACATGCCATAGGTGGAGTTTTGTCTCTCTTGTCAGCCCTTAGCTAAGCAAGGAAAGGTTTTTCCTTCTGAGGGCTCTGCCTCCTTCTGCTCAAATTTGAGCTGGAGCTGCTGGTGTCTCCTATTTGGACAGTGCCACAGCTCAGTTTCCTCCTGTCCTCCACCTCCATGCAGGTGACACACAATGGTTGTGTGTTGGGGCTGTTTGGCCAGGGAAAAGGGAGACAACAAATGCTGAGATGTAGACCCCAGTGAGGTGAGGGTGAGCTGGAAAGGAGGCTCTTATCAGAGGGCGCATGGCAGGGGAGGCTCGGGTGTGACCACCCCGTTGGTGTCTAGCAGGGACCCAGAGCAGCAGGGAAACGGGGACAGGTCTGAGCCACCAGCACTGTGTCTGCCAGGGCTGAAGCAGCCAGCGGAGCTGCAGTAGAGAAAGAGGCCTGGCCTGCAGGGAGTTCAGGAGAAATGTCTTTGTGCAGAAGGTGATTAATGTCTTTAATGAACTACCAAAGGAAGTAATAGAAAGCCAAACCACAGACGGCCACAGTGGGGGAAGGGGTGAGGAGACGATGCTGTAGCAGAGGAGGAGGAGGCAGGGAGCAATGCAGCCCGTGAAGCAATGCTGTTCCCAGCTCACTGTCCCAGAAAAACAGGCAGGCATGGCAGCTGTCCCCAGTCTGTCCCGAGCAAAGGCAGATCTGAGTGCCTTTCACAGATTTAATCAGCATTAATTCAGTCATCCAGCCTGTCTTCATTCTGGGATCTCTTCTGCTCAGCTCATTATGGCTGTACCACAACCCACTGCCTGCAGCTTCGAGGTGTGGGAATGGTAACCTGGGAGTCCCTGTGCTCCTGTCCTGTGGGGACAGCAAAGGGAGAGGCTGTGGGGACAGTGGAGCTTCTGTGAGGGGAGTGGAGCCTCTGTCAGGGCACAGACCTCCTCAGGTCCCAGGAGTCTGGGACCTGGATTAGCCTTGGCTGACAGGCGTTAAGAGTCATCATTTGTTTGGGAACCTGCAAGAAATGTGTGGATGAAGTCAGGCAGATTTCTAACATTGAGTCATCTATAGCATAACATCCTCCACCTTAGCAGCCTCGTGTGCCAGACTCACAGAGACCTCGGGGGGAGCATATCAGCACCTCTCCTGAACCTGCAGAACCCTGAGCAGTCCCAGACTTGCAGGAGGTCACCTATTCACAGTCACACACAGACTGGAAAAGTCTCGTCATGTTCCCAGACATGCCCATGTCTGTGTGCTGATGCTTTGGGGGCAGTGAATTTGCTGTGCAGCCCTCAGGTGGGACATGAGACAATTCTGGCATTTCCATCCCTGCTTCCAGAGCAACCACACACCTTCAGAGATGAGCCCTTCCCCAAAAAGCCCATACCATCTCTTGTTCTGGAGAAACAAGCAGCACTTTGGGGTACAGGCTTGTTCTGTCGAAGAGCAAACTCTCATTCAAGCATCATCACAGTTTCAGTGAGGCTTAGCCACCACACTGCATTGGGAATACCAACACTCAGCATCTCAGACAGCAGCTGTCAGTGACCATTCTCACACTTCTCTTCTTTGCTTGAGAATATTTAGCCCATCAAAGCTTGTTCTCAAGTCCTCACATGTGCCCACATGTCCCCTAACTGAACATTTCCCTCCTCTGTGAAGTACCAGGTAAAGCAACAGAATTATGTTGATCTTGGCTTAGTTTACCGTGAGACTCTGAGAGGCAGGTGAGATGAATCCTATCCCAAAGTGTCTGCAGCTGCATTATGTTCTTCTGCTAATTCCTCAATACTCTGCTGAAGGTGACATCTCAGCAGTATCAAACATTTTGCTGCTCTCCCTGCAAGCAGCCTGTAAAGGCTTTGATAAAAGCAGGCATCACATTGCAAACAGGCTCTTCGCAGTTGTGCTATTCTGATGTATTGCTGAGAAGTGAAGAAAACATATGTTCATGGCACAGAAACTGCTCTGCTCAGGTTCTCCTTCTGTATTTTGGTACCGCACTGCAGTGGCCCCCCAAGGGCAGGGGCCTGCCCTTGTCCTGTGATGTGCTTTTATCTTCTTGGCCTCTTCTGTTTCTCACTTTTCATGGGCTTGCTGCTGGCTGGAGTGTTTGCAGTGCTCTAACAGCCATGCCTGGCTTTGCTTTTGCTGTCTTTAAGCAGGTCTCCTTCTCCCTCTTGCCGTTGATGCTCTCCTGGCTGATGGTGCCTTTCCCCAGGAGCAGGCTCTGGGGAATCACAGGGCTGGTGTCATCAGGGGACCAATGCCTTGAGATGCTAACTGTGGCATTTCCAAAACAGCACCTGGGAATTTGACTGAGCAACCCCCACTAGCTCACATGGGAAGAGCACAGTTAAACCTTGTGTGGCACTGGAACAAACAATCTTGTGGGAAAGGAAAAAACCCCATTGCTTGGCCCGGAAAAAAAAAAAGAAATTTCTACAGTAGTATTCTATAGCAGTTGAGACAAATCAGACCTCAAGGTCTAGATCAAGACACACCTGAAAATCCTGGGATACTCTGAATCCCATCCCAATCTGTCATGAGTTCTAATTGCCATTTGGCAGCAATCTCAGAGGAGTCGGAGAGCAACGTGCGTTTGGGTTTCCTGTTTCAAGCCTGTCTCAGGACAGAAAGTAAAAGTGTGAATCCAAACTAGCAAGTCAAGCAGAACAACTTTAAAAACAAACAGGAAAAAAAAAAAAAAAGTCATCCCCAGGCCTGTGGAGTGAAATCTAGAGCAGTGTCCTGGAGGCTGGGGGTGGAGGGAATTGGGGCCAAGACATTCAGGTACAGCAGCAGCCTGGTGTGGGACCACAAGAGCTTTAGGAGAAGGTGTGCTTGTCTCATCCAAGGTGTGTTTCTCATGCAAGGTGTGCTGTCTCAGCTGTGCAGAGGAATAAGGTGTGTGTCTGTAGGACTGAGGGTGCCTGTGCCTTAGGATGATTCGTGTCCAGAGCACACGAGGAGCTGCAGAGGTGCAGCACGCAGGGGCAAGGTTTTTTCCCTTAGCTATCCTTGCCTGCAATACAGCAAATTTTTCACTTTCAACAACAGCAAATTTACATTAAAGAAAGGCTTCATCAAAGGGAAATTGCACTTGACAGTCTCCCTTTAGCCACTGGAGAGCAGCAAGCAGACAGGCACAGGAGGCTCGTTCCCATCCCTTGCTGTCTGGTGTTCTGTGGTTTTGGCATTGGAAAAATGGGAAGCATCTGTGAGCCCTTTGGATCACAAATGGATCTGGGAGCCTGCTACTTCTGCTAACAACTCATTTATTATCAGGGAGCAGAGGGTTTCTTCTGAGCCAGTGCAATCTATCATTTCTTAAAGATGCTGTGTGAGACTGAAAGAATTTGCTTTAAGAGTTGGAACCTGGAACCCAGTAATGAGTCCATCTTTGGGAAGAACTCTCCTTCCTCACTTCCTCCCTAAGACTTCTCTTTCCCAGCTCCAGGAAGGAGGGAGAAGGATGTTCAGCAGCAGAGCACTCTGCTCTGAGAAGTTCAAGAGCCTCCCTGCTCTGAAAAATTCCTTGGGAGATGCTTCTCTCCTGCTTCTCCTTTGTTTCTCTCTCCATGAGAATAGAGTATTTTGCCCAAAATACTGATGTAGGGAAGGTGAAGAGGCTCTTCCAGCCCCCTTGCATGGAACCCATCTCTGCAACTCCAGGCAGGCCAATGCTGCCACACACAATATCCCACCCACAGCAGCACCTGTGGCTGCCTGGCCTGGATTTCCTGCTGCTCCAGCACAGAGCTGCTCCCTCTGCCATGTCAGCCCAATTGCTTCCCCAAAGTGTGGGGTTGCACAGTGGGCTGTGGGGCCACCCTGTAGCCCCAAACAAGGCCCTGCACCCAGAGACCTGCAGTGAAAGCAGCTCTGCCAAAGGGAATTTTCCCTGATGCATTGGGCGAGGGTGCCACGGTGTTGTCTGTGCAGGTGTTGAGTGGCCTGATGTGGGCACTCCAAATCCAACCCTCCTTTCCTATAGACAGTGATGTGATGAAAACCCATTTAATTCTGTTCTTTGAAGCAGCTATGAGCAGCTCACACCAGTGTTTTGGGCTGCTGTTATCTCCTGGCTGCTTAAAATCCTGGCCTCACATTGTTCTTCAAGGGAATTTGCTGTCAGAGTCAGCAGGAGAAATGGCAAGATGTGCTGGATGTGCAGAGTGCCCAGGTGATGGGGCACTGTGACCCTTTGCAGATATTTTTCTCAGTTTTCGTGTTCAGTTGGTTGATGTGGTTTATCCTTTCTTCATTCAGTCTGCGCTAAGGAATTATTCCAAGAAAATACATCGTTTGTCTTAATTTTGGTTTGGTATTTAAAAATCTTTTCAGTGTGATGGGAAGTCAGGGCTACACATAAGTGGTTCTGCACTATTGATTCCCTGGATTGTGGATCAAACCTTTTCTAAAGAAGCTGCACTTGATCCAAAGGCACTCAAGGGGATTTGTGACCTGTGATCCCATCACTGCTTGTCTTTTCCTTTCCTGCAGATTTTTCCCAGCAATATTATGCTCCACGCTGATTTTAGCTCATTCTTCCCTTCCTTGCAGCAGGATTTTCCTCTTGGCTGTTCTGCACCAGTCTGTGCCTCCAAACGTGGCAAGGCCCATGCTGAAGATGTCGTGACCCTCTCATGGCTGTTGTGGTTTTTATTGTTCACCTCTTGCACCTCCCTCTTGTCAGGAGTTCATTAAGCTTTCATAGCAGTGTTTCAGCCTTATATTTGTTTATCACATTTTTGGAGTCTTGATTGTTGTCTTAGGCCTGTAGGTACCAAAAAAATCAGGTCTTTAAAGGCATTTTAGTGTTTACTGATTCCTCCAGGAGCATCAGTACCTAACTGTGATGTAGTGTGTTCTGAGTGATACTAAGTGTTCCTTGCATCTGTTTCAAGTGTAGCACAAATAGCTTTATTATATGCAAACCACTTGTTTTTAAGGATGAAAAAACAAGCCAAAACCAGAATTATAGCTCAATGATCCTTTTTCACGGAAAGTGTGTTTCTGCTCTCCTGTTCTGTGGTGGTGCTGCAGAACAGGCTCTAACAGCAGCCACATTGGGATTTCTCCCGTGGTCCACTTTCCTCCTGCCCATGCATGGATGAACCCCATCTCTGGCTGTTTCTGGCTCTGCCGTTCTTTGGGTGACAAGGGGAGAGGTCAGTGCTGGCTGGTCCCAGCCTGGCTGTGCTGTGCTGTGCTGGAGGGTGCACATCTATGTGTAATTTCTTTGCTCAAGAAGTGAGAGGAAAATAAAATGTGCACTAAGACATCAATGGTAAAAAAAACCATAAAAATCTTGAAAAGGGTGTATTGAGTTTTAGGCAAGTGGTAGAATCAGGCACAGATGATAAATGAGAGCTGAAGGCTTGTGGCAAGTGCATTAAAGGCAGCTTCTAATGTGCTCCTTAAATCAACATTTGTTGCAGTTCAGTCCCATCCCCAGACAGCAGCTGAAGCGAGCAGTGAGGTGTCTCCTCTGATCCCACGCCCCATCGCTCTCTCCGTGGGGCTCTGCAATTCCTGCAGGCACCAGCACAGAGAAGGACAAAGTCTGAGGTCCCAAGGGAGCAGTGCCTGATGCTTTGGGCAGTGCCAGCTTTTCTGCAAAGAGTGAAAGACTAATCACTCCTCAGACACGTCCTGAAGTTACAGGAGACTTTGACTTCCAGCCTCAAGTGACCTACCTGTGCCTTTGAGACCTTGGCTGTGTCAGCAGCTCTTTCTCATGTCTGATACTGCATGCGAAGGGTGGCTTTAGGGAGAAGGCAGATTTCAGGGGGTTTTGGGATACTCTCCCAATCCTCTTGCCTAGTTTTTGGGTTGTTTGTTTTTGTGGGTTTTTTCCCCAGTGAGACTGGACAGTGGGAAGGACTGGTATTAATGAGGTGTCACCAAAGGCCCCATGAGAATACCTGGATTCCTTCTGATTCAGCTGGGAAAGGCTGGGTGCTCAGAAGGCAGGAGGTGCTTTCTCTGGCTGCCAGTGTTGATAAACAAGTGGGGAGACCTGAGTGAACTCTTGCCCGTAGGAGAGGACACAGCTTTGAATCTCTGTTCAGTCCCACACTGGCTTCATTTTCTTGCTTAGGCTCATATTTGTGGTTCCTGCTCTTCCTAATGAATTTGATCCCTCTTTGTGTGGGCCCACAGATCCTTGGCAAGTGGGGATGGCTGTCTGGTGGATACCCAAAGCTCTCCCATGTCTGCTGGCACATGAGCAGCAGCCTGTGATGTCTGGGAAGTGATGGGGGAACTACTCCTCTTCTCCTGGAAGTGCCAGGCAGCAGCATATGGGTAAAGGCCACGTAGGTGCTCCGAGTGGGTGAGCAGAGACTACCTCTGCATGCAGGATCCTTGGGAATGATTTTCCCCAAGCAGTCTCTGTCATGGAGCAGCACAGTGGAAGTGCCAAGGGCCACGCCGAGTGGCCGCAGTCTGTGTTTGTCACCATCCGCTCTCCCTTTGCTGTGAGGACAGCAGGAAAATGTCCTTCACGTCGGCAGTGTAGGCTCATTCATCTCCACTCCCCACGTGAGAAGAGCACGAGCATGAATCACCTGCTCGGCCCAGTCCTTGTCTTCCTCCCCACATGTGGGTCCAGGCTCCAGCCCATCCCAAGGGCAGCTCGGCTGGGGCCCGGGCAGGGCAGGCACAGAGCAGTGCTGGGGATGGACAGTGGTGTGGAAAAGCCACTTGGGCAGAGGAGGGAGTGAACCAGCTCTGCTTCTCTCCCCCTGCCCACAGGGAAGCGTTTAAACTCCCGATGGGAGGAAATTGAGAGAGATGCGTTTAACACTGACCCTTGCACAGGGGAGGACGGCTTCCCTTGAATTCACTTTTGTGTAGCACCAGGCAGCACTGCAGTGGGTGAAGCTTTTTTATTCAGCTCAGGCAATGTACCTTTAATTTCCCTTTCTGGTCTTTAAGGCCAAAGAAAGATTATCAATAACTCTCTATTGAGAAAAGCCTTTCTTTTGAAACTTCCTTTGGAAAAAAAAATGGTTAAAGGCCATGGGTACTCTGCTTGTCTGAGCCAAAACTCTTGTCCCACCAGGATTAGGTCTTTGTTAGATAAAACATTAGGGGGCAAGTGGCTTGGCTTGTTCTCTCCATGTGTGTTACATGCTTCCTCTCCACTCCATGCAGGGAAGGCAGTTTGGGGGCACTTCCCTCCCACCCAAAGAGTTTAACTGGTTGTGACTGGAAATCCATCAGGGCTTTGAGGAGTCTGAGTGGACCACGAGCCATCCTTAACCTAGACAGAGCCAAGGTGATATCTACATGCCCACATTAAAGAAACAAAAAAATCTCAATTCCTTTGGGCTTGCATCTTCCCAGGCAGGAATTTCTATGATCAAATGACTGGATGCAGCCCAAATTTCAAACTTCACCCAAGTTCAAATTTCCCAGCAGACCCAATATAGATATGATTGAGGCACTGGAAATAAGGGGAAATGTATATTCAGTTTTGTTTTTCTTGCTGTGGTTTAGTAGCTGTGATTGTGGTGAGACCTGGAGTTTTCCAATCTGAGCTTGGCAGAGAAAAGCAGAATATGTCTAACTACTGCAAGAATTATAATTATTGTTAGACATTTCTGTGGTTTTATCAAAGTAGGAAGTGAATTCTGGGAGGGCTGTAAATAAATGATCTTTCCCAGGATGTCCCCAGGTTGGATGGACCCTGGCACATGCATGTGCTTCCCAGAGGGACTCCCTTCTGAGTTGCAATCAATAACAAAAATGACTATTGGGACAGCCAGATGCACTGAAATCAATATATCTGATGTAATGTCCTCATCATCCCTGTGTTGGAAAACAGCCTCTTATTGCCTGTAAAAAAATTTATTTTCTGAGGATATTAGAGGTTCCTGTGTAGGTAGGGGCATTAGCTTTATTTAAATGCTCAAAATATTTATTGAGGACATGCTTCCTCTATATTCTCTCTTGATAGGATGCCCCAAATCCAGTGACATTAATTAGCTACTTAAACTTTTTCCCCCCCCAGCTATGGCCAAATCTCTCTGGATTTAGCAGCACAGCAAAGATTTAACAAAAAGTTTAAATGGGAAAAGCATATGAGGGAAGAAATTTAGGATAAGATTCTGTGCCTGTTAACTGATGGCGTTTATGAATTATAGCTGAGAGATGTCATATCAGTGGAAATGGAAAACAGCTTAGTGGATTATAAAAATACCCTCTATAAACCATTTTAATGCCTAATTTTTTTAAGTCTCTTATGGTAGGTGTCATAAAAATGAATTCTAGCAGAAAGGATAAAAATTTTCCCTCGGTAAACTGGCTAACTGGTGATTAGAGGCTGTCAGGGAGAACAAACTCTTGATGAGGCTGAGGTGGAGTTTGGCTGAGGACAGCAGCCTCCCGTTGCTGGGGAGGTGAGTTTGCTTGTGGGTGAAGCAGATCCGAACCTGCAGGGGGAATATCACTGCAGCCAAATGTCCTCCCATCCCAAGGAGGCAGTTCCTGATGGGTAGTAGGAGAGGAACACTGAGGGGTGAGTGCTGGGGGCTCAGCTGTGGGGCAGGAACTATGTCAGGAACTGTTTTGGGGCAGCACATGAAGGGGAACTGCAGACTGGAGGGCACAGCCAGGATTGCTGGATTGTGGGTATGAGATAGGAAGGTGCAAAAAGTTGCCTGTGGCATGTCTTGGAAAGAGCCATGAGGTGATGCTGGACAGAAAGGTCCATCCTGGTGTCTACCAGGCTGCAGTGACTTTGATTTCACCACTTTCTCAAATATCGAGTATATTTAAAATTAAACCTGTAAGAAAGAGAGCTGCAGCTCTGCTCTGCTCTGTGAAAGAGGTGTTTCAGTTCCCAGTGACCAGTGTTGCCTGGTTGTTTCAGAGAGGTTCCTTACTCCTCTGTGGCCCCTGGGCACCTTCTGTCCCCTCCTGTGCCTCATTTTGAGAGGCTCAGCCAAGGCTCGATTCTGGGTTAGGATATTTAAGGCTGCACTGTTTTGCAGCACATTTTCAAGCTGCTTGTGTAGGAAAGGGTAAATGACCTCCCTCTCCCTGTCCTTTGACAGTCTGGTTCCTGGGATCCATTCAAAGGCGCTTTTTCTCTCACTGCCTTTGAAGGCTTTGTGTCAGTCTTCCCCACAGATCCTTGTACCTCAGGCCTCTTTTGTGGGTTTTTTTTCCAGAAAAAAATCTGCATGTGGGATAGAAATGGCATTACCTTTCCCAATGTGAGCTCACAGCTCCTAGCAGAACTGCATTTGCTGTGTGTCATTGGGACTGTCAGGCTGTTTCCACAGGGAGGCAGGATTTAGTGTATGGACTCCAGCTGAGCACCCTATGGCGCCAGTGCAGGAAAGACAATTTTCCAAATTAAATTGCACAACACAGGATGCTGAGCAGCTTACTTTTGGGTCCTGTTCTCTGCAAGGGACTTCATCGTGACGTGAGCTGAAGGGATGAGTAACAGACTTCAAACTGAAAGCTTACCCAAAAAAAATCTCCTGCAGAATAATCCAAGGGCAACCTGCAACCAAGTTCTCCAAGATCCGGTTGGGTTGGGAGTGTGTTTTCAGTCACAAAGAGATGAGCTGTCTTGCCTCTGGGCTTTTTCTGTTCTCTTGTATAAATCAACCAAGGGCTGACTGTAAAATGAATTGCAGGGGAAAAATAGTGGGATTTCTCTGGCCCCTTTCCTTCCTTTCCCATTACCTTTTTCCTCTAGATGGCACAGGTGTGAATCTTCATCTGTGCACCCTTCACCAAAGGTACCCCGAGAGGAAGAGATCTTGGGGACGCTCGATTCACATATAAGTTTTCACAGGGAAAAGCGAAGGAGAGAAAAGCTGGGAAATGTCTTCTGATTACAAAGCTTTCCTATTAAAAATTGGGGACATTGTTCAGAGACAGTACTGGAGTAGTGACTTTTTACAGTTCTATAGTATCAGAGTATTTGGGGGGTTGCTAGCCCTGTAGTCAAGTTATGCTCTGGGAGCCCATTTTCATTTTGACAGAGCATTCCCAGCCCAAATCTCTTGGAGGCTTGAGTAGTGCCCTAAACCTTTACAAACCAGACACCAAACAGTTGTGCAACTTACTAGCACTGTTAAACCCAATAAGGGTGTTTATTAAAAATCAGAGCTGCTGGTTTAGTCAGGTGGCTTTTCCGTGCCTGTGTCAGAGCCTGGCTCAGCGTGGAGGAGAAGCAGCTGCTGTTTAGGATTTCAGGACACCTTTTGCCTTGTCATCACCTGGTGATCATGATAAACAAGCCTGGCTTGCAAAGTAATTCTTTGCATGTACCTATAGTTGCCTACCAAGCCAAATGGGAATCCCTTTAGTACTTTTTTCTGAGGAAGGGTTCCAAAATGATCCCGTGGACTATCCATTTTGAAGGACTGGAAAAAGAAAGCAAAACTACATTGTCTGGAATTTCTGTAGGAGGTTTTTCGGTGGGGTTTTTTTGGTGGTTTTTTCCCCTGCTGGGTGCCTACAGTTCCCACCAGAGGCACAGCACATGTGTTTTACTACACATTCATGTTGTGCATTAACATGCGGGGATGTTACAGGAGGTTCTCCAGTGTGGTGAACAAGCGTGGGCAGAAAATTGATTCCTCAGGAGATTTCAGCAAAATGGCATCTTGGGAGCTGATCTCCCATCAGATGCAAAATTTCTTCGCACTGATGATTCTGATCCTCACTCCTTTGTCATAATAACACACAAGGGTTGTTGCTGTTATTTTCTTGTGTTACCTGTTATAAACTTCTGAAACAAAACTGAGGGCAATTAAATGGAGAAACTACAAGGGTGATAGTAGAGAAATTAATTCCCTTTGCTTTTCAGACATTTCATTTAACAGCTGTCTTCGAAAAGCTCTCCCACAGGACAGCTCCATCATGTGAAACTCCCCAGGGATATGACAAGTCAAAGAAATAGTTCATCTGCTAATTAGGTGGCAGATAGATGATTGCATTTTTTTTTGGGTGGAAGAATCTCACCCAAATGAGGGAGGGTATTTTTCAGGTGTGAGTGCAAATGTCCATCTCCCAACCAAAGCAGAGCAGAACAAACTACTGATGGTTACTTTTGCTAAAGGTGTTTTCAAAGGCATCATCGCACCCTTCTCTGTGGGGAGAGCTTGCCCTGAGTTCACCCCTGCTGCACCCCAGTGCCTGGACTCGCTGTGTGCTCGTGCAGAGGTGTCTGCAGGGGAGCCCAACCCAAGCCAGAAAGTGATTTCTGCAGAAATGGTCAAATTCCACAGTAGAATAATGCACAAGAAGGAAAAAAAAAAAAAAATAAAGACAATGTACACAGGACCCAAAGTACAGAGGGGTGTAATATTTTGATTATCTACTTTCATACTTCCTTTGGAGTAAGTAATCACAAATCTTCTCCTTGTTGAGGTTTCCAGTGTAGTAGAGCTCCACTTTGATTTATGCTTTAGTGGGGTTTTTTTGATCGGTCCTGGACAGCCCTCTGTCTGTCTCCCACTCAGGAGTGTGTTCTCTGTAAGTGCTCCAGCAGAAATGATGTTTGCTGGAGTCTGCAGACAGCCTGGAAAAGAAAAAAAAAAGCTCTCAGAAGCATGATCCACATCCTATTCCTCCCTCTCCCCACACACTCATCACTGCATCTTCTCCCAGCGGAGCAGTGCTGAAGCCCGAGATACCACGTTAAATGTCAGTCAGTTAACTGCCAGTTATTTTAGCAAACAGGAGTGGGACTGTCTCCCTGGGGTTGACGGAAAATTGTTAAAGGAGGGAACAAAAGGCAAGGAAAGGGAAGAGAAAAGGAGAAGAGAGAGAGAAAGGAACAGAAAGGACAAAGGGAAGCACCAGGCAGAAGGATTCATGATGCCAGAATCTGAGAGAGCGGAGTCAGAGGAAGGCGCCCCAGTGACATCAATAGGTTGGATCCCACCGAGCGCTTCGGGGGACAGTAATGAGCCCTTTGTGATGTACCTAAATTACCCAGTCTCATCCTCAAGACTGTGTTCTCACTCTGATTCTCCTGCTGGTGTCAGCAGCAGCTCTGCCTCTGTCTGCACTTTGCCAGTCGTTGATTTGGAAGGAAACTTCTCCAAGGTGGGGGGATGCTCCGGTGTTTGGGAGACGACAAAAGAGCTGCTGATTAATTCTGTGAGAAGGGTGGGAATTCTCCTTCCTTTTGCCTTCCATCTTGCTCCACATTCCTTTGTCCTTGTATTCCACGCTGGAGTCCAGTTAACCCTTGGTGGAACAGAAGTGGAGCTGATATCTACATCTTGCCTCTAACAATAGGGAGATTTTTTCTTGGAGAAACACATTAGCTCCCTGTGTTGGCAGTGCAAGTTTCCTCTACAAGCAGAAAACATTCAGGGTGTATTAATAAGCTGTCATCTGGTTGTTCTCATGAATTGTGTTTCTTACATTCCCTGAGGCTCTGGTGGTTCTGGCATGGAGAGGGCTGTATGAGTTTTGAATCTGGAGTCCGTCCATGCATGACTTTCAAATTCACATTGGAGAGCAGCTGAGGAAGGAAAAAGTTCTCAAGTCAGAAGAGCACTGTTGGTGTGGGCAGAGAAACCCACAGAGTAGAGAATCCGTCCCAGGAAGCTCTGCTCTCATCCGAAATGAATCAGAATAGTCTTTTGAAAGAGTGTATGGACTGTGGATATCCTCAGTTACATCGGGTGATAGTCAGACACAGAGCTTTTAATGGCAGTACTCCAAGTAAGCAGGAGCAGAATCGGCCCCTTGCCTCGGGATCCCAAACCTGACCACAGGTAATCATCAGGAAGAGCGTGGTTTTTTCTGAGGATAAACATGGAAATGCCACTGGAAAAATCAAACAAAAAAAACCCAACAAGACCAAAATCCAACCTTCTTCAAGTAATTGGAAAATAATAACTAGATTATTATCTTTAAGATGTCTCTATTTAGTTATATTTTAAAAGGTACACCAAAATTATAACTGTGCAGAAGATAAAGCCAATATCTGCATTTTGTGTGAATAGTCCAATTACAATGATAAACGCTCTCCTGTTAACACCTCATCTGCTTGTCATTTTTAACATGGAGGAGGGAGGGCAGGAAAAGTGAATTTGTGCATGGAGTTTGTGTAATATCCATTAGAAAAAACAATGCCTGACAAGCAAAGCAGCCCCTTGAGAGCTTAATCATCATTGAAGCTAAGCACAAAAGGAGGAAATCAAATCTTTTGTGAAAGCTGGGGGCTTATTTAAAGAAATTAGCCAAAGCAGACTCATACTTTGTCTGGTTTGAGGCTTTTCTATGTAGATGAGAGCAAACTACTGCATCACACAAGTTATTTCACATCACAGTCTGTCAGGATTTGGACTTCTAGTATGCTGCTCTAATATCTTTTACAAACTGTTTTCTCCCAGAAATAATGAAAGGCCCACTCACATGCTGCTGTAGAAGGTCAGAGTGAAAGGGAGGCTTAAGCTGGCTCTAAGGTTCACACCTTATTTTTAATACTGTGTTTGTATGGATTAAAAAATTGGATGAATGCAGTTGGTACTGAATTAACCCTTATCCCTTCAGAGCTGAGCATGCAGAGCATGTTTGTAGAGCAACAGCTGAAAATCCCAGGCTGCGCAACACAAATGCCAAGTGGTAAAAGTCCTTATTTGCTGGTTTTACTTGTCATTAGCTATAGAGGAGGCACCTCTTTTTGAACATAACATAGGAACACAAAAGGTGTTACCCTGAGCACAACCAAAGATCGAGCTACCCAGTGCACTGTCTGGTAATTGGGTATAGAGGCCATTTAAGGGAGAGTATAAAAGTATAAAAAGATACTGCCTCCTGCTTGATGCTGTTTAATGTAAAGTTTCCTCTGCTACCAGGGTATTGTGTTTAACAGCCAGCAGCACAGCAACCCCCTGAATTAGTGATTTCAAAATTCATTTATACTGAGACTCATCTGGCACAGAGCTCCAGGACTTAATGCTGCATCATTTGGGAAAACACAGCTCTGCTTTTAAACCCACTGCCCATGCATTCCTGCGTGTTCCCCTAAATCTTGGCTTTTGAGAAATAAAGAACATGTGTTATTATTAACCTTCTTCCCTTCTCCAAACCATTCCTGACTTTATGCATTTCTATCAGCCTCCTGGCATTCATCTCTTTTTTAGACTGCACAGTCCTGGTGTCCTTGGTGTGCCTCAAGTTGTTCATGACCCTGACAGTTGTTTTAGCCTTTTGATGCCTTTTTACATTCCACTCTATCCATGGGACATGTGCAGGAGTTTTATCTGCTCTTCAGCCCTTTCATGGGTTGGAAACCCTCTGACCTTACCCCTTGCAGGGCTTGCTGTGTTCTACAAGTTCCTTGTGGTCCTAATTTTGAATAGCACACAATTCATATCCCCAGGATCTGATCAAATGGGCATGCAAATGGAGACAGATGTGGCACCTGTAATGGGCTGTTTCAGCCATTAGATGCAGAGGAATCATTTTTCCAAGGCCTCCTTCTCTCCAGGGGGAGAACTGCTGCATTATTCATGGTCGCTATTTCCACTGTAAACTCTTGTCTCATGATTACAGAACTGCCACACTTTCCCCCCTCAGCTTCCTCCCCCATTTCCCTTTGCTCTTTCATGTTTCTTGTTCCATTGCAAAGGTAAAGGTGTGCCTCATGAAGTCCCCAGGGAGAAGGTATCCTGTCAGGACAAGAACATGGAGCTCCAAGAGCTCCAACAGCTTCTGGTGTGTCTGATGAATGAGGCAGCCCCCCCTTTTCTGCATATGCATTTTGTCCCATCTGCAATGGAGCTGATTCTGCTTTGATGTTTAAAAGAAGAGTACATTCACTCATCTCCCCTCACTGATAGCCAAAGGGAGTGATTTGGTAGCTGCTTTGAATATCTTGTATCACAATAGTCTATTGCTTCAAATTTTATGCCGTACGGGAGTAATTCAGATATCCTGTAACTTCATCCTCGGTGTAACAAGAATAAGAACTTTATAAGTCTCTTTGGATTGCCTTAGCCTTTTGCATGATTTCTTACTAAGTAATTGATTTTGGAAAGTAGCAGGAATGGCAAAATATGCCCCTAATGGGAGAGCACTGCATTTTCCATGTCCTTGCTATACCTAACTTCCATGTGTATTTAAATGAGTAGCATCAGCATAAAGACAGGAGATATTATGTAGAAAAATAAGTGTTCAGGGAGTATCTGATGAATAAAGCTAAGAATCATTTGAAGATCTGACCTTGCAAACATTTAAGCACAAATCTGTTTCCATAACCTTGCTCAAGCCATTTCCTGGGGGCTGTTGGGTACCAGCCCATCTTTTCTCTGTGGCAGCACCCCAAGCCATCCTTCCAATTTTTCCTCAGCTCTGTTCCTGCTTTACTAATAAGACAAATCCAAACACTAAAATAGAGAGAAGGCAGTATTATGGGAATGCGAGTGGATTGAGAAGTAATTTTCCATTTCTAAAATGATTTTTATTCTGACATTTCCTGAAACATATGGCCCCATGTTCTGTGAGCGGTTTCTTAGGATGTGCTGTCCCTCTGCCTTGCTTCCCAGAACTCACAGTCCCCCACACACATGCTCACACCAACGTGCAGGGATGCCCAGCGCTGCACTCCAGTCTGTCGGCAGCAGGAGGGAGGGATCTGTGCATCCCATCCTCTGGGTCCCTCTGGAATTCAGTTCTTGTTGCTTCAGGAGCAGGAGATTATTGAGACACACCTCTGTGCACCTGAATCTGCTTTGAAAGAGGCAGATTAGGGCTAGCAGCCCCAGTTTCATGGTTTTGAACATGATTTTGAACCTGAGTTCAAGACAGAGCTCAGTTGCCCCCAAAACCTGCTCTTCTGATGTTCTGGGCAGCTCTGCAGCCCGTGCAGGGCTATGAGATGCCACCTCTGCAGCTGCTTGCAGGCTGGAAATTGGAAGTGATTTCTCTGAAAACCTTCCTTTTCCATTTTCCCTCACTTGCAATATGTCTCATAGAGCTGAGTAACTGAAAGAATGGTGATGGCAGGGGTTCACAGGTGTTTTATTGGTCTGAGCAGGCAGAACTGGAGATTGCGTGTGCTGCTGGTGACACAGAGGGCAAAACCAGCGGCAGATCCTGCAACAGGAGCTCTGTTGCTAAGGAGAACCCTCTGCAAGGCAGGAGAGAGGAGTCTCCAAAACATTCACGGATATCCAGGGTGTCCCTGGGAATGGCTCTGTCTGCACAGAGCTTCCATGCTCAGCCACTGCAGACAAAGGGCATTGTGGTAGAAATTCAAGCAGCTTCTTGAGTCCAGGTACCTGTATCACCTGTGCTTTGTGTGGCTCCCCTGGATTTTGTGTAATTCTTTTTAGCCCAATTACTATGAAATATATAAAAAATGCATATATGAAACATGTGAGAAGAATCAAACCTGTTCTAATATTGATTGTCCCAAGGACCATTTCATACTGCACCAACCATCCCCTTTTTGCATTCTTTTCCAGTCCAGGCTGTTTTTTCAGGAAAAAGTGGTGTGGGTGTGGGAGTCAGAGCTGAACGAGGATCTTGCAAAGCTGAAGGAATTGGAGGGCAGGTGATGAGGAAGAAAAAACATCAGCTGCAAGTCAGGGCTGGGGAGTTTCTGTGAGAGCAGAGGGTGCTGTGGACCCCCCTCAGGGTGCAGGGCTGCCTGTGGGCACTGGGGCTGCACCTGAACCAAAGAACTATTTTCAGCCTGTTGTAGATGGAGCTGTGGCTGCCAAACACCATTCCTGCCCTGAGCAGGTATCCCAGGGGAGAGCAGTTTGCAGCACAGCAGCAACCTGAGCCTGCCTGTGCTGTGACACAATTTCCTCGAAATCTCCCCTCCCCAGCCCTGGCAGAGGCACTTCCAGGAACAACCTCTCCACCTCCCACACTCACAAGCACAAAGCCCAGTTTGTTTGAGGATCCCTGGAATTGGATGGGAGCATCCGACCTCACTACGCAGTTCTGCTGATGAAGCTGCTGAGAGTAATTAAACTCAGCAGCTCAGAGCTACAGAGCAATATCAGTTATGATATTTGGAATAAGCCGTGCTGGGGGTAATTGTGGCACTCAGCTCTCTCTCTCTGCCTCTCCCCACACACACTGGCCTGTGCAGAGCACCCCTGGCAGGGCAGCAGCAGCTTTGTGGTTGTACCTCTCATCCTAGAGAGAGCCTGTGAATAACCTTGGTGTCTGTGCACACTCAGGTCCCCAGGGACACTGAGATGAGCTGTGAAATTCAGTCTCAGCACCAGAGAGATCTGGGGGCAGCTGGCTCTGCTCACCAGCACCAGGGCAGCAGTGAGCTTCAGCAAGTGCTTTCATGCCTGTAGGTCTGTGCCCTCAACTTTACCCGTGACAAAAACGCAGAAAGAAAGGGTCCAGGAGCAAACTGGCCCAGCACTTGAAGGGCAGTGGTAACTCAGAGCCATTTCATGGTGTGGATGTGGCTCTGCCTTGCTAAACTCACACTCTGTAGAATGCCACAGCCAGGACACAGCAGGGAACAAGCTGAAATAGCTCCTCAGAGTCTCTGCTGTCCCCCTGCCATCAGCTGCACCACCCCACCCCACATGGGATGGAGTGACCTATGTTGTGCCAGCTTGTGGGTTTTGCCTTTTCTTCCCAACTCCAAGAAGGTTTATTTTGAGATTGGAAACCTCAAAGGCTTTCCCCTGCTGCCCTGCTGCCAACAGTGCTCCCTTGCTCATCATCTGGCACACCCTGCCTGCTGTTGTCTCCATTATAAAATCATGGAAGTGGTTATACAACATAAAATCATTCTGGGTGAGTTTTGATCTCATTTACACCTCTGTGAATCAGAAGTGCGTTTTTGGTTGTGATTTTTGTTGCTAGTCTTGCAAAAGGGTGGATGATTCGGAGCTCCCCTGAGTTTTCAGGAGAAAAGTTCTGGGGTTTGTGTTAGAGTAGGAGAAAAAGGACGGAAAAAGTGAAAGGGAATTATATGAACACGTCACTTCTCTTCCCCACAAAGGCTCCTACTTGGAATCTCATCCCTTAGGTGTGATCTCTTGCATTCCTGATTCCATGTTCTGGCTCAGGTCAGTAACAAGTGACACCAGATGCACTGAGTCACAGAAAAGAAGATGCTGATTTTCTCTTTTCTCCCTCAATTCTTTCAGAAACCATTTTTATTTCTTCAGAGTCTTGATAAAGGAACAGGATAATTTTTTTCATATTCTGTTTTCTGTATATGTTTATCCAAATCAAGCTGGATATTTTAGAAAACCAGAAAATCTGATTAGAGGACACAGGCCCAATGACTTAGGAAATCCTTCAGGTCAGTCCAGCTTGTCAAGGTATTTGCCATGGTTCAGCAGCAGTGTTTTGGTGTCTGACTCTGGGCTGTACATTTCAACTAAGACAGGGACCTCTTGGGGAAAGCCTGTGAGGGATCCAGGAGTGTCCCAAGCCCTGGGACACGTGGCAGGGAAGAGGAAGGGAGTGGACTGGGGGTTAGTCTGGAGCATGGAAGTGTAGCTGTCATTTTCAAATCTTTCTGCCAGCAATGCTTTTAGTGACCCAGGTTCATGGGTGGCTGGTGCAACCTCCCAAGGCCCCTCTTGGCCCAAATCTCAATGTTTTTGTGAAAATGCAGGAGCAATGTTTCATGCCACACCAACAGAAATCTTCCTGAATCTTTGTTCTGGGAGGAAGGAGACTTGAGAGCTGTGGGGTTTGTTCAGGTCTGCATTACCAAGGCATCTTTCAGGCAAAGTGATTGTCTTTGTGGGGCCATATTACTGCCCAGTGATGACATAAATAACCATGTTTTCTTTTCAAGACAGCGAGTAATGGCCCTGGAGGTGCTGTGCAGCTGTAGAACCACTACAAGCTCTCGTAGTCCTTCTGAGACCCTTGGTTTTTTCTCTGTTGTCCCTCTGACTCACTTATTTTTAATGATATTTACAGCATTTAATAAGTAACTCCAAATAGCCTCGATAAAGCACTGTTTCCTGCATGTGGGCAAATTGAGGTTTTTTTCTTAGTCTGTGTGGATTATCCTCTTTCCAGAGCCAGTGGGAAAAGTGTGCTTCAATGCACAATATATCCCATGTTTTCAAATTCCTGAACAGGTTTTTCTTTACCTCCTGGGTTGCATTTCTTTAGGCTGTGTGCTGTCAAAACCTGAAATCTACTGGCCCTTACATCTTCCCTATGAAAAAAATTAAAAATCGGAGGGAATTCACCCAGCAGGTGCAGCACATGGATCACAACCTTTACACCTCACGGTGCATCCAGGCGTGCTCGTGGTTGGCTCTCAGCAGCCAAATGTGCTGACCTCACACCACAGGCAGGCTGAGATGCTGAAAGCCAGCAGCAGTTTGCTGCTGAGCCAGGACTCAGGCAATGGGATGAGTTCACAGGGATATGGATATGGCTGAGGAGCCTTTTGTAGCTGCAGCAACTGTTCTCTCTCCTGCCTGGAAGTGCTGTCTGAAAGCGTCCACTTAAAAGGTGTCAGGTTCCCAAAACCATAAGCTTGTTTTACAAGTCATGCATTTTTAATACAGTGTTGAATCTGAGGCTTCTTTTTATCAATCTCCCCCTTTTTAGCACTGAGAATTCATATTTTAGGTTTTTTTCCCCTTCTGAAGTTGTAACGCAGTACTTTGCTGAAAAAGAGATATATGACTCAATCCAATTGCTCCAGGAGCTGGGCATTTTTAGACCTCAGTCACTCTTTCAAGCCCTGCACTGAGACTACAAGAGCCAGAAGGTCTGTCCACATCCCTTATCCAGAGATGAAACCCCATGTGTTGATTTTCAGTGAGAAAAGTCCCTGAGTGCCACTGCAGGTGGTTTATGCAAAGCTCTGTCTCAGACCCTACTGCTGTGAATTTGGGCCAGCACTTATGGCAGAGATGGAGGGGCTAAATCACCAGAGACATTCTGTTTCTGTCTAAATGATTTTATGGCCATTACAAGGTCTCCTGCAGTTGCTGTAACACCACTTTAGGAACAAATCCTCTTAGAGGGAAGCTGACTGATGCTGAATCATGGAAAGGAAGCAGCAGCCTGTGAGATCCCAAACACCACAATCTGGGCATCTCCATCTTGAAGGGAGCTGCAGAATTACTGTCCTCAATCTGGGGATGCAATCGAGTTCAGAATCTCTCTCTCTCTCTCTTGCTGCCAAGACATTCTCCCTTTAATTAATATTTCATCCTGTTGATGCAACTTGTCCACTTTTTTTTCCCAGTTGTTTGCAGTGCGGATTTCCCAAATTGTTTCCTCAGGGCACTTGCAAAATCAAGAGCTCACATCTGAGGAGTTCCTTGCAGCTCAATTATTGAAATTTCTGCCTGAAAAATGTATGCACTTTTAATTTAAAAAAAAAAAAAATTACCCAGCAAAACCAGCCTGGAGGTAGTTTGAAAATAAGAGGAATTTTTCTTTAAAAATGAAGGGGAAAAGGCCCCAAACCCTGAGTAGATTAATAGTTTCAGCTCTGCATGTCCAGAAATTATTTGAGACCTTTCCCAAGTGATGGATAATGGGGAAGTGCCTGGGATGGAACCATGTCACTCTATAAAAACACCAGAGATGTGAGTTGCTGTTCTCTAACAGAATTCCAAGAGAGAGCACAGCATCCTCCTTCTCAGCCCTGGGTCAGGCTGAGTTTGAGAAGGGATTATTCCTTGGGCAGACCAGCAGAAAGACCTGGTATTGCCTCTGTTTGTTCTGCCTTAAGCTGGAGCCTGGGCCTGTATTGGTTCAGGTCCTGCAGTTCAATAAAATTAATCCTGAGCTGAAGTGGAGAACTCTGATAGTTCCCAGAGGGTCTTATTTCTGTTTTCCCTCTAACTGGTGCCAGACCAGAGGTTTCTCCCAGGTTATTCTACAGCCTGCAAAAGGCAAGCCTGCACATCTGTACTTTGCAGCACCACAGTGAGGAATTCCTCATCCTTGGTGTTTGCCAAGGGGAGGATAAATTTACCGATACCTGCGCAAGAATCCCAACATGAAGACAACACAATCCACTTGGGGGCCTCTTTACAGAAGGTTTTGGCAGAAGGGATCTATGTGGAAGTGCTGCTGTGGAAATCTGGAGCACCTGCAGTCTGTGCCTTATGTGTACTGAGCCCCTCTGCTCCCCTGCTGTGGTGGCTCCTGTGCCACCAGGCAACCCTCCTGGCCATTCCAGAGAGTCCCTGTGCCACCAGCAATGATTCAGGTGCTTTTTCTTATCGTTCTGCCCTTCTTTAAAACTCTGGGTGCAGCCACAGGAGCAGGCTGCAGATATTTGTGTGCAGTATGGGAGGTGTGGGGTGTCCCTAACCGGGGCTCGGTGCATTCCCAGGGGTGGCGGGAGGCTGCCTGCAGTGTGTGGGATCCCAGCTCTGGGGCTGCCATGGACAGCAGGACCCTCTTGGGACAGACGCAGTCCCAAGAGTGGGCGGAATGCTGTGGGATTTGGTGGGATACAGGTGGAGGATGCCCTGTGCAGAGCTACCCCAGTTCTACGTGCTCTTTGCTGAGGCAGAGCAGCCTCCTGGCCAAGCCAGGCATGAGGCAGGTGCCTGGGTGTCCTTCCTGCACATGCCAGATTGCTTCACACAACAGCCTGGCAGTGCCTCCCACCCTGCCAGCTGCCATGCAAGAGGCTGACAGGGCCCAGCTCGGTCCCTGTGACCCAGCTTGTGCCCCCGGTTCTGTCCTTACTGCCACCTTTATCCTGAATGGACCTGTTGGCCTCAGGAGGGTGGCTGGTGGGACCAGATTTACACAGCAGAACTGGGGCTTGCAGGAGGTGAACCTCAGCTGTTTGTGTGAATCAAAGAGGTCTCTTCCTACCATAATGTAGTTTTTGTACTCAGGGAGGAGAAAAAGTCCTGGGGAAAGTGTGGCACTGCTAATTGGCAGGGAGGACAGATGTGAGAACCACTCTGTGACTGAGTGACTCCAGATGTGAGGCAGCTGCTGTGCCCAGGGACAACAGAGCACCACGAGGGTGGCACTCAGCCACAGAGCGGAGGTGTCATCCCGCTCTAGGAGTAGGCACTGTGCAAGATACTCCATGGTGGGCCTCTCTCAGAGGCAAGAATATCTCCTGGATAGAGCAAGGGGCTTCCCAGACAGAGAATATTCTTCTAATGTTTACTTTTGGTTTGCTGAGAAGCTGGAAAATGAAGGTAAAGAGAGAAGCCCTTCTGCCACTGGCTGCTTGGAAGCAGGGTTGGTATTTTGAGAATTTTTGGGAAGATGTGTTGTAGAAGAAAAGTTCATGAGTTTGAATGCCAGCATGTTCTAAGTGGGAGAGGGTCACAGCATGAACCCCATTCCTCCCTCGTGTCCTCCCCGCTAAAAATCAGAGAAAACAAGGAAAGAGAAATGGGAAGAAAAATGATGACATGGAAATTGAGAATAGAGGGGTTGAGGGAGAACACAGATAAGCAGGTCCTTTCCTGATGGATTTGTTTCTAAGGAGAAATCAAGTAAGTACAGGGCAGACCATGCCCAGAGAAGGTGCAAAGGAGATGCTGCCCAGTGTCCCTGAACTTTCTCTCAGGGAAATCTCTCTTATCACAGCTCCAGACTTTGCAGCATGAGATGCACAATTTTGTACGCTGAGAAAATTGTGGCTGATCACAGTTTGTAGGGAAGTCCTCGTGTTTTTGCTTCTCTGCCAGCCTCTCCCTTGAAATGTAAATAAATAAGGTTGGAGACACACATAATGAGGCCCAAGGGTAAAGGACTAAAAATCCAACGTCATGTTTTCTTTGGCTGAATTTCTGAAAAAAATAAAAAAAGAAAAACAACCACAACAACAACAAAAAGAAAAACTAGATGAGGAATGTTATAAAAAGAAATCCGACCAGTTCAGCACACAGGAAAGCTTGGAGCTGCTGTAGGGAAGCAAACTAATGAGTAAACAAACACAAAGAGTGGTGCACACTGCCTGCAAGGCCTCCTTCCACCTCGGATTTGAAGGCAGATTGTTACCCACACGTGGGCAGAGCCAGCTTTGAAACTTTGTGCTGCAAACTCTAGTGAGCTGCATCATTAGTGGACAGAGGATTTTCAGCAGCCCTTGCACAACCTCCCCACGCCTCATTTCTTCCCAACATTCAGCAGAACAGCAGAGCAACACTTGCTAAAACAGGCATTGCATTTTAGGAATAGATTACACCTACCCAGGGAGGAAGGCAGGGTGCAAAAGTTGTTTTCTAGGGAAAAGAAGGAAACCAGCGGGGTGATTCTTTCCTGATGTCCCCATATCTGGAGCAGGCACCTCATGCCACACGTTAGGAGCCCAGTGAAGGTGTCCCCTCTGCAGATGTGTGTGCTGAGCTGGGGCTGCATCCTGGGCATGCATCTGCTGAGCAGCAGCAGTGGGTCTGCACCCACCTACAGGGGGTTAGAATTAACTGCTTGGGAAAAGGATCAAAGGGAAATCTTGTTATATCGTGTTTCTTCACAAGGAATGTTCCTCTGCCCTCGGTACCCCTTCTCTCCAGAGCATTGCTTTTGATGTTGCAATCTGCATCATATCAATAGCAGTGCAGATGGGCTTTCCTGCTAGTCGGGCTTGCCAGTGAACAAGGTGAGTTTCAAGGTGTATAAAAACAGCCATCCCCTCCCTGTGTGGGTTTCTGTAGGAAATCCTGCTCCCAGGACTCCTGCTCCGAGCAGTCCTGCAGTGACCCTCGCAGCTCCATGGTCAGACAATCACAAACCAACAGACATTGGATTTCCAGCATTGTGCTGCAGTGCAGTTTGCTCCACCTCAGCACCAGTGCCTCTGCCTGGGAAGCAGGCAGGGAACCACTTCTCTACTCCATGGCAAAGCCAGCTCCAGCTCTGCTGTGCTCTCCTCCTCCCCTTGACACTGCTCCAAGACTCGGGAGTCACGGCAGTCCTGCCTGGCAGTACTCAATTAGAGATATGTTCTGGGCACCGAGCTGCTGACATCAAGCAAAGCATTGTTGCAAATCAGTGTGGTAGCACAGAAACCCCTCTTGTTAGGAGGAAAAGAAACGTGAAGCAATCCTTGTTTTACAAAAGGGAAACCTGCAGAAGCTATTTACACATTTCAGGGAGGGCGCGTGTGACTCCAGCGCTGCAGTGCTGGGGACAGAGGGGCTGTGCACGCAGCAAAAGAAACACACAGTGAAGATCATGCCTTTGAATGTGTCACCCACTGATCCCAAGTGCCTGTTCCCAATTTGTTCAGTTTGATCAACAAAACACCTGAGTATCTATTCAACTCTTACTTAGCTCGGAGAGAACATTGTCACTGCTGCCTGCTCCAGCCCTCACCAAGGGAGCACAGGGCACAGTGGGAGGAAGCCATTAGTGATGGCCTCAGGTGCAGGGGAATTCTGAATGCCCCAAATGTGCAGAGCATGTCCCAGAGTGCCTGGGGCTGTTGTGTGCTGCCCCACACACCTGGCCATGCTGTCCACCCACAGGTACTGCAGACAAAAAGCAGGTGGATGCTGCATACCCAGAGTGACCTCTCAATCCTCACTCATGTTTGACATTAAGCACATATTTTGCTGCCTTGCTGTTCAGAGTTATATTGTGTCTGCATGTGTGTGTGGGCAGAGGGCTGAATGGCAGTGATTTCCTGTGGGTAATTGCCCTGCCTTGGTTTGGGGTTTTTTTAGAATTATTTGCAAAGACTTGAAAAGGAAAAAAAAATCAGACAGAGGCAGTTGCTTAGGAGAGACTTTCATGTCAGGAATGTGAGTGTGGGTCCACAGACTTTCTGTGAGTCCCCTCCCCAGCACCACAGTCCAGCAGCCAAAAAGGAGCAAAGCCAGCATTGCTGCTGGGGGTGTCTTCAACTCACTGAGTTCCAGTTTCACACCAAAAATGGGCAGACAGTCTTTGGAGCACTGAAAGGTGTCTCTGCCCTCTGCACAGGAGTAGAGGACTTAGCTGAAGTTTGGGAATTAATTTTGCCATTGAAACCACGGAGGTTGAGCATGGCTTCAAGACATCCCTCAGTGCATCAGTCCCTTGTGCCCATGCAAAGTTCAAGGTTGTTAAACACAGCCCTGTGTGATGCTGCTGGGGTGACAAGTACTTGTGAGCAGCAAAACTCACATTGAATTCAGAGCTGAGGAAAGCAGGTGTGACTTCTTGCATAGCCTTCTGGATCTGTTTAATAGAGCACTATGAACGAGGCTATTAATTATAACAACAAGGAGAGTAACACCAGGTATTTTCCCTGGTGTTTCACAGCTTGCCGAGCTAGAACAAATCCTCCATGCCAGCAGCCTCCAGTGGATTTGAACATGAGCTGAGAAGCCAGGAACACCTGGTTCTTTCGTCAGCTTTGATACAGACTCATTGTGTGACATCCAAAAAGTCCCTTGAAGTTTGTTTTTGGGAGGTACTGAGCGATTACTGTTGCTCAGCACATCTGAAACCAGCCCAGCCTGGCCCTTCGTAAAACACAGCCTAAAGCTCCTTTGAGCTCCTGGAATGAAAGGCACGTTATGAATGCAAAGTTTATTATACATCCACTGTGTAATGTCATGTGCACTCGTAATGTAGTAAACACTGCAGATCTTCCAAAGGCACAATATCTTATCTGTAGTAAACACATTCTGAAGCTCTTCATTGAATTACTCCAAGCCTCTGATGTCCCTGCATAGATTCTGGTTGAGTTTTGGCCCTTGAAGGTGTTTGTAGACTCCTGCCATGTTCCTCTACTGAATATCTGCCAGATCCATCCGTTCCAGGCTCTTGTGTTATCAACACAGCAGATGCACGCAAAGTTACGAAGCCCAGAGTAAGCAAAACTAAAGTGTTTAATCTATTATTAATCAGTCAGTTGCAGAAATGATAGGGCTCTGGGGGACCTCAGAAAGACATCAATATTTATGGCCTCGTTAGCAAATGCCACCTTTTTATTTTTTTATTTTTTTTAAAGAGACAACGGGATTATGAAGGTTATTTGTGTTTCCAGTAATTCCATAAAGAGGCAATGTCATGTCTTGGGACAGGATGATTCAGAACAAGGTATTCAATATTTATCACAAAATATTGAGACTTCCACTGTGCCTCTGTTCTTCTTGGGTTTGCAGTCAAGATTTCACCTTCTCTAGAAGCAATGGCCCAAGCTGAAATCAGATCCCAAGTTACTCTAAGTTACCATCCAGGGAATTTTTTAAAATTAAAAGAAAAAATCTCCCTAATTCCATTTGCTGAGATAAATTATATAAATTCCATAAAAGAGAAGCAATGAAATATTATCTCAGTTCCAAAAGAGCTCCCCCCATTACAGGCAATTTTTCTCTGGATTAGGCTAAATTTAAATTGGACATTAGGAAAAATTTCTTCACTGAAGGGATTGTCAAGCACTGGCACAGGCTGTCCAGGGTAGAGGCTGAGTCACCATCCCTGGAGGTATTTAAAAGACATGTAGATGTGGCACTTAGGGAGATGATTTAGTAGTGGACTTGGCAGTGTTAACTCAATGTGTTGGACTCAATGATCTTAAAGCTCTTTTCCAACCTAAACAATTCTTTGATTCTATAAACAACTCATCCTGCAGTGCTTGTGCTTTGCAGTGTTTTGCAGTTTTTGCTTGAGTTTGGTCCTTGACATTTTCTGCACCAGCCCCAGTGATGCTGATTTTAAAATGACCTTCATCCCCTACATCCAGCCTTTTAGCTCACTTAGTTTCCAGCTTCAGATACCCATGAACTGGTTTCTTCTAAACACTGTGTTTTGCTTGTTTTGTTTTGTTGTTGGTTTTTTTTTTTTTGTTTGGTTTGGTTTGGTTTTGGTTGGTTTGGTTTTGGTTTGGTGTTTTTAACATTATTTTTTTCTCTTTACAATTTTATTTTAATTGATATATTTTAGTCCTCTTTGCAGTTTCTGGATTTTTTCCTGGCGTAGAAGAATAATCTCTCTCATCTCAAGAACACTTCAGTGTCACCATCACTGAAGCAACCTCTTGGCTGAACATTATTGTTTTTTCTGTTTCATGCAAGAGATGTTGAGGAAGAGAGCACTGGAGCAGAGAGACCAAAATCCGAGAGGGAATGAGAGAATAAAGTAAATAAATCAGAGAACAGGGCTGTGAAAAGCCATCTAGTTCATGAATGGGGCAAAGAGAAGGGGAAGAGAGAGGACATTTCAAAGGAAAGAAGCAGTGACCAGCCCTTAGTCACTGCAGAGTTGCCTTCAGGTCACTGATCTCATCACTTATCCCTTCTCACACTTGTACTTCTCTTGCTCTCTCTTGATCCAGTCACTGATTTTCCCTCTTTCATACCAGGCACAGACTTTTCTAAACAGTAAAATGAGGTATCCTGCACATCAATTCACCTTCTAATAAGTGTGCAAACAGAAAAACCACCAGCTTGGGCTGAGTCCAAAGCCATTATGGACCAAGGGAGGATCTCTCCCCATGCAATTTGACAGTAGTAGAAAGCCTTGTGGCATCTCCCGATTATTTTATAGGATCTGGCAGTTTCTCAAGAGCTTTAATCCCTGTCCCAGGAGCTTGAAAATTTGTCCTCCTCATACATGTGAGACCTGTAATCACTGTGGCAGAAGACTGGTTCATTGTGCTCTTTGTGTGTTAGGAAAAGAGATGGTTTTTACTCCTCTAGTTTAAAACTACTCAGGCCTTCATTTTCCTCCATCCTTTAATTTGGATTGGTTCTTTTGACTTTGTCCCAGGGTTTTGTGCTCACTGCACTGCATTGTGGCTGATGCCAACACACCACTTCTCCCTTAACATTGGTGGTTTTTTCCCCCATTGCTGCACCCCAGACCATTGCAGATTATCACAGGTTTCTGTCTAGAGGTGGTTGAAAACTTCTAGAAACTTTTTTCGTTCAAAACAGGTCTTTGCCATAAAAGTTTTTTTTTTCTCCCTTTAAGCAAATAGTGGTGTCAATAGATGTTTACTATCTTTTTGCCATTGCAAATCTGAAATGAAAGGTAAACGTGGAGATTTTCTATGTATGCTCACACTTTTTTGCCAGTTTGCCACTTACCTCCCACCTACCAGTTGGGAAACAGAAAAAAAACCCCAGCATGTGATGCCAATATCCACCTATTTTCATATTTCTCTGTTTTCCCATCATCTCTCTGCAGAGAGAAAACTAGTAAAGAAACAAAAACTATTTTTATCAGTTCCTCTGACCAAAAGGAAATTTAAGGCTACTTGAAACTACACAAAAATAAATATTCTTGTTCCATTTTGATATTTCCAGAAGGAAAAAAACCAAAAACAATTGCTGCTTTTTTTTTGGGTGTGACTTCTTAAGAGGAGAAGCGTTGGTAGCTCTATTTGCCAGATTTTCCTTTTAGTTCTCTTCTGAGTTTCATAGCTACAAAAAAGAGATCAACTCAAACATATAGGTGAACTCTAGTCTGAATGGAGGAGGGCATCTTCCCACCTTCACTCCTTCTTTTCCCCTCTGCTCCATTGGTTTCTGGGAGAATCACTGAAGCAGCTCCTTGAAGCTCTGCCAGACGCTTTGTGCATCTCCAGTCTCCTCCTGACCCTGCAGCCCTCTCTGCCTGTGGGTCACTTGGTTGCCCTCACACTACACTGCAATAAAAGGCACCCACACTTTGATAAATGCCACACTTTAATAAATCCTTAGTTTACCAAGACCTCAAGGATTTTTTTTGAGTCATTGACTTCAGCATAAGCAGAGTTTGCTGAGTCCCACGGGGCAGAGCTCCATGTTTGATGATGTGAGACGCACAGAAACTTTCAAACATCTTGGTTTCCTCCACCCCTTTCCAAAGAGATTTTTTTTCATCTTTATGCAGATGGTATGGACTCTATATTGGCTGCTTCTCTCACAGTGCTCAGCCAACATCTCCTTCATCTGCTGTACCAAGTGTAGGGAAGGAAACACCCAGCACACTTGCTCCTGGGAGGATAATGGCTCATGCAGCAATGTGTGCAGTCCACTAAATAGTCACTTCCCTGGGGTTTTTGTACCCGTGTTACAGATATGACTCCTATCAGACACGTCAGGTGCTCTCTGTCTCTGGAGACAGGCGAGCAGTGGAGGCGGGGTACTCCCGGAATGCAAATGTGTGCTGAGGAAACGTGAGCGTGGTTTCTGCCTGCCACAGCAACCTAAATAATCCCTGGGTGCTGCGCCCGCGCTTCCCGCGCAGAGCACGGAGCTCTCCGCTCCCACTCAGCTCCATTTCCCCACCTAGAGCTGCAGATGAGGAGAAAAAGGCAAGAAACAAAGTGCTTTTGCACTGCTAACGTCTGCTGATAGAAAGAGTGTGCTGGTGCAAGGGGTGTGAGTCCAGCATGGGAAGGGACCTCAGGGTCACCGGTGCCGGGTTGTGCGCTCAGACAAAAATGATGCTGCAGACAAAACCAGCTCTGCTTTTGCTTCAGTGCTCCCTTTGGAAAGCAAAACCCAAGCTGTTCTCCTCCCATGGTTACAAATCTCTCTGTGGTTCACAGCCTGCATTTATTCATGACTAGTTTATCCTCACTTGTTCTCATGCCAATGTTGTCCTTTAGCATCAATAGCTCTTCTCTAGTGTTTACCTCTCCGACGTTCTTATAAACAGCAACACATCCCCTCTCAGCCTTTGCTTCCCTGCACTGAAACATGCCAGATCCTTTACAATCTCTCATGTGACATCATCTCCATTTTTCAGAACAGTTGCCCAAATATCCAAGATATTCGAGATATTCACCCCCAAATATCTCGTTTACATTGGTTTATCTCACTTGAAAAATACACTGCTTTTACTGCACTGAAGACAGGTTCACGTACATGTGTCAGACTTAGGGAAAAATCTGTGCTTCAGGCAGGGGGAAAATGGTGTGTGTGCCACAAAGAAGTTCCTGTGTGTGTGAAGCGTGCCGTGGATGTGTGTGGAGGGATGCTGTCAGCGGGGCCTTGTGCGCGATACTCCGAAAGCGATTACTCAGTGTGGAGGGGGTGTTGTAAGGAGGATTTTGAGGTGCGTGACACTGAGAAGCATTAGTCTCTGTGTAAAAAGTGTGTGTGAGTGTGTGTCTGTGTAAGAGAGGGAAGATAAGCAGGTGACTATGTGTGACACAGGGAGAGAGATTAGCCTGGGTGTCTGAGCTCGGTGATAAGGGAGGGCTTCATGTGAGAACAGCGCTGTAAAAACCTGGGATTTAGCCAATGGAAGAACTTTTGTGTGTTTGTGTGTGTGCACGGGTGGGACGTGGAAAGGAGGATTTGGGAAGAGTGTGGCAGAAGGTATTTGGGAATGCTGGAGGGGCTCCATCCAGGGGTGTGTGTCCTGTAGCTGCAGCACCACGGGGTTGCTCACGGCCATGCACTTGTGGGATGCAGTGTTGGGACGCATGAAAGGCTCCTGCACCACAGGGTGATGGAAGAAGCCAGCCATGCCCCATACTGAGCCTGATATGGAGGTGCTCCAGGGCAGGTGACAAAGCAGGGACGAAGCTGTAGCACAGGGAGAGACGTGGCTGTACCTGTCAGGGCAGGGAAGGGTGAGCACTCGGGGGCAGTGGGAAGTAGAGGGCTGATGGCTCGGACACACCGTGGCACAGAGGGAAACATCCCCCTGTGAGCAGGACAGGACAGAGGCCACGTGCTGTGCTGAGCAGAGGTTGTCTGGGTGCAGAGCAAGTGCAAGTACACACGTAAATGAGTGTGTGTTTCTCAGGAGACGGAGCTCTGGGAGTGGCTAAACATCCCGCCTGCAGTGGAGTGTGAGTGCTGGCAGCATTTCCACTGACCCGATATTCTCCACCTCTCACCTCAGACTTATCCCTGCTGCTCTGGCTGACTGCCCTTGCAGCATCTCTTCGAGGGGGAAATAATGCTGCCAGTGCTCATAGAGCAATTTACGATCCAGAGGAGGGGAGGAGGGTTAATTGCATCCCAGCATTTATCTTTTAACTTTCTGACTTAACAGTAAAACTTTTTCCCCTTTTGTTTTTCCCTGGGAAAATCAGGTTATTTTGTCAAAACCAGCAACTTCCTACTTTTGATCAAGCCTCAGTTTTCATTTGAAGGGGAAAAGAAGGTGATGAGAAATTTCAGCTGGCTTTGTTGCCTGTCTTTATTGGATCTGTTCCATTGGCATTAGTTTTGTCTCAGAGATGCTAAAAGTAAAGCCTACCAAAGCTTTTATGGTAAAGTGAACTAAAATAACTGGGGTGTCAAGGGTAGCTTTTCTTCAAATAAATTGATTCTTTGCTTGTCCAGTGGACCATTTGAATGTTTGTTTTCTGTTTAATGAAAGATCATCAAAAGCCGGGCCAGTTGCTTTGTAGCTTTCAAGAATGTATTTATTTTTAAAGGGAAAAGGCTAAAAACTGAGCTACAATTTGAGATTCCCCTAGGTGTTAGGTGCTGAACAAATATAAGATCTCATGCCTAGAAAATAAAGTAGGAGGCTTCCAACCAGAAATGAAGGCTGTATTAGCACTGAAGAAAATTTCATTTAGAAGCATGATCCTAAAATATACATCGTCCATAAAATTAGGTCTTTATGTCTTTCTTAAAGATGCTCTGTTTTGCAACAAAAGGCATGTCAGTGTGATGCAGGAACAGGACAAGTTCTGTGGCAAAGGTGGCCAACTTCTCCTCCTACATTTTCATTTAACTGAGACCCACAGACCATGTTGCATCCACCTGGCAGAGCCAATGGGAATAATGACACCACTTTGCTCCACTGAGGACTGGAGATGGGATGGGCTTGAATTGATGTCCACAGAGCTGCTGGTCCAGACCATCCCTGCCCCACAGGGAGAGATTTTCTTGGCCCAGAAACCAATGCCTGGCAGTAACTCTTCTCAAAAGCCACCAGCTGGGCACCCAGCGCCGTGCTGAAAGTCAAGCCTTCTGCTTTTTGAAAGCTAATAAACCATGAAATCACACAGAGAGAGCCAAACAAAAGGCATTGGAGGGGGCATGGCTTTGTTCTGGGAAGGTCTCCATTCTTCCAGGCCAGAGGTCATGTTGTCCTTCTTCCCTTCAGCCCAGCACGGATCAGCGGGCGGTGAGGTTGAGCGGGGAGAGGAATTGCAATGGGTTTGGTGTTAAAGCCACTGCATGAGTTCTGCTGCAAAGTGCCCACTCAACAGCTGGCCACAAAATCTTCGAGCCTGGGGTGAGGTGCCAAGTCTGTGTGTGCTTGGAGAGGAGCATCACACCATTGCAGAGCTGCCTTGTTCTGCTGTCAGCACGTTCCCTCCTCTGAAGGAAGGGCGAGAGGAGCGAACGGGGACAGGGAGTGCCCCGTGGAGCAGGCACCATCCACTGGGGAAGTGCTTTTCCCTGGTGAAATGTGAGCATCCTGCTGGAAAAGCACTGCAGTGGGCCTGTTCTTCACATTGTCTGACAAAAAAGTGTGAGGGCACTTCAATCCCACCCCAAAATGTTTGTGTGTCTTTGCACATGTGGTTGCCTCGGTCTGTCCAGCTGTGAAATGAGATTAAAAACCTTAATGGAGGAGAGACTGCCAGGCTTCAGGCAGTGAGGTTTGGAAAAACCCTTCTTAGCTAAGACTTGTCAGCATTAAAGAGGGAAAAAAATCTTACCGTCTTGTTCCATTCAGAGAGTGACCCAGAGGCTGATGTCCAATTGCCTCCCCCACCTTCCAGAAAAAGGCACCTGACCCTTGGATCTCTGAATGCACCCGCACTCAGCCCCCCTTCACACTCTCTTTCATCCTTGTTTTTCTGTTTCAAAGCCCCAATTGATTTTGAAATGAAAATGGCTCTTCTCCCATCAATGAACCTCAATCTTGCATCTCCTTTCCCCCGTTGCTCTTCTCCCGTCCAGCTTTCACAACTCCTCAGGTTTCTGTTATTTCCCATGCATTTGCTTTGAAGGATTTTTCCAATAAGGACATCAAGAAAAGTTCCTTAAGGGTCTTTTATCACAAATTCCTTTTGGTTTCATGCCTGAGGATGTTTCTGAGGAGGACCTGGTGACCTGTGCTCCATCAGATGTGAAGCAAGCCCATTTTACAAGCAAATCACAGCTGACTGCACTCACAAATCAGGCCCTGTATCCCTGCAGCCTCCTTCAGGAAACATGATGTGTTTCCCAACTGACAAAACTAGACCATACTTAGACCCAGTGTAATTCTGTTGGCCTCAATGTAGTTACCAGGGAAAGTATAATGTAGACAACTTTTCTACACTGAAATAAAAGTTTTCTTAGCTGTCTTGCTTCTACAGCATAGGCTAATATTTCTAACCAGGCAAAAAGCTGATGATTTTCTCGACATTTAGAGGAGAGGTTCAAGAAAGAAGTTTACAGGAGTGGATTATAGCCATGGATTTACAGCTGCACCATCAGGTTTGTCAAAGTGCACCTGCACAGAGGACCCTCTGTCAACCAAACCTGCACATGACACCCCAGTTCTTCCATTGCTCCACAGAAAATGCCAGAAAAGCATCTTTCCTTAGGAGTGCACTGGCAAAAGTTGTCACAGGAGACATTAGCTTTCAGTAGACATTGGCTAAGACCTAATTTTCAGATGTTGTATGCACCATATGGCTTCCTTACACACCCACATCACCTAAAGATCATCCCAACATCTCTTCTTTAAACAGGCACAGCAGTCAACTCAGTAATTTAAGCATGTTTTGGAAATGCCACCAAGGGTCTCAGCTGACATTGCTCTACTGTCAGGACTAGTGGTGCAGAGGAATGATCACAACAAAATCTTTGGAAATATGACTGCAGATGTTCACTGCCATGTTAAATACGGGCAGCCAGAAAGAATTTCTCTCACAGGGAAATGAATCTTTACTCCAGCAGGAGGGTCAGGAACTCGAAGTGTAAGGCTAACTGCACACTCCTCCCTGCCACATCCAGCACTGAAAGTGGGTTGCAGTACAGAGAGAAGAAAATCACAGCCCTCACAGGTTAGCTAGGACAGTCCCAGAGGTGTAAATCACAGGTTTGATATTGCACCTCGGGCTTCCTGTGAACACCAAGAGAAAAAAACCTGTCCCAGGGATGTTTCTTTTTGCCTGTTCTTCCACACAAAGTTTTTATTTGGGTTCTTCCCACCAGTGGCATCAGCCTGTGCCTTGCCAACCTTCTTCTGTAGCTGGAAGTTGCACCTGCCTTTCTCCCAGAGGCTTCTGGAATAAATGGTGCTCTCATTAGGTTAATTATACTTTTAGCTATCCATGTGCTCACTTTAGCTGTGCAGTTAGGGCCCATTCTATGCTGTTGTTTCCCCAGTTTTCCTTGTGGGAAGCAAATCCAACACCTGAAGTGTGAAGCTTTCCATGGCTCTGCTGTCTTGCACAACATTTGTTAAATCCAAGGAATGTTTCCACTCCTTGAAAAGCTGCTGCTCCTGGTGCCTCTCTGTGCAAGACCTGCCTGCCCCTAGCTGGCAAGTGACCCTGGTTTCATGAACAAATGGATTTCATTAGAGGCATTGCTATGTAATGTCAACAGAAGTGTTGAGCAACACCTGGTGAATAGTGAGAGTCTCTCTGATGCTCGTGAGAAGTGGTACAAATTAGCATCCCCCAGTCTGCTGCTGCTTTTCTGTCTAAATAATGTTTTACAGGTAAAGATTCTGCTGAGAAGCAGTGGGGTTTTCTCAGTAGCTGCCTAAATCATGTCATCGACTTTGGTTTATATTGAGTGACTGCTTGGGGCAGAACCTGCATCTGTGTGTGCAGTGTCACTGCTCCGGAATGATCCACGACCCCAGGCTTGCAGCAACTCCCCTTCCTGTGCTCTGCTTGGCCTCCCTGCAATTTGCATCTATGCAGAGTGTTTTACATGATCTCTCTTGCTCTCTGCAGCTCGCTAGAGAGTCTCTTTCTTCAACAGCTTAAAAATTCTCCCAGAATAGAAATCAGTAGGGAAGGTGTTTGCTTGTAAGTAGGAACGTCAGGAAGGGATCTCAGTGTTTTCCTAATGTTAAGGATGCTCCCACACTCTTCTTCCCAAGCCACACATCCCATTTTCCAGGTTATTTTCTCAGTCCCACAGCAGGATAACTGAGAGGCTCTTGGTGTCTTCACTGGCGTCTGTGTAGAGCAAACAATTTTGTATCTTTCATTAGCATAAATCATTACTGTGCTATATCAAGCTCTGCAAGTTAAACATTGAGTTGAAGAGCCTTCCCGAAGTTTTGCTTTGTATTTGATACCACCTGTCACTAATATTAATGGGATTTGGTTGCCCAAAAGTCTTTTAGTCAAAAGATGTGTATTTAAGGTCATTTTATATAACTGGTGGTGTGCTTTGCAGCTTCTCCCACATCTTGGTCGTTTCCTCAGTCATGAGAGTCCACTATGGGAGATGACTTTTGTGGGTCCAAGTGCAGGTTCAGGAGAAGCCTGTAGCTGTAAAAGTCCTCTCTGGTAAAATGACACAGATTTCATCTAAGATTTTTTAGGACAATCTCAAATTCCACTTTATTTGTAAGTCAAGTCTTGCTGGGCACCCAACTTGCTGGTTGATGTTTGGTATTTTGGGTCACATCCACAAGGGGCTCCAGGTCTACCCACAGGTTTGTGGGAGCAGTGGGGCAGAGTGGGGTTCTCTCAACTCCTCCATCCCCACCATTCACATCGCTCAGTGGGATGGATGCCTTCACCTCCCACGAGAGGGAACTGGCCTCTAGAGCTGCTTGCAGCCCTGGTTTAAGTATCTCCCCTTCACAGAAGCTCCATCTGGGCACCCTGACTGGATGCACTCCATGTAAACTGTTTGTTCCACCACCCACGGCGAGCCACTCGCACAGAAGTTTCACCAGAGACCATAAAATTGCAAACCATAGGTCCAGATCTCACCATCTGTCACACTTCTGCCTCCCTGCTCCCCAGACAACACAGTCTCCCACTGGGTTTAAAAGATCTCAAGCTTAAACTTGTTTGTTTGGGATTTTCCGTGAAACCTGGTGCTCTGAGGCACTGCAGAAATGAAAATGTTGTAACTCTTTTCATTTATTGCCCTCGAAATGCAGACAGGATTAAAGCTGCTCTAATGACAGGGAAGAAGTGGTAATATTCCCCAACATTAAGTAGGCCTGAACAAAGCTATGAGCACAATGGAACGGAACATTAATGTGAAAAGGGAAAATAAAAACCCTACGAGACATGACTATAGCAAAGAGCCACCAAGGGAGGCACTTAAGCCACAAAAGTCAGCACTCTCAGATGTCAAAGGATCTTGTCATTCTGCACCAAACTCAGCCCTTGCTGTAATGTTAAATATGTTTCAAAACCATTGGTGCTTTCACACACTTCAGGTGAACACAATGTGCAACCAGGTAGCACAGAAGGGCTGTGCTCTAGAGCTTAATCCTTGTGTGCTGAGTGTACTTTGCTGGGTTTGTGCCTTTCTTCCCTTCTTCCCAAAAAACTGATGGCTCCAGTGACTGCAGAAGAGGTGGTACTTTTGGGGCAGTGATAGCACACATAGGTTTTGGAGCATCTGCTTTGCTAACTCAGCAGATACCTGTAATGTGGCCCTGAAAGTGGAAAGAAAATGTGAATGTTTATAAATAACGTGTCAGTTGGTAGGTGTAGGTATTACTTCCCACTTCAAGCCCCCAAGGACATGATGCTCTGTCCTGTGTGTGAGAGGTTCTGTTTGAAGGATCTTTGCCCTTGGTAAGGGTAAAGTTCTGCAGAGAGTTTCAAGACAGGCCCTTATAAAATCTTCACCAGAACCTGAGGCTTGCACTGAAGACAGTCTGAGGCTTTAATGTCTATGAACCAATATAATGTATTAGGGAAAGAAAAGAAGCTGTCGAAGACAAAATGTATTTCATCTGTAGTGAGATCCACTCTATGTGACACATTTGCTTTCTGCTACTGCTTATCTTCCCTCTTCCCACTCCTCACTCCCCTCTTTTTACTGTTTTAATAATTCAGCACTTGCAGCCCAGAATTAAATGCTGTGGTGAACTAAGAGCAGCGTGCTGTGTACTATATTAACGTGCTGGGGGTTTGGTGCTTTGTTCTTTTCCTCTGTTGTTGTTCATGCTTCCCAGCAGAATCTACACCATGATCCTGTACTTAGTCTTCCTTGTACAGCACTATCTTCGGAAGGACCAATATAACACAAAAGGCCAGCTAATAAAAAAGCAGAAGGAAAATTGGTTCAACCCTCATTCCTCATCTCCTTTTACACTACTGCTGTCGTTTTTTCATTTGTAGTAATATTACTTTAATATTTATGTCTCTGCTTCAGACACAGAGAGTTCAATGAGGACAAATTATGAGTTCTCAATTTCATTGTGGAAGGTTGGTTGAGAGCAGGGATCTCTGGACTTCCTCAGTCCATGGGTCCCATAGGAACATCCATCTGCAGCTGGGGGCCCTATGAGGGATCACTCCTTCCCTCTGGAGTAGCTGCAGGGGAGCTTGAAGTGAGGGTTGTGGGTTAGGGGAGCTCAACTGGTTTTGCAGAGCTCCTGCTGCTCCAAAGGAACCCAGCACAGCAGCATCTTCTGCTGCATTCTTGCTGGACACAGCAAAAAGCCAGACTGCTTAGCAGACCTGATAATAGTGTCAGACAGCTCTGGCACATCTTTAAGGTCCCTTCCAAGCCAGACCATTCTAAGATTCTCTGATTTTCAAAGATAAAATGTGCTGCAGAAGGCTCTCAGAAGGCTGTATCCCAAATGGGTTTGCCAGCTGTCCCCCAGAAATGAGCCAGACTGGCATGGAGGAAAACACTCCCATTTAAACAATGAGACAAGGTGGAAAGATCAGATCTTTTACTAGACCTGAATAATGCAGAGTTTTTCCCAAGCACCAGAGCGCTTCTGCACATCTTTTCTGGTTTTAAGTTCTGAAAGCAGGGAGTGCTGTGGAAAAGCTCTGGCTCTGGTATGGGATGCTGGAGAGATGAAGGCAGTAGACAACAAGAATCTTACACAGCTTGAGAGCACGGCATCAGTGCTTCCAGCTCAGAAATGGGTCTCATTTTGGGTCTAAATGAGCATGGTGCAAAAGTCAGCCTCTGACCAAAGGGTGTGGAACAGACAGGCTCAGAGAAAAGCAGTTGCCTCACAAGCAAAGATCCAAACCACGATTAAACAACAAACCTGAAACAGAGATGGCAATGGACCCATTTCTCCTTACACCTAATCTGATCTGTTAACCACAGGGCCCTCATTAACCAAACTGTCCCTATTAGAATAATAACCTAATTCTACCCACAGAAGAAATGAGACCCTGTTAAAGATGCTTCTGATCTCAGTGTCTTCCGCATAGGGGATTTGCATCTAATTCCTATTAAAAGTGCTCAGAAATAGTTTGTGTTGACTGTAAACCCTTCAATATATTTAATTCTTGGTTTTATAGGACTCAATAAAGTATTAGCAATTCCAAAGTAAAAATACTTTTAAAAACAAATAAAGCAAGCAAGTAGAATCTTGACAAACACCATAATTTTCCTTCTTTCCTTATTTCAACAAGTTCAGTGACCTCATTAAGACCTTTGATATTTGGATTTTTTTCTTCTGTTTTGTAGTCATGTTGGATAAGAACAGCATTCAAAGATTCTAGCAGAAAAATAAAAGGAGGTTTCAAGATTTGAAGTACACAAGTGGAAGAGTGAGGATCTTCAACTGGTCCCTTAGAGAGATTAAAGTCAACTCCCCATGACTGTATCTTCCACCACCATGATTTTAATTCAAAAGTTCACTTGAATGACTGAGAGTATATGCTGTTCATTTTTGGTGACCAAACCACCATGCTATTTCTGTTTCCTAAAACTCAGTGGCATGTGAGAAAGAAGTACCCCAAATCCAATTTGATCTCAAAGGAAACTTATCATTTGTCAGTCAGGCAAACTGAGACTTATTCGTCAGGCAGGGAAACTTAACTGAAAAAATTGAAGCTATCAGAGTATGCATTTATGAGCAGCTCTTCAGTCACAGATTATTGTTCAAATATGAGGGAAGGAAAGCGAATCTTTATGTAAAAATCAACACTACTTTCCAGCTTCCAGGATCATTAGACCAGCAGTGCAGGGAAATGATGGAAGGGAGCACTCCTCTGTGCCTTTTATATATTTGAAAGGAAAACATAGATTTCGTGTGATATCACATCAGCCTGATTTGCAGTTGATCAAATACGTGGGACATATCTGCTGTCAGCTAAATACATGAGTGGAACAATGGGGGAGTGTAGAATCTGTTTGGCTTTCTCCTGCTCCAGAAATCTGTGGGAACATGCTGTCGTTGGGATGTGCTGAAGAGATGCGCTCTGGCACCTACGCCACAGCGGAGAGCTGTGAGGACAAACATTTGGGAGGAAGGCTGAGCTGATCCTAATTGAAGCAGACACCAGTGCTCTTTCCCTGGAACTCCACCAGCTTTGCCAACCTGATGTCAGGTTCTCCATCACCGTGTGAGGGTCGCCTCCAGGCAGGGCACGCTAAGAATTAATTATGCATGCGTACCCTCCCTCCTCTTTCCCACATGTGCACAAATACACTCCAAGTGAGCAAAGGCAAGCATGTGGGAACTGCTTCTTGACACCACTGTTGTCAATGAGTATGTTTTACTGCAAGTGAGGGTGTTGGTTCTGTGTCCCAGGAGGTTTGGGCACATGAAGAAGATACTGGGGCTGCAGGCATTGCAGGGCTCATCTTTAATAGCTTGCAGGGGATAACTGACATAACTGAGATCACTATTTTATTACCCTCAAAGTCTGACCACGCTTATCTTGCAATTTTTAAAAGGCATTTGTTCATTTTTGTGTGTGCTGGATTGAGTGGTTTCAAAGATTTCTTACTATCTTGGACTCTACATTTTCTATATATTTTTTTGTTTGGGCTATGGGGAATGATTTGGTCACATGTGCAACTCAGCATTGTAGGAACAGCTTTTCTGGAGAGAGTGCAGTGTCTTCCGTCCTACATGCTATGATATTCTCCAGGGTCAGGAAGTCCTCTGAGATCTGGCAGGGACCTTCTGGGGTTTCTGTTCCCTCTTGCAAGTGAGAACACGAGTCATTTGTGAGGAACATCTGGGGATATTTCATTTAATCAGGTTTTTTACCGCTCTTGTGGCTTTGGGTATTAGCACTGTCTCTGCTACTTCTGTTCTCTGACAGAGGCACATGCAGCAGCTGAATCTTCTAAGAGTCAACTAAGCCATATTATTGGCTCCCTCCAGGGGTAGCTGGGTGAAACTTAATAGTCCATGGGATCCAACAAGTCAGTAGAAATGATCTAATGTCCCTTTCTAGTCTTAAACTCAGTGAAATGGTGAAAATTCTGCTTCTAAAGGAAACAGCAGATGAGCAGTTGCCAGGATCTCCTACCAGGCTTCCTCCCCAGCTGTGTCCCTGGGGAGCAGTTCCCTTTTTGCAGTCTTGTTTGCAGATTCTTAGCAGAACGAACAGTTTTGACTGCTGGAGACCAAATCGTCATTTCCATCCTTCTGTGCAGCCCATTTGCCCTTCCTCCTGCCTCAAATGCTAAGGCTGTTTCAGCCCCTCTTAGTGATGACAGTTTCTGGGAGAATTTTTTTGGCATATTTTCTTTATCCAACACCTAAAAGAGATATCTGTTTTATCTGACATCTGTCTTTCACATGGATCAGGTCAAACACCCACTTGCAAAATACCTCTGATTCTCCTAAATGCAGAAATCAGTCTTGTGCATCTACTCACTCTGGTTAAGAGCTGCAGCCGAAAAAAAAATTCTACCATGAATTTTTATGGATTCAAAACACCTCTTTTGCTTTCCTCTTCCGAAGATAAAATGTGCAATTTAAAGTTGTGAGTGCTGATGTATTTCCTGATATATTTTCCTTTTTCTTGGAAGCCTCTGCAAAGGTGTCCAGAGCTGCCTCTCTTCAGCTCCCACGTAGGTGTCCTCTCCTGTGTGTGCTTTCAGTAAAATCAGTGTTTCTCGCTGATATTTCTTTGCCTTGAATATTTCCATATGAAAAGAGAACTTGTGAGAAAAACTGCAGGACTAGAAATCCTAGAGTCTGTGGACTCCAAGAATGAGTGACTCACAGATGCTTTTTTCTCATCTGAATTCAAGGACACACCAACTCCACAGTGGCTACCATTCCCCAGGGGGAGAAGGGCAGCCTCCCCTGCTTGTTCTACCACATCAGTCACTTTTTAACTAACTTACAAACTATTTTGATTTTTGCTGTAAGTTAGAAAAGTTTTCAGAGCAGTCTGATGAGCTCTCACCTCACCTGGCTGCAACAGGCACTCCGCAGAGTTGTGTCCAGGTGGTTGTCACTGCAGTGTCTCTCCAGCATAACCAGGTGACAATCTAGTGAATGCCTCTGCTTTTACCTAATTTTCCTCGTTGAACAGCAGTAGAGATCTCAGGGAGAAATCCTGTGCCTGGAGAAGGAGGGATATGGGGTTGTGCATGGGGCAGCACACAGAGAATGCCCCAGCCACAAATCCCCAACTGATCAATTAAACAAGACTGATCAGCGAGAACACAGGAGGAGTTGCCATGGTTATCAATCACTATGAACTATATTTTCTGAGGGCTACTTTGGAGGGAAACTCTTCTGTAATTAATTACAAATTCATTGTGAGATTTGAGCACAGGTACAGCCCAGGACTGACGTTCTCTGTCCTTTCCCACTGTGCAGCCCAAGGCCACGAATGGCACATGCAAACAGCCACAGATGTCTGCATTCGCATCCAAGCAAACCCTCCTCACTCGTGCTCACATCCTGGGACAGGCAGACATTTATGCTGTTGGATTTCACCCAGATTCCTGCCTGCAGGAATGAGCTTGAGGTTGAACTGTCCAAATTCAGCTGCTGGAGCTGGGCTGGTTTCTGGGCTGACTGCAGCTCTCTGCAGCAAAAGCTGGGCTGAGGCCAGTCAGCTACTCACAGACAGCTGGCACAAGGCTTGGAAAGGGTGATGTTTTCACCAGTCAATTGACCAGAAGGGCTCAACTTCTTGGACCTTCTATTCCAGCACGATCTTCAGCCCTTTTATCTTTCTTAATCTTTTTAGAAATCCATCAGTCAGAAGCTAGTGACTGCTCGTCACTACAAAAACAAAGCTTAAAATATTTGCTTCCTCTACTTGAAGTTTACAGTTCTTAGTGGTGTGTTATTAGGAAGTTGCAGAGCAATCAAATGAGAACAGAATAATTAATAAATTTGCTTCATAAAACGATTAAAGGAAGTGTAAAGAAGTTCCAGCAATCTCTTAGTGTGTTAAATAACGAGCAAGTAATTTCTTTTTAGTTTTGCTGTGTAAATTCATTTGGAGCATCTGTAATTTAAAATAGCCCTGAGATTTACATAATTTTGCAGCCACTGCTTTTATATTATGCCTAGTTCAGTCCCAGAAAGGTGGCTGCAGCTCTCACCCTTCATTTTTCCAGATTAACTGACACAAGCTTTTCTTGTTTTTCTTTGGGAGATAACCCTTGGCAAGCCTTTTTTTTCCCAAATTATCTGCCTTGTCCATGGCCCCTCTTAGCCTGCAAGCACAAAGCAAGCGAGGGCTCTTTCCAAACTTACTAATGATAAAGAGTGTTCATGCTCCCAGTTGTCTTTGGTACAATCTGTTTCAAATGCTGGCACTGATGATGTCTCAGAACAGTGTAGGAGGGATGCCTGAGCGTGACTGAGCCACAGAGTTAAAAAGAAATCAAAATATGAAAAATGATAGATTCCTTTCAAATCGAAAAGAAAATCCAAGGAAACCGTGCCTTGTCTAAAACAAAACAAACCAAGCCAGCTGAGTTTGTTGTCTGGATTATTAATTGTACTGGATTGTTCAGCTGTCCTGAAAATGTCTCTTTAATCATTCAGTGAGGCTGAAGCCTGGGTCTCCGGAGATCATGTTCTGATCTCTCACATATGGTACCTCGCACTGTTCATTAGACCCACTGCTCCAGTCACATGGAAATGATGCTCAGACTATTTCTATCCCTATCTGCTACTTTTCCTCCTGAATGTGTCAGTCTCATGATGAGGGCAGCGACTCCAGCTGATACAGACACAATTGCTGATTGCAAAGAGAGGCACTGCTGTGAAAATAAAGAGAAGAAGGGGTTATTTCTGTCTCGGTTCGGGCTTTGTGAGGCATCCCTGCCCTGCAGAACAGCAAATTCCCTTGTGGGAGGCAAACGCTGCGATCACAGGTGCTAATCAGTGAAAAGAGGATGAGTGACCCTGCGAACAAACTGCGGGACTGGGATGCCCAAAAACTGGGCTCAGCTCCAAGAGAAAGGAAAAAAATTCATCAATCTTGGGAGATTCCGTTCTCAGCTCTCAGCACCACAAAGCCTGGCTGCTTTGTTTTGGGGGTGAGATGGGAGTAGGGATTTACTTTGCGGGATTTCTTGCTCTTCCTTCTGAATGTTTGGTGCTGGCAGCAGAGAAGTGAGGAACAAGGCAATCTTTTCCAGGCTGGCTCCAAGCCAGCTGGGATTGATTTCGGGTCCCTGCAGGAGGGACAGAGCTCACATGGAGCCCAGCTAAGGGTGCAAGAAGCTCGTGTTTAGGAGCCTGTCTCCAGCCACACATGCAGAGGGTTCAGTACTGGCGGTTACCAGCAGGAACCAGGTCAGGGGATTCCTGAGCAGCACAGAGCACTTGCCAGGGGACCCCAGAATGTCACATCCAACTCCTCAGCCTGCACTCGGGTGGGGAGGGCGGACGAGTGATGTGAGAAGTGTCGAGTCAGTATAAATGTCACCGACAAAGGTCTTCAGAGTCAGAGTGACAAGAGGAGGAGACAGCAGTGCCAAGAGTCCTGACACAGGAAAAATGCTGTCACTGCCACCACCTCTGGCTTGGAGATTTATTGATGGTAACTTGGGATGTGCCATAAACAGGGGTGATATTAAATGGGTCTGACTGTCTCAGGGGCTGAGTTTTACAACCCAAAGTGCGAACTCTGCCTCGCTGAGATCCTGAGGCATTTTCCCAGCAGCTCCCACGATCTCATTAAGTGCTGTCTGGAGAAGGGCTCCAACCCAAGGGAGCCCTCCCTGCACAGCACAGGGACTGAGGACAGACAGACACTTGCCAAGGAACCCAGCCAACCCTTCTGGTGGAGACCTCCCAGGACACTGCCGATTCCTCCATGGCTTTGTGAGGAAACCAGAAGCTGCCAAATTAGTATTCCCAAGACACTCCTGGTGACAGAGGCTCCAACCTCAGTGCCAGCAGCTCATGCCCCAGGACAGATCTCCCTGGAAATGTGCTGTGACTGCATTGAACCTTGGTGAACCTTTGCTGAGATGCCCTCTCAGAGTGGTTTCCTTTTTTTTCGAGGTCAAACCCACAGTTTCCTTCTGAAGTCGTTAGCCACAAAGGGCTGTGTTGCTGTGCCAAGGCTTTCCTTCTGCTCCGTGAATGCATCCAGGGCTGCAGTAGCCTCTTTCTGCTGAGGGGTTCCCATGTTCAGATAACTCATTTTACCCCAGAAGCAGCAAAATCTTCAGCAGAGCCTTGGGGATGCTGATTTCATTCTTCTGAGTCACTTCTGCCTATCAAAAGTAAAGCAGGTCTGTGGAGCCCAAGGGCAGGGCACCCCATGGGCACAAAGCCTTGTTTTTCACAAGTTGCCGTCACCAACCCACCTACCTGGGGGGAAATTATCTAGTCCAGAGAGAGCCCGCAGCTTATCTCAGGGAAAAGGCTTATTTTGGTGACATTGCTGAGAAACCTCCTTGATTTTCTGCCCTCACGACCTGTCCCTCTGCTCCCGCAGTCTGTTCGCAGTTCTCCAAGGGCGTCTACGCCATCTTCGGGTTTTACGAGAGGAGGACCGTCAACATGCTCACGTCCTTCTGCGGGGCTCTCCACGTCTGCTTCATAACGCCGAGCTTCCCCGTCGAAACCTCCAACCAGTTTGTCCTCCAGCTCCGCCCCGAGCTCCAGGATGCCCTCATCAGTGTCATCGAGCACTACAGCTGGCAGAAGTTTGTGTACATTTACGATGCTGACCGGGGTAAGTCGTGGCTGTGTGGTTACCAGGCAGTTAAAGACAGTGGTCTAGAAGGAGTCTTTGCCTCCAAAGCTGTGGGTTGCTGGAGGTTGAGTCACCCTATGCCTTCCCTGTTCTCTGTTTCTTGTCTAAATATCCCTTTCTGCTGAAAACAACAATCCCTTTCTTCTAAACAAAGCATCAGCCTGACCCGGTGTGTGTGTGTTCATGGGGTCAGGTCTGAGCCCCATCAACATAAGGGAAATACTTGTTGTGCAAATGGTTTGAGTTTGAAATGGGGAAATTGTTTCTATTTGGTAGGTCCCATATTGAACTGGTCTGTCAAGCTCAAGGCCGCTGAGTCCTGAGTTTATAAACATGAAGGGACACTTGCTCAGGTCTCACCTGTGAAATGTGTGTTTCTGGCAGATAACTTAGAAAACTCCAAATTCCCTGTGTTGGTGCATGTCAGTTTTCAGTGTAAAAGAACAAAAACCTTTGTGAAGTAATGGAAGATATTGTTTAACTTTCTAAACCACAAACAGGGCTGGAGAGCTCATTGCTCCATGAATCAGTTTTCCCAGCTTTCAGATGTCTTTAACACTCCAGGCTTGGAGGCTGGAAGCAAAGCAGACTTGTGAAGGATAGGGCACAGGAAGGGTGAACCACATCTCTGTCCTGGAAGTTACAATTATCCCCTGAAAGGACAGGGTGGGCTTTAGAGACAAGGAGAGGGTATGAAAGCATCCCACCTGTTTTCTGTTGTCACGAGGCATGGGCACGGTGAATATCCCCAAAGGACAGGGTTGTTTAGGGTTGTCCAGCACGATTCCAGAGAATTGCTATGTTCATCTCCTCTGGAAGGCTGTGCATGTAATTTAGGCAACATAAATCTAAAAGTAATGGTGTTCTGATGAGATGCTGCCGAGGGAGAGGGATGCTGAGTATGACGGTGTGCTGTGATTGCTGAGGTGTCCCTAACCCTGGGAGCACACAGCCTAAACAGATCAAAGACAAGAAGGAAACTACGACTGAGAGAAATCAAGTTATTTGGGTAGTGACAGACAGGAAAATGGAGATTAGAGTTCTTATCTGAATCCCACAGCAGGGCCTAATCAACGAGACTGATCTGTCAATTACAAAAGAAAATTAGGCCTGGAATCATCTGTGCTAGGACAGAAAAAGCAGGAGTTATTAATTCTAACCCAGCTGAGTTTGGGTCAGATCTAGAACTGTTAGCTGTTCGCTTTAGTTCTGCTGTGCTCTCATGATTCTGTCTCCAGCCTGGCCTGAGGCAGCTCGGGCTGTCAGGAGGATGGAAAGCTGACATTGCACAACTAAAACCTGACGCTCCCCCTTCTCTTCCCACCCTAGGGTTGTCAGTCCTGCAGAAAGTGCTGGACACTGCAGCTGAGAAGAACTGGCAGGTGACAGCTGTCAACATCCTGACAACAACAGAGGAGGGCTACCGAATGCTATTCCAGGAGCTGGAGAAGAAGAAGGAAAGGCTGGTGGTGGTGGACTGTGAAACTGAGAGGCTGAGCATCATCCTTAACAAGGTTGTGTTGGTGTGGGCCTTCTGGGAGGGGTCTTGCATGGGAGATGGGGAAGGGTTTCCCCATTCTTGCCTGATCCCTGTCTCCTTGTGGCTCTCGCTGGATGTGGGGTGTGTGTGCCTTGCAGCTGCTGAGCTTGCAGGTATTTCTCTGTTGTCTTGTTGTGGAAACAGGAAAGCTGCAGGAATAGTACAGGATCTCATGAATTCACACTGAGTGAGTTCCACTGCTCATTGTTCCTTACTTGTTTGACTCCTTTGCTGAGCCCTGTACGCCCCCTTACTCCCCAGTGAGTTTGATTTGTGCTGATTCCTCCAAGCAGTGTGCACAAGATGTGGCACCTCCTGATTCTGGGGAGTTTTTCTCCAGCTTCGAGTCAGGGTGGAGGTGTGAATTGGCACTGCCAGATTTCTGGTCCTCCAGCCTCCATGTGCTGCACCAGATTCTCACACCTGTGCCAGCAGGACAGAAGGATTATGGTACATCAGTTCCAAACATGGATTTCTCTGGACAGGAGACAAATACAAGCCCAGGGGCGGGTTCTGTCCACACTTCAATCCAGCCACAAGACCTTTCCCTCTCACACCTACAGCCAAGTTCTTCCCCACCACTGGAAGGGCTTGGAAAGGGCCCTGCAGGCAGTGCCCTGCAATTCCCACTGCTTTACTCCTCATTATCAGCTCACTCTTACCTCGTGCTTCACACATCTCCTCGTCTAAGATACCTGTCATCTCCTGTCTCACACTTCAGCTGCTCCCTGTCTGGGACAGGGACTGACATTTCACCAGCTGCACAGCTCAGTGACGAGCACAATCCATTCCTGCTGGATGTCTCTGGGTGCTGCTCTGTCCTGTGTAACAACAAAGCAGAGAGCAGGTTGTAACCTCAAAGCAAAGGTCACATTCATGAAAGAGAAAACAGGTTATTCCAGGGGGTAAAGTCTTCTCTCTGACCATGGAGCAGCTGCAGTTGAACAAAATTTTGGACAAGACCTAGGCAGTGATTTTGACTTTTCCATAGGGTATATCAAATTTCCAGGATTAATAGTGTCTGGTTTTTAAGTCTGGTTTGTCTAACAGAAGTTCTGTAGCCAAGTGTTATCTACTCTTCTTGATATGAGCAGGAAAATAAGTCTTTCAAATTTCTTCACACAACTGGAGCAAGAGTTAAACCTAGATATAGGAAAAGCTATTTGTAAGAGCACTAAAAATCCAGATACTGCGATTATTTGTTTTGTAATGCTATAAAAAATATCAGTTCCCAGGGAGAAGAGGTACAAAGCTGTGTTTTACTACAAAAAATACAGAGCAATTCCAGCAGACATCTGTGCCTGGGAGGTAAAGCTCCAGTGAGGGATAGGGCTGTGAACAACTTTTTCAGACCTGTGTAGTCCATTTTCATCCTTTTTTGCATTCTTGTTCCAAGTCCACTGGGATTTCTGAGAGCAGAGGTAGTTATCCCAGTGTGAGAAGGTGATGCCAGGTTTTTCACGGTGTACAGATGACTGGAGGGATGCAAAGACAGTGATTATCATGTGGAATTCAGCTGGGACTGTAACTTGGACAATAACTCGGGCCGCTGGCTGGTCTCTCAGCTCACCACACCAGCAGCCTCTGTGGGAATGTCACTGTGCTGTTTGCCTTGTCCCTCTGACTGTCTGAGGTGTTCCAAGAGCTGCCTCAGCCTCTCGGGGACATTTCAATGCAGTTATCTTCCTCCCTGACAAGCCCGTCCCTGTCTCTCGGTGGCAGTGGATTTGTGCTCCATGGTGAGCAGGAGAGCCGGGGATGGCTGTTTAGCCCCTGTGCCTCTCACACCCACGCTGCTGCTTGCACAGACTTTTCCTTTCTCCTCCATACACAAAACACAACACCAGTGACTCCAGCAAGGTGGCCCTCATTCTCTGGTGGCTGCAGCTGTTGAGGAGCCAGTGCACCACGTGTTAAAAATGACCTGATTTCTCTCTGGGAGATTTCTCTGTGTCATGTCTCAAGGGTTTGATTTATCTTTGCTGAGGTACCTGTCATTTGTGAGCCAGGCCTTGGCTCGGGGCGGGTTGCCGTGGGGTTGTGCTGTGTAGCCTTAATGGGATAAGTATGTGGTGGGTTGTGTTCCATCAAAGCCCTCCATTGTTTCTTCCTTGTCGCTCATTAAAATGAGTAACTGGAATTTCTCCTTTGCCAGTGTTTCACTCTGAGAGGATTTCTCTCTAATAGATGTCAAACTCGCCCATTAAGAAGTGGGTAATGAAACCTAGGTGGCCCAAGCGAGCTATCAGCATGCAGCCCAGCACAGCCTCTCACCAGAGTCAGGAGAAGTGATAAATGCTGTTATAACCTCAGCTTGCTACTGCTGTCCGGACACATTAGGACTGAGCAAGCATTTTAAAATAAATTAAGATCACAAATAACTGTGTAAAACACAGGAAACGAGCCTCATAATTCAGGTGGATGGGCTGCAAGATTAACAGCTCGGGGAGAGCTGGATGGCAGCCCTCTCTGGTTCATCGGCTCTGACACCTCATAAAATAACAAAGGAGACTTTGGGCAGAAGGAGCCAATGCCAGCTATTGTTGACACCGGAGAAAAGGGGAATTAGATCGTAATTCTTAGACATCCCAGTGCACCAGAGATTCCCCTTCCTCTCACAAGGTCTGGGACTTACTGCAAAGGTCAGTCTCAGCTGATGGATGGAAAGGGACAAGTTTGGTCTGGTTTTGCTGCTTAGATCTGGCAGTGGAAGATACTCAGGAAACCACCCACAATGAGGTGTACCTCTTCATAGCTTTAGGTAGCAGAGGTTTTTTCTGAGAGCTCCAGACACCTCAGCAGAAGCCACACTGAGGGATCCTGTGCAGGGAGCCCCAGGGCAGTGGAGCTGGTGGAGCTGGCATTAGCTGTGTAAGGAGCTGCTTCTAAATGAAGCCTTCACTGGAGTTAATTGCCACCCCCACATTAATGCTGAGAACCAGATGAGTTTTATTATGCATACAAGAGCACTTCATCAGAGAAGGGCTAAGGCAGATGAACCAGTTGCACAGAGCAAGTGTCAGCTCATTTATAATCCATTTGGAAATCCCTAAATGACTGCTCATGATAATCTGGGAGTGCTGTCTTATGGGGAGGATCAGTCTCTGCCCTCATCTGACACTTCTCAAGTGCCTGCTGCCAGCCTGGTATCAGAGACAAGTCCTGGGTAGACTGATTTCTGGTTGAATCCAACACAGCAGCGGTTTTATGATCATTCTGGCTGTGAGGATCTTTCTGGCCTCACTGCAGTTCGTGCAGATTTTGCTGAACATTTTGCTGAGCATTGGCAATGCAGGCAGCAATTCAGAATCAATTCATATGACAATGGAAATAAGAGGTAGTGTTGCCAGCCAAGAAACCTAATGAAAACAGCAGAGTTCTCTCAGAAACTGGCAAATCTTGTGTTCGTACAGGCTTTGAGGGTATGTTGGTTTGGGCCTTTTTTCCCACTTTCTTCTTTCTGTAGAGTAGCTCAAATGCAGATGGTATCTGACTCTAGTAGATGAATAAGAATTTAACAGTGCTGCTGGAAATCAATAGAGAGGAATGTCAATGAAAAAATGGAGTCAGCAAGAATAATAGAATTTTGAGCTGTATTCTTTCTGTACCCTTTTTAAATCAAGGGAGAAGAAGACATGGGCCATCTGATCAGTGCCTCTGTTCCCCCCACTCATAGGCAAATCTGCAACAGGTGGAAAGGGAAAAAGAAAAGGAAACTTTCCCAGCTAACATAGAAAAACTCAGTTGTTACAGATTAGTAAGCAATTGTGTTGATAAAAGAAAATAAAAAATTGACTCTGCAGCATCAGGAAGAAAGGAGTAAGTGGCAGAGCACATATATTGGTACACCATGCATATGAATGTATAAATTACCTCAATGAACATGCAGGGGAATCCTCTGTGGCTTGCCTAGACAGCTTCATTCTGTGGTTTGAAGCTACACTGATGCACTAAAGCAGAAAAATTTACCCATAGCCTAAACTTCCAGTCATCTCTCCCTGGCAGGTGTTTGCAGCAGCAGGGACTGTAGCTTGGAGGATGTGCAAGATTGCTCTCTAGTCTTGCTTGATGTTTCAGTTCCATTCATAGGACACGTGGCCTCCAGCTCCCCATTTGTTCCTTTGGTGTCTGAAATACAGATCTTGTTAAGGCTTTTTTTTTGTTTTCCCTCAAGCCTGTAGGAAACAGGTCGGTTTGGTTGTTTCTTTCCCTGCCTGTACAATGTTCTTGGGGAGCTTGTGCTGTCTAATTTCAGACTTGCTGCTCAGATATCCTGTGTGAAAGCTCTGTCCATCATTTAATAAGATTGTGAGCTTTTCTTTTGCTCTGTCTTCCTGCTCACAGCTGAATAGTCTCAGCAAGGAAGAAGAAGAGTGAGAAAGGGCAGATAACTGAAGTTCTTCTTCCTTAGTTGATCTCTGCTAATTATCATTGGTTTTTATCTTGCAGATCATCAAGCTTGAAAAAAATGGGAATGGATACCACTACATTCTGGCAAATATGGTGAGTTACCCTGACTGGTGGGAGTTTTTTCCATCTCACAGTTTTGTAAAGCACTATATTTACAATTACTGAGCTGTACACCCTTTTTCTCACCCACCTCCTAAGTAAAAAAAAATACCAAAGCCTTTTGCTATGTTCTCCTTGCGGAGTTTTCTCTCTTGAACCAGCAAGATTATCTGCAGGGTTATCTCCGAGTGTGCCGGGGTTTTGTGGTGGTTTGACCTTGGCTGGATGACAGATGCCCCCCAAAGTCATTTTATCACTCCCTCCTTGGTGCTAAATGAACTCTGACTGCCATGGCTCTAGGGAAGGAACTGGATGCAAAGATTTCTTTAAGGAAAGGATTCTCCCTTGAATGCAGGAAGGTGCTGCCCAAGAACAGAGCAGTATTGGGCAGTGGCAGGACCATCTTTCTGGAGCAAGTCTCACACGAGGATGGAAAATTTCTTTGCCTGGGGAGATTTGGGGAGAGATAATAGAGAGAAATGTAGATTCCCCAGATGTGTCCATCCATCCAGGAGGATGCACAGCAGAGGATGGGCTGCTGTTGGCAGTCTGGGGCTGAGGCTGCTCCCCCTGGACTGCCGTGTCCATGTGGGGTGAGCCATGTGCAGGCTCGGGACCTGTTCTTCCAGCACAGAGCTGCATCTGGGAGGAAGCACGTCAGCCCTGGGATAATTAAACTTTAAACTACCAATTAGTCAAGCAGTTGCTGCCCTTCTCCTTTTCTCAGTCCCAAGATAACTCTGTAATTTACCACACAGAAATGGCCACATCATTACCCTGCAGTGCCCTGTACTGACCCTGCACCCTGCGCTGGCCGCCTGCCGTGTAATTACAGAGATAAAAATGTTACCTTGTGCAGGGGGAGACATGCAAAACCATAGGGCAGCCAATAACTTCAGTTGCTAATTTAAAAAAAATTATTATTTGTCCTAATCCAGGTTCTGGATGTTTATGAAAGTCTCTTCATTAAAGTTAAGCAGGAAAGTGAGCTGGAGTCACAGGAGTGAATGCCTGTGCAATTTTATGTACACCCCCATGGAAGGCTGAATGAGAACTGTGCACCTCTCTGCACAGTTTCATAAGGATAAATACATAAAAGGTATGAGGTGAACTGAACTAACACTCGGGTGTAGGAGATTTGAAGGACATTTCCCTCTGTTTTAGGATACCACACTCTCCACCTTTCACGTAGAGAAAGTACACTTGTCCCATCTTTAATGTGTTTTCTCAGCCTTTGCACAAATGCTGAGAGGACAGAGCTGGCTGGAGGAGGCTGCATACTCAGCCAACATGGGTTATAAATAATTAACTCAGAGCAAAAGGTTTTTCATTTCCCCAGCCCCTCTGCAGGGGCATTCAGCCTCCCACTGCAGCTCAGTGGAGGGGACTTTGGGTCCCACAGTGTCTGACAGGACCACCAGAATTCACTGATGTGCTTTTCAAGCAGCTTGGATTCCAGGGAGAAGAAACAGATCGAAAGGAATTCAAGCTTTAGCCTCGGTCTTTCCTGCTCCTTAAAACCCAGCATCACACAAGAGCCAAAAGCCAGAGAGAGGAATATTTTAAAAAAGAAAAAAGAAAAAAGAGTAGGAGATAGTCAGACAACACGGGAAAACTGTTTTTTAAAAAATCCTGGCACCCCTCAAGGTTAAGAAGGTCCTTTCCAGGGCAGAACAACGTGGGCAGGTTCAGGCACCAGAAGCCAGATCAGTTCCCGTGATGTGCTGCATCCACACGAGAGCTACTGGATAATGGTTTTAGCAAGGAGAATGGCAAAAAGGCCCTGAAGATCCCACATTTCTGAGACCACAGGGCAGCAAGGAAGGACAGCAAGCCCCGCTGTGTGGGGATGGCCAGGGATTTTATAAGAGATTGGCAGAAGCTGGCGTCTGGCAGGGTTAAACCCTGGTGTGAACGCTCTGCTCCAAGAGATCACAGCAGGCTTTACCCTCCTCTGAGGACATCTCATTGCTGGATTAGAGCCTTCAGAGGGTGTAGCGTGCTGTAATTTATTCCCACTGACTCACACACGTAGTGGCAGACCTTACACACCCCGCATTTTCCCCTGCAGACATGTCCTAGGATGACAGGGCGTGCGTTGCCCACACACACACACTCACACTCGTACCCTTGTGCCTGGAAAACAGCCCTGCTTCGTGGAAGTGGCTCATTCTGGAGCACTGAGCCACCAGAGAATAAATTAAGAGCTAAAACCTGGAAGTGTTGGGTTTCCAAAGGAGTTATTTTTTGTCCCCTGTGCTGGCTGAGGCAGTCCTGAATTTAGGACTCACACTCTGTATGAAGATGAGGTCATGGGAATCCTCAGCTGGTTCGTAGCCACCAAGTTTCCTGCACTAGCTGGAGCGAGGGGAGGAATTTTCAACACTTGCCTTTTGCCTAACCTACTTGGGCATGGAAAAATGGGGACACAGTTATGGAAATGGCACATTGGAAGCAAATATTGGGAAACGTTTCTGGATAACCCCACTTAAATCCTTATTTTTAGCTATACGCTTGTTCAGAGCTGTACACAGCCAAAAAATCCAAGCAGCAGCACATCACTGCCCAGTTGCAGCAGCCTCAAACTGGTGTTGTGTCATGAATGCAAAATGAGTTTGAGAGGCAATGCACAGGCTGAATAAGGTCTAAAGAAAATCATCCATAGGCACATTTTGGAATGGAGGAATTCCCTGTCTGGCCACAGCCAAGCCATGAGCAAAGAGGCACTGCCTTGCATTAACCTTGCTGTGTGTTTGCCCAGCAGTTGCTCTGGGTGAGCTGTAGTAAAGCACTGAGCAGAATTTGACAGCAGCAAATGAGAGCTGGTATTTCCTAGCAGGAACAGCTTTCTTTTTCAGCGAAACTGCTGTTGCCAAGGTGAGACAATAATATTTCTGTGTTCACAAACAAAATGAAACCATTCTGCACCTTAGGCCATGGGCAAACATCCTTCTCTGAACCTGCTATGCCTGCTAAAAGACACGACCTGTCTTGTCTGCCCAGCCCTGCCCATCCCACGAAGGTCTGGCTGCAACATCCCTTCCAGGGGAACTGTTTCTGTGAGCATCCCTGCCTCTCCTTGAGCCAAATCTGGCACTGTTCATGGCTTTTGCAAATTCATGAAATCCTGATCCTCAACTGGTACCCATTAGAGTTACCCCAATTGGCTTTTACCAGATCCAGCCCGGATATTTGTCAGGTGCCCTGGCACCGGGGGTTTGCAGCCTTATCTCTCTCTCCCTCTCTTCCCCTCTGGAACTCAAAAGAGATTTGGCAACTTTAAGAAGTGTTTGTTTTTGTGAGTCTTATTTTTCTAAGCTTTGTTCTCAGCCTTTGAGATCATCAGTTCTAGCAACCACAAAGGGAGAAAAAAACCAGTCAATACTATCAGAGGAACAAGCTTAGAAACTTCTGGGATTCCTTTCTTTTGATGTTCAGGCTTTTTGCCCATAACCTTGGCTTTGTGTATCTGTTTGTCCTATGCCATGGATGTGAGCTGACTACTGTCAGTAGTGGGAGAGCATCAGCTCTCTTGGGCAGAGAAAAATCTTTGTCATTAAATAAGCGACATTCGTGTGACCTGTCTTTAAAGGAAAAGAATGAAAGACAGCTGCCACATGCAGTGTTTTAACCTCTTTTTTCTTTCCTGCCGCTTTAGTCCAGGTTGTTCTTTCAGCAAATGCTCTTTTTTTTTTTCTTTTTTTGAAGATGAATAGATAAGTGTATGAGATTGCTGATGGCAGGGGTAGCAGGGAAAAGTAAAGGTAAAAACAGTGTTGATTAGCAAAGGTAAGCACTTTTTCCTGTGCCATCTTACATCAGCCTGTGTCAGCACTCAGGCCATGGACAGTGTGCCTTTGCTGGCAGTTGTGGTGCTGGTGGAGGTTACCAGCACAGCAGCTTTGTCAGCAGAGCGGCTTGTGCAGGAGTCAGACAAGATGTGCTGGGTTGATCCAGTTCACCCATGGGTTAGATGGGCAGCTTTGATTTCTTGCACCCGAAAAACAGAAGGAAGAACTTCTGCACCATCAGGGCTGAGACTCAGCAGTGTGAGACCAACACCAGGTGCAGAGAGCAAAGAGGAACCTCCTGAACTGGCCATCCACAGGCAGAGAGCAGCTCCCCGAAGGCAGTGCAGGACACCCACGCCTGCAGTGGCTGTATGGGGAGGGTGTGTGGTGCCCAAGCAAGGTCTGTACCTGCCCCAGCACAGTGAGAGCTGTGGCACTACCCCAGCACAGCGAGAGCTGCGTGTCGATGGCTCCATTCCCTGCTTGCCTGGAGCTAAAATGTTGTGGTTCTGTCTCCCATCACCTTGAAAGCTGCCATGTTTATCTGAGTCCCCCTCAGTTCTTAATGCTGTCTCCTGCCCCCTGAAGTGCTGCTGAGTGGTGGCACAAACAAGGCCAGCAATGCTCAGGTGTGCATCACTCACTGCTTTGAAACTCTGCTTTATGGAGTTTCCAGAAGGATATGTACAGCATCTCCTTCTTGTCCTGGCAAGATACCAAGATGCCTGATCTTCCAAAATTTATATTCTTCTATTGGAAAAAGATGTCCTAAGTTACTTTTAGGGTTCTAAAATTATGCCCGTTCGACCTTTCTTCTTCCTGAGAGGTTGGTGCAAGTAGGCTCATGAGACAAATTCGTTTTCCATGCAGAGGAAGAAAATATAATATATCATTGAAACTTTTGCATTTCACTTCCAAACAGCTTTTCTGTCCTGATTCAAAAATTATCAAGCAGAAGAGCCCTATATAACATTATCTCAGCTGAATTACTGACAGTAGAAGACACAGCAGTGCCCTGAATTAATTTTTGCTTGAACTAGAGTGTCTCATGTATAAGAAAATTATCTGGTTTGATACAAAAATTGCCCACACAGGAGAATATGAACAGCAACCTTGGGAGGATTTTTGCAGTAGTTAATGAGGGCTCAAAAACATGAGCGACTTACTGTGGCTTAAAAAATCAGAACATCAGGTGAGTAACTGACAGATTATATTACAGCTATTGGAAGGAAAAATGTGTTTGCTTAAATTTCAGCAAAATGGTGTTAAACTAACAGGTTTCCTCAGCCATTTGCAGTCTCCTAATCCATTACCCCAGCTCAACTGGCAAGTGGTGATGTGTAAATCCATAGTATCTGCCTCATGGTGACTTCATTTGCGCTCTTTTCTAGTCAAAATATGCTTAGCTTCAGCTTCCTTGACCAGATTTATTCTTCTGTTTGCTAGTCAAAATATTCCATTACTGATGTTTTGGTCCTTGTAAACCGTGATCAGGTCATCCCTTAATCATATCTTTGACTGAATTCATGGCATCTGCCACTGCACGGCACATTTCCCAAACCTTTAAATCAGTTTATGCGCTGAAAGCTCTCTAATGCACAAACATCCACCCAGAGCATCCCTTCTCCTGCCTGGACTGAGCCTCCTGACAAGATGTGTCTGGTCATTTATATCCAGAATGTGCTGCAGCTGCAGGATTGGGCACATAATATCACAAAGAAAATCTGCAGAGCTGCACCAAAGAAGAGTTGCTGTTCGTCTCCAACTCCTCGTGCTTAAAGTCTGGATTCTCACCTGACTTGGTTTGTGTTGTATCTAGAGACAGGACAAGACACTCTCATCAAGCTGCAGGGTTGGGAAGCTGTCTGATAGTGCTCCCTTCTCCTGTCTTTCTTTACCCTTTCTTCACTTATTTGTAAGTCACAGTGAGGACTCACATGTTTTGCTGCCGCAATGGGATTTGACACATTAATAACTCTGCAGAGGAGAGGAAGCCCTCTGCCATTGGAAGGCACACTGGAACGAGACGGGAGCAGATGAGCTTTTTTTTTGACATAACCCTCCTTATTAATACAAAGCGATGGGAGTGAGGAATGATGCTGCATGGGAGAAGTCAAGCTTGAAGATAATTTGGTGTATTAGAGATGCTCCGTCTGGAAACACTCCATTTCTTGCTCGCTGCAGTAAGTCACTGGCGTACCTTGGAGTGACAGGAGCCACTTTGTATTCACTCAGCTGATCTACAGCCGCTCAGAAGCAAAAATTTTGCTTTGCAAAGTTTCTTATAATCATAAAATCTGCTACGAGGAAGTAGTCTGGCATTGCAAGTCATGCATTTAAACAGAGCTGGGCCAGTTTCCCGATGCTGCCACAGGTTTCTGTGGCACCCACCCAAGCTCAGGGTGAATTGCTTAAATGCTTTTGGCTTGAAAAGGAATATTTCAGTGTGCAACCTATTAAAGAACAGAAAAAGCAGACTCTAGTCTCTTCATCCCAGACAGAAAGGGACTTTAAAAACCTAATACTCCTTCCTGGAATGAGGAGACTCTCTTAGTTTTAGCCAACAAACCTTCCCCAAGCAGATCAAAAGAAGGGAGTGTTTTTCCCTCTCCTCATTCAAAGCTGAGTTTACCAGTCTCAGGAGGAAATCTGGAGAGCTCAGAAGATGCAGCAGGAGGAGAGAAAACAGCACTGTTTATCAGGAATGTGGTCGTCTTCAAGGAGACTCTCTAATGTCCTTTCTCCCAGGAAAAGAGGAGGCTTGGAGCACAGGCAGGGAGGGTTTTGGTTGGGCTGCAAGGTGGTTTTTGAGCTGCTGAGCCACAGCCTGCCCAGAGCTCAGCCCGTGCTCCCGCAGCTTCAAAGGCACCACGGGAGGCACCTGCAGGGAAAGGACCAGCAATTAATGTGAGCTGAGTGAAGTACAAAGAGAATCTGGAGGTGTGGGGCAGCAGCTGGCTGCCTCTCCATGTCTGGGTGCATTCCCATGGGCTGGGGTGGTGTCCCACAAGCAGCTGTGGCACCAAATGTCATCTGTGTGTAGAGAGTGAGGCAGTGAAATATGAGGGTCAAAGGAGAGATGCAGGGAAGTCAGTGATGCTGGCAGATTTGAGGAGGGTCATGCACAGAGGGATGAGGTTCCCAACGCTGACAGCTGCCTGCACTGCCCACTCGGTGTTCTGGCTCCTCATAGTGTCCAGGGTATAAATTAGGAGCTGGTTCATTTCTGGAGGGACCTTCTTTTCAAGGCAGATCCTTCGTGGACCACTTAATCAAGATGGATTCATGAGGCCCATTTCAAGTCATCAGTCTTCCTGCATTATGCATTTCCTTTGATGATTGAGCCCACAAGCAGTGGAGAGGAATATAAATGTGTGACTTGCTGACGCCTCTCCCAGCAACCAAGGCAGCGAACAGGACAGTAAAACAACCTTTGGCTGAAAACTGCTTTCAGTTTGAGAACAGCATAAAGAACAGATTCATCAAGGAAAGCACAATGAGGAAAAGCCCCTTCCCAGTACTGTTTTCTATTTGAAGCCACAAAGGTCTGTAATCGCTGCCCCTATTATTTCCTCACAGCAGCACCCTGCACGTAATTGCTCTGCGAGGTTCATTAATGCAGACAGGAGTCCATGGCATGGGCTAAAGAGCAAGTTCCCTCCTTTGAACCCAGCCTGGCTGCTGCTGGAACAGAGTGATGCAGATGCTGTGAGTCAGAGCAGGCTGGAGGAGGGAGCCGCCTCAGCCCATCAGCGCCATGGGACCAGATTTTCGTGGTTTATTGTCATCCTGCTCATTTGGAGAGAGCCAGGCGTTTTCCAGGCATGTGCAAGGCAGGAAGCCACATTCTCTGGTTTGCTGAGGTGGTTTTGTGGAGTGAATTTAAATCAAAGGGACAGCTGATCCTGCTGTAGGATGGCTGATGGGGGGTGTCCCTTCCAGCCTGGTTGTGAGAGTTCCCAGGGATAACTGTGCCTGCAGGAGTGTTGTCTGCCCTGGGGTCCCTCACCCTGGGCATGGCCCTGCTGCTCTGTGCTGCCCCTGGGTCCCTCTGTGCCTGCTTTTCCAGGGGGACTGGAGTGTGAGTTCCTCCTCTTCCTGCCCAGGGATGGCCAGTGCTGTGCAGGGAGGTGAAGCCTGATACGTCCAACAGATAAGTCCCAAATGCTTCAGGTGTCAAGAGCTTGAAGCAGGTGACACAAAACCACATTCCAGGGGCTCAGCTCATTTCCCTGAACTATAGTCCAGACATGGCTGCAAAGTTAGTTTTTTCCAGTATTCCCTGACAAGTTTTAGAAACCGTTTCAAAACTGTTTGATCACTCCATGGGACCACATGGAGTGCATTCTTCCAGCACTGTTCACTTCTTGCTGTGCTTGGTTGGATGACAGAGGGAAGCATTTCTGGGTTAGTTCTTTCCCAAACTGGTTAATACTGAACAAATTATTGCAAAAGCACAGCTGCTGTCCTTCAGTCTCTGGTTACAGTCTTTCCTTAGACTTAAGAATTTGTTAAGAATTTGTTTTCTGTTTCCCAAATACACCTAGTTGAAAACTAAATAAAACATCTCTTTTTTTTTCTTTTTTTGTGCAATATATATCTATAGTTAGTATGAAGTGACAGATGATTTATGATTTCTTTAGTTGCAAATATTGTAATTCTCCTGTTCTTCTGTTTCCTACAAGCACTGACTGATATTCCAGAAGGACAGATAAGCATATTGAATTCCTGCTGCCACTTTGTCAATAGAAGCATTTTTACAAACCAGTCTGCATAACATTTGATAGCTTTTTGTTGCTATGTTTGTTAGCAAGAATTCATCTGCTCTGGGAATTATTTTCTAAAATATTTGACCTCTGGATTTCCCTGTTCATTGGCTCTCATTACCTGCTCTGAGCAGATTTCAGTGGTGCAGTGATTAAAATTCCTTTGTAATTAGGAGCATTCCTATGATGTCCTTGTACTGGGGCATATGGAGGAGGGATAACAGGTGAATAAAAATTATTTCAGCTGTTGATAGCAGCCAAAATGCAAAGATGTCTTCAAGGTTAATGATGTCCTCTATGGTCCCAACTGCCTTAAATGACTGGAAAATCTTCAGATGTCGCCACGCTTTTTAAAGAATCTGAGTGATGTCAAAAATCAGTAGGGAAAATTAGCACAATCTTCAGGAAGAAATAATTCCTTTCACCTATTCAGATTATTTTTATATTTTATGCAAGATGAATCCCAATGAATATTGTTGAACATTTGCTTCACTTTCAGAATGGTTTTGTTTGGAGAAAACAGTGAAATACAATGGTTTCAACCACTGCTGTCTCATCACTGCTGTCATAACTTTTTTTTTTTTTACTTTTCCCATTTAAATCTGCGTTCTGAGGGGGTTTAATACACCAGACATCTTATCCATACTCTGCAGTGAACTTGGACTTTTCCTCATGCCTTTGCAGGTCTCCCAAAGAGGAGCTGGTTGCACAAACTTCAAGCTGCTCTGCAACAGTTTCTTTTGACAGATGATTTTCCCCTGAGTACCTCCCAGGAGCAAAATGTCAGTGTAATTTGGTCCTAGCCATGAATAACCAGTTGGCAACCTGTGAGGTCCCTCTTACTGAACCTTAGGAGCTCTATGTGTCAAAAACCACTTGGCCTGAAATGCATTAAGATGTCGGGGACAATTATCCTGCTGCATTTCCTGTTCATCAATCACAGCTCTGGCCTTCTGAAACCCCTATGCCAGCAATTACAAACAAAATTGGTGTGGGTTTAACCAGCATTCTGAGGAATATGTACACACAAAATATCACTTTTTTTCTTTTAACCTAAATCACTGTACTTTGAAGCAAAACAAGCCATCTATTTAGAGCATCTGTATACCAGTATTCAATCCTCAGCGTCGTAAGTGGATGCCAAATTGCCTACAAAATGCTGGAAGAAAATAGTGAGAAAGTCTTTAAAGTAATTTTTGAGTCAGTTATTACTCTCTTGGTCTGACACTGATGTGAGAGGGCAATCCAGTCTTTTCCCGGCAAGGTCTGCTCCCAAAACAGGTTTCCTTCTAATGGCTCGATCCTGACTTTGGAAGTTGATCAGCTAATTAGCTCCCTCAGCTTGTGAACAGAGAGCATCATTTTGGGAACCTGGCTGGTGTTTCCTGGAAATGATGTAGCTTGGCTTTTTTAGCTCACACCATCGTGGTGTGTCTGAGAACAAGCAAGGGAGACAAACCCAGGGGCAGTTTGAGGAGGAGCCTGCAGAGAACGCTCAGCAGCAGGGCAGGGGGAAGGCAGAGCTCAAACCAGCTCTTCTGCTGCTCCAGTGGCTGCAGTGTGACAGCCCTCCCCTTCATCTCCCCTCACTGCTGATGGTGCCAGTGCAAATAATTCACTGCATCTCTTGTGCTTGTATTCCTAAAGGAAAAAGCACCAGACCTCAGCCTGTCCCACACGCAGCAGGAGGGCACAGCCCCTGAGCAAGCACCTCTGCAAGGAGCCACAGCAAACAGTTCTGCACAGCAGCAGTGCTGCAGAGTTGGGATCAAAACTGGGACACCAAGAAATGACTCCTTTCTCCATACTACAGTGTGTCTCTTATTAGTTTTTCACCTCTGACTCAAGGGGGTGACTAATTCTGCAATGCCACCCCGATCAATACCCACGGGTATTTGCACACGTGTGTTCATCACATGCAGAGAGCCAGAAGGAGACAAGAATAATAAGGAAATGAAAGAAATTGTATTTCCTTAGTAATTTGAAATCTAAAAAAACACCTTTTTTTCTCCTAAATTAGCAAATTCTATAAACTAGCTTTTCTAATAGCAAGACTCCTTTAACAAGCTGACCAACCACTTCCTTCCTGATCTCCTGAAAGTTCACTGTTCAGGATTTGTTTTTCCTGATAAATTGTGATTTGAAAAGAAGCAGCCATCCAGTGGTGACTGAGTGCATGAAAGTTAGGGCTAGGTGACAATTCTGTATAAAATCTAGAGCTGGGTGACAAATATTTTCTAATATATTTTACAAATTTTGTTCATTTCATCCAGCATTATTCAGGATATATTTTTCCATTACTCTGCTAGCTTTCTTGCAAGTGAGATGTTATTAATATGACTGTTTGTCTCCCTGGGTGGTAACTGCAGGATGTGACCAACTCAGAGTCTGTGAGAAAGGCAAATTCACACCATGGTCAGGGAACTGGTGCCTCTCTTGAGTTGGACATTTCGTCCCAGAGGGAAGATATTTTTCCTGAGCTGTCTGCCATATTCATGCATAGTCAGGATTCCTCTTTCCCATCCAGAGACGTCTTCCTCTGATGAGATTCTCCTGTTTCTCTCCTCTACCAGGGATTCATGGACATTGACCTGACCAAATTCAGGGAGAGTGGAGCCAATGTCACTGGCTTCCAGTTGGTGAATTACACAGATACTGTTCCTGCCAGGATCATGCAACAGTGGAGGAATAATGATGCCAGAGAGCATCCACGTGTGGACTGGAAGAGGCCAAAGGCAAGTGATATAAAAAAACGCATTTAATTTGGGTCCATCTGGCTCAGTTCAAGTTATGCTCACCTCTTTGTGATCACACATGGCTCTTTATTCTCACTTGAGAAACCCTTAATATAATTATCAACATTATCTGTTCCAGGTGCCTTAACATTGTATAAATTTTACTAGGTTGCAGTTCCTGCCTCCTAAGAAATACACAATTTAATGTATTCACTCGGTCTCCCAGTTGTCACCCCCTCAAAGCTAAGAATTAAAATATCTCATAATGTTCAGCATATAAAAAACAAAAAGCCTTTTTAAGTCCTTAACCTTTGACTTGTTTACAAGACATTCAGTGATAATAAAGTCTTTCCAGATGTTCTTTTTGAGCATTTCAAATCAGTGTGTACAACAGAGGGGAAAAGTATTTTAATTCCTAACACAGAAGGCCCTGAAGCTGTTAAGGGATGGGTTGAGGAAGAGGTTGTTTTTTCTGTTTAATATTTGAAAATGAATACATTTGTAACAAACACTCTGCAATAGAAATATTAACTTTGGAATTAGTTTAAGAAAGTTGCAAACAACTAAATCAGTAGGTGATCATAGAAAAAAGAGTTAACTCTAATGGTTCCTGCCATGAGTTTTACGCTGGTTTCTGTACAAGTTTCTGCTCGAATAAACTCATCTTTTGCAGATTTTTTTTGCCAATTGAGATGGAATTTTCTGTTCTCCATCTGTGAACAGAAAAAGTCCCTTGTTTCTTGATTTCACGTAGCTCACATTTACACAGTATAATGTGTTCCTCAGAAGTCCAGGTCAATGCTTCTAATTAAACACAAATGCTTGGGCAACAGGTGAATGACTTTTAAGGCTGAGTCTTCCTCAGGGAGTGAAATCATGAGCTTCTCCTTCACCTCCCAGTTTGAAAGTTGAAACCAACTTTTAGGACTCAACAGGACAGCAGAGATTACAGGGAGCAAGACGCTGTCAAACCTCATAGACAGGAGGACGAGGGCAGAGCAAGTCGTCTGAAAAGTCACCCTGAGTTCCACTTCTCTTTGCAGTACACGTCGGCCCTGACGTACGACGGGGTGCGGGTGATGGCCGAGGCCTTCCAGAACCTGCGGCGGCAGCGCATCGACATCTCCCGCCGCGGCAACGCCGGCGACTGCCTCGCCAACCCCGCCGTGCCCTGGGGACAGGGCATCGACATCCAGAGAGCCCTGCAGCAGGTCTGCAGCCCTGGAAACTGGGATGTGTGAGCTCAGAGCGTGGCTGAGCAGAGCCTGAGGGTGTGGGAGGACGGGTGGGCAGCTGCAGGAGCACCCACGCAAACCGCTTGGGATGAGGAGGAACTGATCCTTCCAGAGCAGAGGCAGGTCTGAAAAGCTCAGGGGGTGCATCCAGCAAACTGCTTTTCCTGGTGCCATCTGATGTGTGCTTGCCTGTTCTGATTTCTGTTGTTGTTCTGGGATGGAAAAGCCAAAATATTGTCCCATAAAATCAAGGGTGCCTATTTTTATCTTCCCCTCCCTAAGACACAGACCTGCTCAGACCCTATTTTTTGCAGATTATTTGACTCTCTGTGAGCCCAGCTTCAGTTCCAGCCTGCTAATGAATGCATGTGATTTTTGCCTTATGTGCTGACTGTCACCAAAATGTTCTCAAAGTGCAGATTATAGCTTGTTTCATACTGTGAGGATTCATAAAAGTCTTAAGAGCAGCCATTTAGATAGTTTATTCCTCAAATCTGATAATCTTGCTTTTCTCATCCTGCATAGAATTTAATTTTTGAATAAACAAAAATATGATGTGAAACTTACAGCAAGAGAGAAAAATAATACACTCTTATCAAAGACTTACTAAGGTAGAATATTTTAAAATTTCATTAAATTTCAAGACTGACATTCATTTCTAGCACTTTTCTTTTTTTTCCTGACAGAAATAGATGAATTCCTTGCAAATACTGCTAGTTCAGTGTAATCCAAATATAGCTTAACCCATCTTCTTTCCTTAACTGTGAAGAAGGCAAGAAAAATGACATTTATTTGGTTAATTTTTATCATATGTAAAGTTCCTCAAGTATTTTGTTTTTATTTGGTTTTGGCTTACTGGTAAACAACAATTCCTTTAAAACCAAATCTTGCATCTGATTTGATTTTATTGTTTGGATTCAATTTGTTCCCAAGCCTGTCACTGACTTTCTGCATGACCTTGGGCAAATCACTGTCACAGCTTCTCCAAGCCCTTATAATAAAATCAGCCTCCCTGATGCATTAGGGAGATAGTTTACCTAATAAACATGAAATACTTGGAAGTCTTCTGATGAGCAATAGCTGCTCAAGCATTTTCCTTTATTGAATTTATGAGAATAAGATATCAAAATTAGACAGCTAGAAAATGCAATTTGTGTGTGTGTTGGAAAAATCTCCTCTGAAGTTTCCTTATATCTTCATTAAAACAATTTCAAAAGTCTTAATTTTTCAGCTGGAGTGACTTTGGGTGAAGAACACAAAGACCCATCTGCAAAAGTTGCTTCTTTACAGTTGAAAAATAATAATAATTTTTAAAAGGCTTGACCAGTTCAGTTGTGATGGTCAAAATAAAAGACTCTGAAACAGGCAGGGCAAGAAACCTCCTAGCAAAAATTTAACTTTGTATCTGATAATCTTCCAGTATTTAGTAATGTAGCAAGAAAGAGACAGATGGAAATCGAATAACTTACGATGAGATTGAAGGTTTGAGTTATCCTTTCTGTAAAGACTCACAATTAGAGCAATTCTTACAGCTCTTCACAGTGTGCTTTCTCTTCACCTTCCATTGTTAATGCCTAAAATTTTATAAGCTTTTTAAAAGCAAAAGGTTTCTCTACCTGCTTCTACTCAACTGTCTGGAATAAGCTCTCAAATTGCCTTATTCCTGTTTAGTGTAGGAAGGAACCAAAGAATCATAAGCACATTTAGGTTGGGAGATCTACAGTCATTGAGTCCAAACATTATCCAAGCATTTCCGAGTCCACTAAACCACCAAACCATGTCCCCAGCACTGCCACATCCACACACCTTTTAAATCCCTCCAGAAATGGTGACTCCACCACTTACCTCCCTGGATAGCACATTCCAATCCTTGACAACCCTTTTGGTGAAGAAGTTTTTCCTAATATCCAATCTAAACCTCCCCCAACACAACCTGAGGCCATTTTGTCTTGTCCTGTTGTGCTGTCTGGGGGAATAGACTGACCCCCACCTCACTACAACCTCCTAACAAGGATTCATGGATGGCAGGAACAAAGATGAAAAGAAATACGAAGCATTCTTCATTTTTTTAAAAACAGAAATCTGGCATGTTTCAGCAGAATGTGTGGTTTTATTAAAGATAATTACCTTTTTTCTTTTTTTTTGCAGGAAAAGGCCCACAAAATATTGCTTAAAACCAATACACTAAGGTTTCAATTGTACTTTGAAAAGGTTATGATAATTTTAAACAAATTCTTTTTTAACTATTATGTGGTCAGGACATCTAATGAGCAGAAAGCTAGTCCCTAACTTCTGACTAACCCTGTAAAACAGAAGGCCACAACAGCATCCTCCTGCTCCAGATGTCCCAGCAAAGAGCCACATGCCCATCCATACCTCACACACAAATGTGCTTAAATGCTCCACATCCTTGTTGACTTGACTGGTTCTTAGCACTGTTGAAGTCAGTCCTCGCTGTATTTTGCACTGCATTTTTGCATTTTGATTGCATTTTTGCATTTTGCATTTGCCATCAGAGAATGGTGAATAACAGAAAAGTTGTGCTGCATCCTGCAGCATGGATAGCAGAGATCCCTTTTGCCGTTTCAGTGCCACATGGATATCACAGGATTAAGATTTCATTCACTCAGATAGAAGAAATTGATGCTGTAAACCTGCCTTTTAGTGCATACAAACCTACAAAGCACAAGCACCTGTGACCTGAGCTTCAGAATCGGTCAGAACCTGAAAAGAAAACAAAGGAGACGTGAAAAAAAGCAGGCTTGGGAGTGCTTAAGACAATGGTGCTTTTTCAGCACATCTATTTTTTATGGGCATGTTGTGTCTTGTGAAAAGGGAAAAGCATGTTAATCCAAATGTCACCAGGAATACCTCTTGGTTTGAAAGAGCTTCAGAAAATGCTGGCAGATGATCGTTTTCATGACAAACCTTTGTTATAACAGCTGGAAAACAAACATGGTTTAAGCAGATTAACAACAGATTTCCTCTGTAATGATACAGCCCCGTTTCTTCACCATACGTCTTTATTCTGAGGATCTCAGAGTATTTAAAAAGGCTGTTAAATACCTGTCCCCATTTTGCATGTGGGAAGAATTCAGTTGCAGAGACAAGAGGTTTGTCCAAAGCAAGTGGAAAGGCAGAGAATAAACCTTTAACTCCTAACCTAGTGGCATGAGCACTTCTCTCAGTGGTCTCCATAGAAACCCAAATCTGCATTTTTTTTCTCCCATGTTCCTGGTCCCCACTGCCTGGTCCCCACAGGATGTGATTCCAGTCAGGAGCCCTTCTCCCTTCCAGGCTGGGTACTTTTGCAGCAAGGAGAAGTTCAGGATGTGGGATGTGATGTGAGCATCACTTCAGCTCAGCAGTGTTATCAGCAGAGATTTGTGGTTCAACGTTTCCAATGCAAATGTCAATATTAAATTGTTGGATTTTATTAATCTGGTGCAGAGGTAATTAAATTTGCTCAATGACTTATAGATTCCTCTCTATCAAAAGATGACAGCTGGGAGCTGTGGCCATGGTTTCGTATTTCCTCCTGATTAACAGTTCCTGATTTGAACTGACAAATTCTTTACCAAATCCCTACTCCAGGTCAGATTTAGAAAACACAAAACCCCACAAAACTCAAGGAGTTCAGAGCTGATTTAGCTCACTGTCACATCCCAAGAGGTGATGGGCTCACCTTGGTGATCTAGCTCTTAGGCTGAGCTAAGTTTTAAACCACAGAGTTTTCAGAGAAAGGGTTTTTAAATGAAAGAGTTACTTAAGAGGATGGCTGTGCCCATGGCCAGGCATGCTGTAGAGAGTGGGCCTTAGTGAAATCCCGGTGTCTGGCTGATGTGCTGTCTCCCCTGCATGGAACTGAGAGTAATGACTGCACTCACCACCCTTCTTCCCCTCCCCTCTCACTGCTGCTGAACCACTGCTTCATGAGAAGCTGACCGGTTTGCTGTCTTCATTGATATTTATGTATTTAAGGTCCATTTTGAAGGATTGTCTGGCAACGTTCAGTTTAACGAGAAAGGACGCAGGACCAACTACACCCTCCATGTGATTGAGATGAAACACGATGGGATCAGAAAGGTAAAGCAGAGAGTGACCTGACATCCTGTGTCAGTTTCCAGCCCATGTTTGGGTGACAGTGTGGTTGGGTCTCAACAGGCCTGTTCACGAAAGTTTGTGTGTGGAGTCACAAGGGCATTCCCAGCTCTAGGCATGAGCAAAGCCAAGCACTAGGGAGGATTTGTGGTATATTGCTTAAACAGTACAACATTTGGAAGGTGTTATCAAGAGCAACAAGGGCGTCTCAGGTGTGTGGCAAAGATTTTCCAGGATAGTAAAATCTTGCTCAGCTCACCTTTGCTGCTGGCACAGTGCGTTGATGCAGGGCCAGCTACAGGACAGTCTGGCTTTGTCCTCCCACTTTTCCAAGGATAAACAAAGGCAGAGCCATGCAGAAGCTGTTTGCCCTACCCATTGTAAGCGAACCCTTTATGTTGACCTAATTCTGCTCTCCTTGAAGTGACAAAAGCTTTACCACTAACCACATCCCAATAGCTACACAGACCTTTGTGCTCCTCTGAAGTCTTGATCCCTTTCTGTATCCCAGGCTCTTTGAAAATCTGGCCTTGTTCAGAGATGTCAAGCCCTTGAAACACTAATCCTTTTGAAAATCTGACTCTAGGTGCTTATGTCCCACTTTAGATACCATGTATTTGAAGAACAGAGAATAATTCAGTTATTCCTTGATAAAGGAGAGCTACTACATATTTTGGAATGGGGCGTTCTCTGCATCTCCTCGGTCCCCTGAAAGATAAAAAATTTGTTTGAAACTAAGAAAAATGTAAATAATGAAAGTTCCATATTTACAGCCCCTACCTCAAATTCATACCTACACCAGAGAGCAGCAGGTGTGAAATCAAAGCCCCCCACAGTCAAAAAAAAAAAAAAGGCAAATTTTCTCTGACAAATAAAAGAAATGTCAGTTTGAAGACATACAAAGCAGTCTTCCTCTACTGCAAAGTATTCAAAAGAGCACAAAGGCAGCATCGTGTCCAGTTTGGGTCTCTGAACTTCAATGAGTTAGTCTGGAGATAGGCTAGAGGAGATGAAATTGAGTGGCTGAATGTCTTGATTTTTCTGTGTATTTACTGTCAGAAATAACATTTGTTTGGAAGACATGTACATCACTGCCATGATGCATATTGTATTTTAAATACACCAGGTTAGAGGTGCAAAGCAAACACCATGGCTCCACTTTTGCTGCCCTAGTGCAGAGCTTTGGAAGCTCTTTCCTCACTCTCCCTTCTTTTTGTCTGTGCAATGAAGAGTGATTAGAAGCCTGCATAGATCTTTTTTCTCCTCAGCTTTTATGATCTCTAATCTGACATCAGCAGACTCCTGGTCATGCCCTGGTTAATACCCTTTCCCATTTACTGTGTTAAGAAATTCCTTTCATATGAGCAGAGCTCTGGCAGCTTCACAGTTACATGAGGTGATGGAAAACCTCTTATAAAATCAAGTTCTCAAAGTGGATAACCTCAATCAAGATCTTCCTAGAGATATTCAGTGGCACTGTGCAAGAAGTGATAGATCAGCCCAAATCCCTGATTATTATTCAGCAGAATTTAACCTGAGAGTTCTTCCCATTACAAGTGTTCAGTTTATTCATAACCCCAAACTTTTTGACACTGGTGCAGGATTGGAGGTTTTTTCTGACTTGGTTTTTTGTCCTGTTGTCTCAAGATGTCCCAAGAGTCAGTCCTATATTCATGCAGGCTGTCAGCTGCAGGATAACTTTTCATCACCCTCTGGCACCCGCACATGCAGCAGGCAAGCTTGCCATTAGAATAATTTTTGGAAGTCACACAGTGGAAGTGCAAACTCTTGTTGTAGGAATGGCAATAATCACCAGTACAATGTGTTAAATATTTTCATGTACATACAAGCACTATGCTACTGCAGCATATCATGCACATTATTATTTTCAGGCTGGAGGCACAGTGGGATGGGGCATTTCCCTGTTCCACTCACAAAAGACATGAAGAATCAGGAGAGGAGATCTCTGGTTGGGTATGAACATGCAAAAAAGGCTGGTCCAGCTTGGATGACCCTGTTACTGTATCTTGGTTAACATTCCAAAGATATATTAATCCTGGTTTTGTTTTGGGCAGATTGGTTATTGGAATGAAGATGAGAAGCTGGTCCCAATAGCTGTAGATACTCAAAGTGGCAATGAGTCTATGAGCCTCCAGAACAGGACCTACATAGTCACAACTATCCTAGTAAGTGCCATGACTGCCATCCCAGCTCTCCCTCTCCCCTACCTCCCTGATGTGCAGGCTCCCTCTTCCCACATGTGTGCCCTTCTTTCTATTATATCATTTTTATAATAGCAATAATAATAATAACAATAATAATAATAATAGCACTTACTGTTTCCTGCCAGCTCCATAAAGGTATCTGAAAATTGCTGAGGCTAATTAAATAGGTATTAAAGAGCTCTCATGCTTAAGTGTAGAAAATACAAAAGATTATGACAAGATAGTAGAGGCATCAACGCAGGTAAATTAGGAACATTGTACCTGTGCTTTGTATTTATCCCACAGAATGGGGGCTGCAGTTTTGGGAAGGATAAGCTGTTTTGTACAGAGAGGCTGAATCATTGCTTTAAAAGCAAATCTCCTCTATAATCATGAAGGAATAATAAGTACCCCATAATGTATGGTATCATGTATTGTGTCACTGTATTCGCTTACCCTACAGAACATGAAATGTTACTAATTTGTTTGTTGATTGCTTACTGGGAGTCTGCAGAGAAGACACAATACCCAAACTGAGTTAAACATCTTAAGGCTCTCTCCTGTCCAGCAGATTTGATTCTCCCTGTGCTCACACAGGCAGGCATGCCTTTAAAAACTCACAGCTCAGATACATTAAATATCCCTTGCAGAACTACACTGAAAGGTTTGTTGCCCAAGTCCTGCCAGCTACTCCATTCCCCTCAGGTCCGTCACTGCAAGAGTTGCACACAGATTCTGCATGAATAAAAAGAATATGCCACAATTAAAAAAAACCCCACTCTGTCCCTTCTAAAATAAGCCCACAATGTGTTGGCTGTGTTGCTTGGCACAGGAACACAAAGCTAGAGCTTTGCAGGGTGACCAGAAGCTGGGCTACAGCTGGTGTGCACCTCTGGAACGAGGAGTGGGGCTCAATGCTGCTCTTCTGTGTGCCAGGAGGACCCGTATGTGATGCTCAAGAAGAACGCCAACCAGTTTGAGGGCAACGAGAGGTACGAAGGCTACTGCGTGGAGCTCGCCGCCGAGATCGCCAAGCACGTGGGCTACCACTACCGGCTGGAGATCGTCCGCGACGGCAAGTACGGCGCCCGCGACCCCGACACCAAGACGTGGAACGGCATGGTGGGAGAACTCGTCTATGGGGTGAGTTGCCCACCTCGTCCCTAAGACATTGAGCTCTTGGTAGCTGGGATCACATTCAAGCCCCAGAGTTAGAATGAGTCCTGCCCTCTGTCAGCCTGAGCTCTCCGGAGGACTGCGGCTCTGATAAGGCAAACAATCAGCCCAAGTGAAACGTTTTAATTTAGGGAGAGACAACACCTTCTGTGCCTATGGAAATGTCAAAACATTTCCTTTCGACAGTTCCAAGATTCTTTTTCTTTACATTTTTAGAAGAACAAGTATCGAAAGGTCATACTTTCCCAAGGGTGGAATCTCCAAATTTTACTCTATTTTATATTTGCATGATAATGGCAGGATGAAAGAAGAAAAAGATTTCAAACACTCAGCACATGAGTGGTGAATAGTAGGATGAGATTACTTTCTGTCCAACCACTCATTTCCATCATCAGGGATGTACACCTGCACCCTGCGCTTCTAAACCTGATAGTTCATACTCTGTGATGTTTAGGTCATCCCTCAGACTGAGGGGCCTAATTTCCCCTTTCCCTACCAGGGAAAGCATGCAGGGAGCATCAGTTCCCAAGTCCCTGTGACACTGTTGGATCTGTCTCCTGATGGTAGCTCCACTGTAAACACTGCCAGCCATTTCAGTGCATTTCCCTCTCCATTTTCAAGATGGATTGCAAAATTAGTGGAGAGGGCACATCAGTGTTGCTGGAACATTTTTCCTCTTCTCCTGCATCAGCTATGCAATCAAAAAGCAGTTCCTAATGGAAGTAAACATCCTGACATCCTTTTTCAGGAGATTGGCCTTTCCTTGCCTCTTTTGATGTCTGGATGATAAAGCTCTTTTAGAGAAAATCATCTTCATCAGAGTATGACATCAGTGGATAAATCAGATGAGAAGAGCTGGGTGGCTGCAAAAAGAAAGCGCTGTGATTTCAAAACAGATCTGGTAATCAGTAGCGATAAAATGGAAATAATCCACCAATATTATGGGCTTCTCCTTTTTAACCTTTTTCTTGGAATTGGCTTTGTCTGATTTCTTCTGAAATAGCGAGGTTAAACAGAGATCAAAGGATCATACACTGGAGTTAGTAGATATATTTTATTCCCAGTCTGCAAATCTCTTTTCTGTCTCCTTTTCAGAGGGCGGATGTGGCTGTGGCACCATTAACCATCACCCTGGTTCGAGAAGAAGTTATAGACTTTTCGAAACCATTCATGAGTTTAGGTATATCAATAATGATAAAAAAACCTCAAAAGTCCAAACCGGGAGTTTTTTCCTTTCTGGATCCTTTGGCCTATGAGATCTGGATGTGCATTGTTTTTGCCTACATTGGAGTGAGCGTTGTCCTCTTCCTGGTGAGTCGCTTCAGCCCTTACGAGTGGCACACTGAGGAATTCGAGGAAGGACGGGACCAGCCAGCCAATGACCAGACGAATGAGTTTGGGATATTCAATAGCCTCTGGTTCTCCCTAGGAGCTTTCATGCAGCAAGGATGTGATATTTCTCCAAGGTGGGTTCCCTTCCCCAGTGAACCTTCTTCCAGTTCACGTGGTTTAATCTTTCTGCGTGCTTTGAAGCCAAACAGGTTCTCCTTTGACCTTCCTTCCTGAACCGTAGTGTAGTTTTGTGAATCAGTTACAACTCAGAAAGGGTCCAAAGGTTCACAGGCCTCACAGCTGTGAACTTGGGACGTCAAACTTGGGACCATGAAAATGCCATTTAAATTTAGCCTGGAGAGTTCCTTTGAGGGAATTTATGGAAATGATAACAAGATTTTCTAAAGTCACCCAATCGCAATCAAATTTTGTCAGTCGTTTATTCTGTTGCCAGTAGAAATAAGATGATTCTAGCATTATATGGAAGATAAAAACTTCCAGCAAAGTAGGGATAAATAAAACAGTAGGTGCCCAGTGAAAGGCTGTATGGTCTATGTCAAATATTATGGAGCACAATGAATGCTTTAATTGTTACTGGCCTTTAGAAAGGTCAGAGAAAGACCAATTTTCATCATGCTTTCTGTTTCAGACAATAGTTCTGCTGCCTGAAAGTTCAGTAGGACCCAATATCCAAACTCGTCCTAAAGGGTCTTTTTGGTGACTAACTCTTGTGATTTACTTAGATAATTTTTCCTTCCTTTTGGGGGCTTTGTCTCCCTTCTCTTCAAAGGAAGCTTCATCCAGAAATATCCATCTTATGGGTGAAGATAGGAGGCAAAGGTTGATTGCCAGCCTGCTGTGGTGGCATCAAATCTCAGGGGATAAAAAGGAGGCAGAGCTCCATCAACAAGTGGAGATAACTGTGCAGCTCAGCACAGCTCCCCTGGGATGGCAGGGAAGGCTGGGCGCCAGCTTGTTGGCTATCAATGCCAATTTATCCAAATGTTAATGAGCTTGTGATAGCAGGGAAATAACAGCCTGCAGGGCACTTTGATAGTGACAGCCTTTATGAATGTGTTTTATTATCTGATCATTGATTAGTAGGAGGCCAGGCAGAGAATTCAGAACGTCTTCCCAGCAGAGGGAATTTCAACTTCATTGCTGTCTTGTAACCAGCCCTCAGCGTTAGGATCAGGTTATTGTGATTTTCATTCTCATTGTTGTTCTCGTCGTTATTCTTATTTAGGAAAAAGAATGTCTTCCTTTGGGGTCATTTCAATAGGTGGTTTCTGATCCAAGGAAGAGAGGTGAAAAGCTGAGGCTTTGAGGAACAGCAAATTTGGTAACATCTTTAATAAAAAGTGTCAGGGAAAGATCAGTGGGTTTGATTCAGCTAACAAGATTTGCTCTAGCTAAATAACATGCTTTGAATCACCATTTCAAAGTGTTGTTTTACTTTGCTTTGAAATGGGAAATGAGAATGATTCTGTCATTGTTATTTTAATGTTGTTGATTTAATCATCCTGATAATGAAAACTACAATTTCATTGAAACCAATATTTTCCCATGGAACACAAGAGCAGTTTCTGACTGGTGCAACTATTGGCAAGATGATAAAAATTTAAAAATTAAATATGGGAATTATTATAACTCTCAGTGCTCTGAGTACAGCTCCTTGAGATGGTTGTAGGGGGAGAGGGACATTTCTGTGCAATGTGAAAGCAAGGAGGAAGCAGAAGAGTGAGAATTTCTGTAGGATGTTGTTGTGCAGAAAGGCTCTGAGCGCACTCAGTATTTCACGTGTATGTTTCACATGAACCCAGTGCAGGATTTCTGTGACACATCACTTAGAAATGAACACTTGGTAGAATGACACTGTGGGCAGGTGGGGATATCTGCTCTATTCTAATATATTTCCTATGTAGTTGCTTCTAAACTTATCACTACTATCTCTCAGCATCTCCCCAGTAATGCTTTAACCAACATAAATAGCTTCTGTTATACATCTGTTCTGTCATTCTCTCCCCAGCAGAAAGGAGCAAGTGCAGGGGTGTATTTTGTTTTTGTAGAGGTTTTAGGTTGTTTATTTCAGTTTTGTTTTGGAAAGGAGCAAGGGAAATTTGTCTGGAGGTTTGTTTTTTTTCCAGAGCATGCTTGTTTTAAGTGCATGTGCCACTATGTATTTATCATTAAAAAAAAGAGTAAGATCAAAACCACAGACACATCACTCGGCACAGCGGGTGGTGAGGTTTGCAGCAATAACTTGCTTTTGTAAATGTGCATTCCTCAGTCTCAGACCAATCCCCAGGGAACTTCAATCCCCCAAAGAGACAAAAATTTGCTTTTGAAGGAAAGTGTTGTCCTTTTTAAGGACAGTCTTACTAGGCAGAGCTTTAAACAGGCTTTTTAGCATGCTGGGTACAACCTACCAAGGACTTTAAAGACACACTGTGAACTTGGTGGCCTGTGGATGGCCAAGAGAGAGCAGAGCTGAGGTCAACTGCTGCCTTGAAGCTCTGAAGCCTTCATGTGTAGGCATCGACTGGGTGAATGTGACAAAGGGCAGGCAGTAACCAGCCATGGAGAGTCCCAGCTGGAGCTGGTGGCAGTCTGTGTTGTGGCTTTGGATGCTGGAACACGAGCATGAGCAAGGAACCCATCCCTCCAAACCCATAAAGGGAAGGACTCAATGGTGGATGCGTGGCTTCCACCCAAGGAGGCCCTGAGCTCTCGGACATTTCCCACTGGAGTGCGCAGTCCACCTTCTGCACCATCAGTGACCAGTGGCCCCACTGGGTGTGGAACAGTCCCTACCACGTGGGATTTGTCCTGTTTGAGGTGAGCTAGCCCCTGTTGTTGCCCTTAAAGCTTTCAAAGCACGGGCTGATCCACAGCAGGGTCGGGGGGAAGCAGCAGCTCGGAGCTCTGCACAGCACCTTCATGACAGGCGGGAATTAGTGAAGTCTGAAACGGGCCATAAACCATTAGGCTTTGCAAAGTGCCACCTTAGCTTCAGAAAACGGTCATGAAATTGCAAAAGCCCTCATTAAATGTGAAATACAGACCCAGAAAGGAGCTTCTCAGAGCAGGCATCAGAGGTAATAAATAACCCGCAGCCAATAGCGAGAGCCTGCGGAAAGAGAAATGTGAAGTAAATATGACTCACATTGTGCCATTTTCAGAACTGTAATTTGATAAATTGTCTTCAGAGCTTAAAATAACTGCAGTGTGTAGCAGCTGTGGGGAGTAGGACCTTACTTAAGTCCAGCATGTTGCTCTTATTCCTCACTTATGGTGGACCTGAGGCCTTTGAGAAGGAGACTGAGGGGATGCTTGGGCTTCCCAAACAAAGCATGAGAATTTTTCATCTTCTCCATCATTTTCTGAAAAATAAATAATTTGACTGTTGTGAAGAGGATGGAAAAACAGGGAGCCAAAGCATCTCTTGTAAGCTTCCTATATTGAACTTCTATTTTTTGTTATCACAAAATGTGTTGCTTCACGAGGTTTGAGCCCAAAAGAGACTTCTTGTATATTGGAGACTATTAAATTTAATCCAGTTACTCTTCCTGTGACTCAGAAAATTTATGTTTAATAAAATGAGACACATTTGGTTAAAACACATCTTCCAGAAAGGCATTTATTCTTCACATGAAAATACCATGAGATAGAACAGACAGTTACTCTCAGCTGAGTTTTTATAGAAGTCTTGTCCCATCTCAGGTTTGGCAGGTGGATAAACATCACACAATATCACCTAGTAAATGCAGATATCCTTTGTGCCCTGTCAGAGGAAAATTAAAGAAAGATCTCCAAAAATTAGCCCAACTTCTTGGGGTCTCTCTTCATTGTTGAAACAAAAAATATACATATTTTGAATTCAGATGAAAATCTACTGTGAGTAGAAGGGAAATGCGTACTCATATCATGACACAATAGGGAATCATGTCACGATACTTGGACAACACAGCTTGAAAGCACTCATAATAATCTGATTGAGAACAGAGCTGGAGGTGCCGTGGTCAGCCTGTTCTGGAAGTGAAATGGTGGATAAAGCTTTCATCCCATCTGTGTCTGAGACAGAACCAGGTTCGACAGGGAATGTTTTGGGAGCATCAGCAGGGCTGCACGAGCAGGGAGAGACTCTGCTCCATCAGGGACCACTGCTGGGAAATGGTCAGGTCACACCAGTGTGCCCTAAAGACTGTGGGGTTTAATGTGTGCAAGGAGACGTGGCACAAACTATGTCCCACCCTTCAGCTGCTTGGGACCAAGAGTTACCACGGTCTTCACTGCCTGCAGAGTCCAGACCCAGAGGCTTTTTAGGATGCACAGGTTGTGCCAGGCAGTGACCCCGGGCTGTGGGGGCTGGCTGTGCTGAGCAGGGAGGTTTGCTTGCAGGGATGATGAATGACTGCACTCCCAGGCAGGAAGGAGAGAGAGAGATGCTGGCTGCTATCCAGTCAATAGATACCATCTATTATTTATAGGCATCTTGTGGACGTGGTTATTTGTTTTTTGTGACACGGAAACAGCGCTCTGGCTGATCTATGCAGTGTGCTCGTGTTCACTGCACTCCTTCACAGCTCTCTGCTGCACTCCATCATAGTGGTTTGTCTGGGGAAGAGCAAACAAGGTATTTATTATGTACCTGTAATTAATGTTGAGCATTTTCCTCTGCTGGTTTTCCTGTTTATTTACTTTTCTTTTTAGCCCAATTGAAAAAAGTCACAGGAGACTTCAGGTTTTGAAAGACAAAAGCACTTTTAAATTTCATCAAGATGTTCCCAGTACAGAAAGGTTTTATCCAGTTTTTAAGCAAAATCTAAATCAGAAATTGATTAGAACAAAAAAGTGTTGGAGGGGGGTGGATTTTTTTTTTTTAGTGAGAGGTTCGATTTGGATTTTTTCAAGGAAATTATTTCTGTTCCATCCCTTGTAAACTTACATTTGCAGGGTACTTACTTATTTTGCTAAAAATTTAGAATTAGAGAAATTAGAACCAGCTGCATTTAGCAATCAAAAGGAATTTAATTCCTTCCTGAAAAGAAGGCTGAGCAGGGGTATTTATCTGATGACTCTTCTTGATTTCAGTAAACGTCTTCTCTGACACTCCAAGCATCTGCCTTGGAAATGGCCTCAAATTGCACCAGGGGAGGTTTAGATCAGAGTTTAGGAAAAATTTCTTTGCTGGAATGGTGGTCAGGCATTGGAACAGGCTGCCCAGAAAAGTGGTGGAGTCGCCATCCCTGGAAGTGTTCAAAATGCGTGTGGATGTGGCACTTGGGGACATGGTTAATGGTGAACTGTAATGGCAGTGCTCTGGTAATGGTTGGACTCGATGAGCTCAGAGGGCTTTTCCAGCCTTAATGATTCTGTGGGGACAAAGCTCAGGTTCATTTATTTATGGTGGTTTGCTTGAACTGGTGAGCTGACTTTCTTTGGGGACAAAAGTAAGAAAATCAGGACTTCAACTTCTGGAAAAGTCCTCTTTCCTTATAAAAGTGTATCAAATGATGTTGCAATTATCTCTACCTTGCTGAGTTAATTATGTCCAGGGAGAGCAAATTCAGGTCACAGGGTAACAGCAGCACTTGCAAATCACCAGGAACTGATGACCACACTTATTTCTACAACGCACTTACAACCAGGGAAAGTGACTCACCAGAGGAACAGCTTGACAAATTGCACAATATCCAACTAAACAGTCCCCTTTGGAGTCTGCGCACTTCCATGGCAACCAGAGTGTGGCAGCCAGGGGAAAATGGAAATTCTTTTAAAATAGTCATCTTTGCTATCCTTTTTTTTTTTTTCATTTGGGAAAATGCTGAAGGATACAGAGGCTCAGGAGGAGGAAATAACCAACCGAGAGAGCATTGTTGGAAAGACGCAATTTCTTCTGTAAAGGAAAAATTAGTCTTTTGAATTTGCACACTCTGCCATCTGAAAGTGTCTAAATGCTGCAGAGGTAATGAATGCTTCTTCCACAGACCTGTAAGCTACTTCCTCAGGATGCTTTCCCCATCAGGCATATCTAGTCACTCTCCCACAGTTCTTTGGGCCTTCAGCACTGAGGTTGCTGGGGGACAGCAAGAAATTTGCTGAAACTCCCCCCTTTGAGTGACAGATTCACTAATCGTTCCACCAGCTGTGTTTAAAATAAGTCATCAAACACTTCATCTAAAATCAGATATATTAGCCTAAAAATACTTCTGCAATTTCTTTCTTCAGGACTAAATAAATGTTTCTCATATTTTTCGTTGAAAATAGCAGGTGGGAAACTGCATTGCCCATTTTCTTTAATATCCTGGGAAGCTTTATTAGGTCATCTGAAAGAGGGTAGATTTGGAATAGGTATTGGGAAGAAATTCTTCCCTGTGAGGGTGGTGAGGCCCTGACACAGGTTGCCCAGAGAATCTGTGGCTGCCCCATCCCTGGAAACGTTCAAGGTCAGGTTGGACAGGGCTTGGAACCACCTGTGAAAGGTGTCCCTGCCCATGGCAGAGGGTTGGAATGAAATGAACTTCAAGATCCCTTTCAACCCACACCATTCTGTGATCTCTGACATGGAAATGGCATGTGCTGCTTGTGTTTCAAATGCTGGGCACTGGCTCAGGATCGTGAGGAGCACTAAGATTTACAGGGCTGCCTTCTGACACTTACAGCCTTCTCCCTGTCTGCACCAGGAGACTCTCTGAGCCTCCAGGGACCCCCTGTTATGCTGTACTCAGACTTGCTGATTTTCAGTCAGTAAGAGAAGCAGACTTTTTTTCCTTTCCTTTGCTCCTTATAACAAGTTCTTCCTGAGCAGTTGCTTCAGCCGGGCTCTGCAGGCAGGACTGTGCATGGTTGTGTCTGTCTAATACTTAGGTCGACTGCCAAGTGTTTTTGTCAAAGAATATGGGTTGTGAGGAGCTGAACGACCTCCATCTCCCTCAGGTGGTGTCCTCTGCAAGGCTGCCTGTCACACACTGCTTTAATGTTGGCACTCCAAAAAAATATTGTAGCTAAGATGGGAAACCCTGAGCATGTTTTCACAGGGAAGCCCTGCTTAAATAACTCTTCCATATGCTGTACATTACTTTTATCAGCACTGAGATAGCATGTGCAATCTCACTGGATACACAGTCAAATGAGCTTTGAACTCCTCAATTCAAATTGCTCTGGCTAACAACACAAAAATCATCCATAGTTGCTCTTTGCTGATTTCATCCCCACAGCTGGTTTCATCTTCCACTGGGAGGCTCAGAGTTCTACCTTTATTCCAATGGAATTTGGAATTTATTGGACCTATTCTGCTTTTGTCTCAGAATTTATCCCAACTACTTGTCCTTACAATGGGGGAAGCACCATAGCCCCTTTCCATGAAAAGTTCAGGAATCCATTCAGTCACTGAGCAATGCCCATTGTCACACCCCAAGGTGGTGAGCAGGTGAAGACAAATTTCTTGAAACAGGACAGACTTACTGTGTTATCCCTTGTGAAAGGCATGAGGAAGCCGAGTAACTGGGAAAAGCAAAATGTGGGTCCTGGTAAGAAATCCTGGCAAAAATCCTTGTGTGCTTGGGCGGGGTCTGGAGCTGGAAAGGGCAGAGCGTGGTGTCTCCTCTGAAGTCCTCCATGCTGCTGTCTTGTTCTTCCTTCCATTTTCACACGGATCAAAGGAGGAAAGTGGCAGCTGGAGAGCAGCTGATTCATAGGCTCAGATGGCAGAAAAGGGCACACAGCTCGTGCACACAGCCCTTTCCTTAAGCAGCAGCAGCAGCAGCAGCACACTTGATGGCATTCAATCTATTTAATAAAATCATGCAGTAATTCTGATCAGTGCCTACCCAGAAGAGTTGCTGCTTACCCTCAGATCCAAAGGCTAAGCAGCAATAATCCAATCATGGTAATCATAACTTACTACTTTGATCTTCAGATAAAAGAGTCTATAGAAGTGCAAAAGTGTTACATCACCGTTTATTTGGACAACTTCAAAGCCTGTTATATACACTAATGAATTCTCCCAACACAGTCTGATGAGGAGTAATAGAAGGACAGAGGAGTGGAAAGGAAGGAGAGGAGTCCTCATGTGGTGAAAGGGAAAAGCAATAAAATAAGTACTTGTACCCTGTGTATAGGTGTGAGATGTGATGAAGAGCCCATGAGGGTCCAGCTGCAGGAGTCAAGTGCATGGGATGCTTTCCCATAGGAGGAATTTTCTCTTCTCTCTCATTTCTTGAAGCTCGCAATAAGAAGCAAAATCTCAGGCTGCAGAGAGGAAAACAGAGGGAGGGGACAGCTTTTCATCTCAGCAGTGCTTCTGAAGCCTTGAAAAAATCACCAAATGGATCTTGGCAGGTGAAATAGGGGCAACATAAACACTGAACATGTCTTCCCTTCACAGTATGGGAGTTTTAATGTTAAAAGACAGGCACACCTGTGCACATAAAGCTCTTCTAAAAACACTGTCTGGGGAGAGCAGATTCATTCCTCACTACTTCTACAAGAGATATAGTATGTCCCTGTACATACTAAAAAAGAAAGGCTCAAAAGTGAAACTAGAGAAAATCCAACTTGCATGGTCTTGGTGAGGGATCACGTTTTAAATTAGAAATGAGAGAGAAAATGAAGGGAATATTTGGAAATATTGCTCAGAGTGAATATCTTCCAGTACAGAAAATATTCTCTTCCCAGTGCAAAGCCTTTGTCTCATCAGATTGGGAAATCTGACAAAAGACAGGGGGAAAAAAAAGCAAAATGAACCAACGCAAGACACTCTGGAAGAAGTCTGAACTAGATTATTGTAGCATTATTGCCCAGAAGTCTCAGAAATGGAGCTCTCATGTGAGCAAATGTAGATGGCTAAAGAGGATCTTGGAAAAATGAAGAACTGATGGCATATAATCCAAAACATATTAAATCTTTTGGGGAAAAAAAGCTTTTTCATCAAGTAGATTTTGAAGAAGAGACAGTGGGAGAGCGTATGGAATCCTGCAACTCAGTAAAGGACATTGGCACAATAGGCTGTTGTTCAAAAAGAAGGATGAGTGCTGTTAAATTTGGGGCCACCTGAGGTTGAGGAAGTTCCTGAATAATGAATCTCCTGGGGCTCTCCAGCAACTGCTTCTGACAAAATTTTATGCTTGTCACCTTGTGAGTTTTTCTCAGCAAAGCGAACAAATGTCATCAGAGTGAGAAAAATACATGAAGAGCCTTTTTTACAGTGAATTTTTTGCTCAAAGGCATGACGAGAGTTGGGTTTTTATTCCTTGTAGCGATAGCTGGCAAAACAGCACAAGAGGGATGACTTTGCTTTTCTCTGGATCTGCCAGGCAGCCCAAAGTGACCACGTGCTTCTCAGCAAACCACTGTCTAAACATTCATCCCTTAAACCACCCTGCCTGCAACAGGGAGAGGCACACTGTGCCTGTACTTCAGAGGATGACAGTGTCTGTCTTCAGATCTACCTCTGTGCCTTTCAACTACACTCTTAGTTTTTCATAGTGTTCCACCTCATCCCTCTATCCTAGCCCTGCATTTGCACTGTTTTCATCAGCCCTCTGGAAGAGCTGAGTGTATTATCCTGCATTTTTAGGCTTAAACATCTCATTTCAGCAGAAAGGGATGCTGTGCAGGGATGGCAGGTCCCTCGAGTGAAGGACTTACCTGAGTCCTGCAGTTCTGCCCTGTGGGAGTGTTTTTATGGGTCCTGCTGAAGTTGAAGAGGCCTTGTTGCCCATGTCAGTCCATGTTTGCCTGGCATCTAGTTCTTCCAGCACCCCACTAGTCGAGCAGGTGAGTTGTGTTTGTTGAGTCTCCACAGGGGTCATTCTGGGTGAGTTGAGGACACACAAGGACACAACCTGCAAAGTGCTGCTGAGTGCACACATCACCCCCTGCATGGCTGGGCCCGTGTGATGCTGCCTCTGCCTGTTGGGATTGAGTGTCTCGGGAAGGGGAATTGGGCAAAGAGGCAGCTCAGAGGTGAATTCCACCCGGTGGCCAATGCTTCAGGCCACCCACACGGGACAGGTTCATAAATGTGATTCATCCTCTTCTCCCACAGCTGGGAACTAAATTAGAGAGATGAAGGAAGCTATCCAGGATCCCATAAAGTAGCAGGGCTTCACAGGGAACAGAAAAACCCAGCTCCTGGATGCTAGTCCTCTGATTAGGCTTAGGCACCTCTTGCCTGTCAAAACGCTAAGTGAATGCCTTGAAAACAGCACGAAGCTGCTCCATGCAGTCATGCTTATACTTAGCACTGCAGTAATCCAAGGCCCAATGACTGGAGAACCACAAGTGGCATGATGCATTTCTGACTAAGCAGGAAAACTCATTTTAGAATGAGGTTTTGCCCATTAAAGGGAAATAGAAAGGGAAAAAAGTGCCAAAATACTCTGCAAAAGAAGAGATGAAACAGTAGGAGAGGGAGCAGAGACTGCTGTCCAAAGCCATTAGCTTAGGCAGAAAGAAACAGTAAATAATCCACGATTTATAATTTAACGCCTCACAGATATACATCCCGCTGTTGAATCGGGGAGATTCTGTGTATTCACAGAGATCACATTCAGTTGATGCAATATTTACACAGTGAGCATCCACAAGGCCCCTTCTCAAAGGGTCTTCTGCTGGGATTCTCTAATCCATACTGCCTCCCTCCAGCATTTTGGCTTTGAGGGTCAGATGAACTGGCAGGGTTTGCCTGAAATCACAAGAGCAGATCTCCAGCTCGTATACAAAAGTTAAGAAGCTCTAAATGTTCTTCCTAAAAAAAAAAAAAATTAGAGAAAGAAAAGCAGGACAGAGCCAGCATGGGACTCCCAGTACCTGTGCACCCTCAGCTTCCTTGCCCTGTCTCCCTGGTTAATGTTAGGGAACCAAAATATGCAGCTCTTAGCTCTGAAGGTAAGTTGTGAGGAGAGGTGAAGAAGGAATTTGTCCCTCTGGGAGAGGTAAATGAGAATATCAGTGGAAAACATTCTTACTTCTGTACTTATAAGAGCTTTCCTGACACTGCACGTTAAAACCCATCACCACAGTCAGGACTCCAGACTCTTGTACCAGGAGTTAGGATTCAATAATAAGTAAAAGCAAACTAGTATGGCAAGAAAATTAGTAATGCCACATGGACAGAGAAACTTGCATTATAATCCCTCGAATTTTGTGGCAAACAGTTGTTAGCTCATTCAAAACTCTCCATGGCACAGCAGAGAGTAAGAGGATAAGAGCTTTGCAGTCTGTACTTGATGGATGCACCCAGAGCTGTTCCCAGCTCCACAACCCCACAATGAGTTTCTTCCTTTGCTTTTTGAGCAAATCTGGGGTTTGTGTCAGGGAAGGAGGGAAAGTGGTGAGACCAATCATGCCAGATGGTCTGTGACACAGAGAAAAAGCAAAGCGCTTTACACTGACAGAGTTTAATGTCGAAAATTTGCTGAAACTAAGACCAAAACTGGCGCAAAATATTTGCAATTAATCCACTACTGAGTCAGACTTCAGACAGAGCCAGTGAAATCGTCTAGATCAGTATCAAATTCACAGAGTAGTGTTGGAGATCAGAGGCTCCGTGTGGGTAGAAGACCAAAAGTGGATTTGACCCACAATCAGTAGCACAAGCACAGAAGAGCTTTTCTTTCAACAGTTTTGCATAAATTCATTCAGTGACAAATATGTCAGTTGAGTAAGTGAGCCTTTATTAGACTTGAATTTAACAGCAAATCTGGGAAATCCTCCCAAAGCAACTATGGATTCAGAATCCCAGATTTGCACTTCTAATTAAAACACTGTCAGTTTAGGTGTAATTCTCCATAAGGAATGGATTTGGGGAGGGGGAAGGGAGAAGTGGGAGAGAACTGAGATGGTTCTTGAACAGTTTTCCAAAGAGGCTTACTCTGAATATTTTCTGATGATCTTGTTAATGTTTTTTGCAAAAATGTATTGTTCTCTTCTAATAGATAGCAAAGCAGAGGCAAACTCCTGCTGACTTTTCCTACCTTCCATGAGGGATAAGATCAAAGAGAAAATTGTTTGATCAAGGATTGCATTTTGTTTTAAGAAATGAGATTATAGCTGCGTGATTTTCTATTTCTGCATGAATCCATCAATGCTAAGGCTAAAACATTAACATAAATCTCTTCATGGGAACAAAGGGAACTTACAATTTCTTTCTGTTTTCTGCTGGCAAAATGCAGTTGTTTTTTCAAGGAAAAGTTTTTAGAAAGTCGTGTAAGGAAAAAAATCTAAATTATTATTTTCATCTTGGGTCATCTGCAGTATTTTTATTAGGCAGATTTAAAATAGCACGTTTCAGAATTATCTTTTAAATTATACATGCAGTAGGTAAGGATTTCATGTATTATAAAAGCTGAAAGAAAATTATTTCTAAAGAAACAAAATTGTTTACCATGTTAAAATGATACCGTTTAGCCTTTCAGAAATTAAACTATCAGTAACAGCAAAAGGCAAAGCTTGGACAGACCCAAAACAACCATTTTCAGAGTGCTACTTTTAGAGAACATTTGCAACCATTACCTTTGCATTCCAAATGAGAATATTAAGGTTTTATTTACAATTTCAGAGTTTTCCACAGTCCTGAAATCTTGGTTCCCAGCCAGCTCTAATTTTAAGTAGATTGTGCACTGTGGATAATGAGGGCAGAGTATTTTCTACTTACTCCTGCAAGGGTAATGATGGAATGGAGCATCCTGTTCTTGCCACTGTTCTGAGAGACAGGCAGGATCCCAAGCCAGGAGAAGAGTGTGGATATGTGTGTTATTTTATAGAGTACAGGCAAGGATAGAAGAATAAAGCAAGGTATCTTAATTTGCATTGTGTAGGAAAGAAGAGTCTAGGTGCAGAAGGAATAACACAGGTTTAAAACTGTGCTTTAAAAAGTCTGATGTATCTGGATATTTTACCCCTTTCAGCACCCCAAAATGAACAATTCATTAAAGCCTCTTACATTGTTACCCTTGCTTATTTTAGCCCGATTTTTTTTAGACCCTGCTATTTGCAAGGATTACTATGATAATGAACGTGAATTAGTCCGGAGGTCAAATAGACAGATCCAAATAACTGAACCTGAGCACATCTTTAAAGTCCTAACCAGGGTGCTCAGTCTTGCCTTGGCTCCGCAGAGGGCTGTTACTGACTCGTTTCCACTCAGCAGGGAGCTGATTCCTTCATGTTATGCTTGAACAGGCACAGGGACACGTCCTCATGCAAGAGGATTTAAACCCCACAGCACCTATTAGTGAAGTGAAAAGAACTTGAGCCAGGGCTTAAGCTGCAAAACATTTCTGTTAGTCAAGTGCAAGGTCATTTTTTGTTACCTAGCTCCAGAGTAAGACTTTCAAAAACTCACAGTGACTTCACGGCATGATGTCTTTATTTTCTGTGACTGCTCTTGTGAGAGCATAAACATAATTCTAAGTCCCACTGGGTTTTGACCAGGCTCCCTAGTGTTGAAGTCATTTCCAGAAATCAGACATTATCTCCTAAATTACAAAAGCACTGTTCAAATGTGTCCTGTGACGGAGGCACTGCTCTTCTGCTGGCTCTGCAGAAGCAGCAGAACAAGGTGGTGACAGGTATTGCCTTTCCAAGCACTGGCCATGGTAATCAGTAACAGGCATTGGCTCGGAGTCTAAACAGACAAGAGAAACCCAACTTGTTCTGTTCAACCCGTGCTCCCTGCTCTTGAGCCCTGGGGGTGTCACATGTGATCACACCTGCTTGTGTGATGTTTATCACAACTGTTGTTACATTCTTTATTGAATTGCTCTGTCCCCCCAGATCCGCCATCACTGGCCAGCTCTCCCTCGTGTTAAATGCTGCCCAGCCCCACGAAGCAAAAGGACCATGTCCTGTAGACCCCATGTGCTGAACGTTTCCTCTGCTGTGCATTTCAGCAGTTTCGGTTCACACCTTTAGCTCCAAGTCAGTCCAGCAATGAGGGCAAACATTGCCTACTAGCAGTGTCTGCAACAAAACATCACACACACGAGGCCCCAGCCACACTGGCAGTCCTAGCAAGCTGCTGACCTTCTCTCCTTGTCTCCACCCTCTGAGAGTGAGCACACCCCGCCTCGTGCCATGAGGAGGAATGACCAGCACCAGTGGCACAGACAGCCCAGATGAGGCTGGTCCATGATGGACACATGCATCCTGTCTGCATCCTTCTGTCTCCCAGGGGAAAGAAACAGCCCCTTGTCCCTCTTCCCCCAGCCCTCCCTGCTACCCTCCAGGCTCCACACCCCACAGTTACTTTTCTATGCTGTCAATGCCAAGTGTGAAGCTGGGAAGCATAAGCCATCTGCAGCTGAGGCAGGCAGCCCCCTGGGATTCGCTGGTGGTGAATATCACCAGGGTGTCGAGGGTCTGGAGGCAGGAATCCGCCTGACTGCCGCTGAAGGGATTGAAATGAGCCGCAGAAATATCCCAGCTTTGTCAGGAAGAAAGGCTGTATAATTTGCAGCTGGAGATGAATGTGATTATTTGCCATGCAAATAGATTTTGCCAGCTCAAAGTGGCCTTCATCAGCAGAGATTGTTGCATTTGACATTATCTGGTTACTTTTGTTTAATGCCTCTGTGCCTTTTCTGAGCACTTCCTTCCCTGAGCACACATCACCCAGACTAATTTTCTTCCTCTTCCTCATCAATCTGAAGTTGTGTGAGTTGAATATGTAGATGCCTCTCTCCCCGATCCCTCTCCAAATATGAAAGAAATGGTAAAGCTGTGTGTGCTGACAGTCCTGCAGGCTGAGTCCTCTCTGCAGATGGGCAGCAAGATGGTCACATTTATCTTACCTAACTTTAGCCCTTAGCTGGACTGGGATATCTCTGTTGCCATCCCATAAACCATATCTCTGCAGAGTGACTCAGATCAGCAGAAAGACAATGCTGAAACATGGTCCCCCATGGAGAAATAAATGGTGTTTCTCACAGGCAGGACCGCCTTAGTCAGGCTGTCTGGCTTTATCAAACAGTGTTATATGTTCCCTTCTGTCTGGGACAGTGCTCTGCATCTAGAGAAGGAGCATATAAATAATTTAGACAGAATGCCTGAATACTGACACCATTCTAAAATAATCTTCCACTCTTAAAAATTATCTGAAAAGATTTTAGTATTAATGCCTGCTTGACTCTATAGCTATCGAATGGTTACAGTTAATTGGCTATTTGATTGCAGACAGTACAAAACACATAGATTTAAAAGCATTATTATGAACATCCTGTCTAACCATCTGCTGAATACAAAAGAGGGAATGTCAGCAGGCAAATTATTCATTAAGGCCATAACTCCTCTCTGAGCTTCAATCTGACTTACAGAAAAACACAGGGGTTGCTTTTTTAAACTTCGGGTGATGGTGGAGCTGACCAGATGATCACAGCTGGACTGTGTGTCTGGTCTGGTTCCATGCTGGTGCTCCTTCCTGCCAGGGGTGCATGGTACAACAGAGACCTTCACAGAGACATCATTGATGGGCATTGCCCCCTGCCCAGCCAAACTTCCTCATAATTATCTCCATGTCTTATTATTAATAATGTACTCAGACAGGAATTGAAAATCAAAGCAAATTCTCTCAGTTTATTGCTAATTTGTTTTTCACTTTGCATTTTTTTATCCCCACTCTAATTACATTGACACTGTTAAAAGTAAATTAAGAACTGAGACAGACTTCTGGCTTCCTTGGAAGTGGTGGAGAGCGTGACTTTGGGTAAACGGCCACATGAATGAATAGCCTGCAAGAGCACCTGCACCTTTTCGACCTTCACCCTCCTGCTGTCTGACTCTCCTCTCTGTGCCCAGGTCTCTCTCTGGCCGCATCGTCGGTGGCGTCTGGTGGTTCTTCACCTTGATCATCATATCCTCCTACACAGCTAACCTGGCTGCCTTCCTCACTGTGGAGAGGATGGTGTCTCCCATTGAGAGCGCAGAGGATTTGGCCAAGCAGACGGAAATCGCCTACGGGACCCTGGAAGCTGGCTCCACTAAAGAATTTTTTAGGGTAAAAAGGAAACTTTAATGCAAACATTTTTCTTAGCTTCTCGTTTGACAAGTCCTCCAGGTCCGTCCTCTCTCGTCCTCAGCTCAGGTCTGGTTTTTTTCCACTTGCTTCCCCTCACCATGTTGCAGCCTGCCAGAAGATTGGCAGTGACTCCGGTGCATGTGATATTCTGTAGTTGTGAACACAAATATGGAATATCCGTGTGCTTCCCCACGTTACCGAGGAGCTTCTCTGAGCAACTCCAAATGAAACCATCTCCAGATTTCCAGCTTGGTTTGCCCTTGGTTTGATCTGCAAAATCACTCCATACACAAATATGGGCCAGAAAATCAGGGATTGATCTGGGCCCTGGTGCAGAAGTGGTAACATCCTGTTACCCCTTTTGGCTTCCTTGGCCCCTTTGATGTGTGGGTGTGTGTTCAGGCCAAGCTGGAAATCTCAGGGGGCACCCAAACCTCTGTTAACGCTTCTGTTGGGTTTCTGCTGTCCTACGCAGCGATCCAAAATAGCAGTGTTTGAGAAGATGTGGACATACATGAAGTCAGCCGAGCCCTCCGTTTTTGTGAGGACGACGGAAGAGGGGATGATCCGGGTGAGGAAGTCCAAAGGGAAGTATGCATACCTCTTGGAGTCCACCATGAACGAGTACATCGAGCAGCGGAAGCCCTGCGACACCATGAAGGTGGGAGGTAACTTGGACTCCAAAGGCTATGGTATTGCAACGCCAAAGGGGTCTGCGCTGAGGTAAGTAGCTTGGATTTGCTTCTTTCTGCCAAACCACCCAGCAAATCAATGTATGCACACAGTTCAATCTCCATTGCCATGTTAATCATGAAAGCTTGGGGCAAGGAGGTGGGGGAGGTGGAGGAAAAGGGATGTGACCACTCAGTGTGACCTGCAGGGAGGTAAAATGCCTGGCTCCCACTGAGCAGCAATGGGAGTGTCTAATTCTTTGAGCCCTGCATTTGAAAACTGGATCCTGGCTGATCCACTTGCTATGAATGTGTCTGCTGTATGAGGTGATGGCAGGGGGCTGCTGTGGTGTAACCATTGGTTTCACAGAGCTTTATCCAGAAGGGACGCTCATCCTGTGCCATGTGAACTGCACAGCTTTGCAGAGTATGGAATTACCCTGGCTTGGATCCATGCTTGCAGAGGGAGTTCTCATGGGGAAAGCATTTTGGTGTTTCCTAAAATGAAATGCTGGTTGGAAAAGGTGGGAAGTCCACTTTGAAAAGCCCTGCAAAGGGTGGGCATTTTCATTCACTGAGTCAATTCAGATCCCAGCAAGCACCAAATTTATAGCAAGTCCAAAGGGGTACAAACACTGCATTTCTGAGCCCAGACCGGCAGCTGCCACATACCTTTGCTTACTGGCCTGTGAAACTATCTTCAGAGATCTTTCTTTAAAAAGAACTCTCTAAGAGCACAAACCCAGGCCTGAGTTAATAGCAGAGTCTGAGCACTGCATACAGCCATGGAGAGTGATATCATGACCTTGGGCATGCCAAAAGTGTGGTTCCTTTTTTTGGCAGCAGCCATGTCAATTCCTCACGTTACAATCATGAGGAACATGAGTTGCAATGGTTTAGTAAATTCTCAGGAGCTGTAGCTTTAAGTAATCAGAATGATGGTCCAACATATTTAATTAATTATTGAGGTACTTATTAATGAAACATTGACCAGAAGTGTATGTTTGGCCTTATATTTGTTTGCTAACACAGCCCAATGCAGAGACATTTAATCCATGATCTCTGGATTTCTGGAAACCAGATTATTACCAAATGAGCATTTGCAGAAGGATTTGTCTGGTCACACAGTGCCCAAGCCAAAGTCAGCCCAGAGAATCAAAGGTGCATCCACTGGTAGTGAATGAGACCCAGGGATTTTGATCACTACATTTCTTAAGTCAGCTCACATTAGATTCAGCACTTCCCTGATCAGCGGTATCACCTGATGTGACCCCTGCAGGAGATAACCTGCACCACCAGTGCACATGGTCCAGGAGGCAGTTCTTGCATCCAGAGCAGTTCAGGCTCTGAAATGACTCAGGTTCCTCCAGCTGAAGGTGGACACATTCTCACAGCTTTGAGATGCTTTCTGTTGCACACTCTCCAGTGTTTGTTTTCAGTCTTCGAAATATGGAAATTAGGATGCAGGGCTCATTCTATTTAATTAATTAATTATTTAAGCATCAATCTTGGATCCTAATTTCGATATTATAAAAACAAACAAACAGGAACATCCTACCTGTCTTGCAATTTTTGGCATGTGAAAGAGCCATTTTTCATACTTTTAAAAAAAATAAACCACAAGAAAGAAAATCGCATTGATCATTTTACTTTTGCAACTCCAAACATCCCTCTGCTAGGCATGACTCCAAAAATTCCTAACATTTCTTTCTGTTTCCTCTTTTTCATCCTGGCTGCATGTAGAACAAATTTCTTATGGGCCTAATGGCAAAGGAGGAATGCTTGATTTTCCATCCGATGGTGTTTCTTTGGAACAGTTCCTGTCCGTTTTCTGTCCCATTGTGTTTGTTTTGTTCCTGTTGTTTTAATTGTTTTAATCTCAGTAGTTCCCTACAGTCCTCATGTAGTGTCTGTTTTCCCCCTGGGGTCCTGCACGTGAGAGGTTGCCCTGAGCAAGGTGACGTTCATGAGGCGTCTGTCCAGCATGGTCAGCCTGTCTCTCACTCAGTTCTCCATCTTCACTCACTTCCACCCACAGAGTAAAAGCTCTGAGCCAGGATTGCAGGAGGTTTGTGACCCAGGCCTGTCTTACATCAGGTGTGTTCTAGAAGCTGGGCATTGTAGCTGGACCAGTCTTCCTGCATTTAGGATAGCTGGTTAGGAGACAATCCTAGAGAGATGCCACCTGAGCATTCACTGTATTTTCTTCTTTCTACATGGGCACACAGTGCCAAGATGTTGCCACAGATGAATGAAAACAAGGTTGGAAATCCAGAAGTAATTCTGTGGTAGTAGGTGCAAACAGCCCTTTCAGAACATAAGTGTGGTCTCTTGGACTGCTAAAAGAAATTACTTCTTCCTCCTAGGTGAATCTGGCTTTGAATATTTTTTGGCCTCCAGATGTTAAAATTTAGCTGCATTTAGGCATGCCTGAGAAGGGCAGTGATGGGAGGGCAGAAATTTCACCTTTCAACATCAGCAAGTTCAAGCTGTGATCGTGAGATCAAGCCTGATATGAGATAATCACCCTGCTACAAAACACACCCATTTACCCAGCAGGAGATCTTCTCCACTGTTGGACAAGTGATCATAAAGAGGGAAAAAAGCCAAATTATCCCAAACAGGGGAAAGAAAACCCAAGAAATTCCCTGTAAGTCTGGACTCAGGCAATAGAGAAGTTTTTGAGATGGCAGTCTGTGAGAGCAAGTTCTTCAGAGCAGCCATATTGACATTAAAGTTCCATAAAAAAGAAGTCAGCTTTCCTAGGGTCTGTGAATAAACACAAAATGTTCCCTGTTAAAAACTCACCTTCATTCAGGACCCCAGACTTTTCAATTTCTCATCAGAATACAGTCAAGATGTAGTACAGCTTGTTCTGTGTACTCTCTGGGAGCTGGAGAGACAATTAACTGAAATGAAGTTTCCTAGGAAAGAAAACACATAATGTTCAGCACATGGCCCCAAAAATCATATGGCTGATAATG
>VZTJ01000996.1:3021677-3121677 GCA_013397795.1 Orthonyx spaldingii | reverse complement strand
GGGTGAGGGCCTAGCTGCATGTAAGGTTTGTGCCCAAGGTTTTTAGCCAGAGCCTAGCAAAACCTCTGGTGTTTCCCAGGCTTGCTTTCATTGGTCCCAGATGATGTTCCACGCCTGTACTGACTTCTATGCATCCTAGTTTTAATCTGTTTACCTATATATTGCCCACCAAGTTTTTTATCCAGAGAAATTCCTATGAAGAAACAGTAGATACATTAGTGGATCTGAACTCAAACTCCAGAGGCAAACACTTTGCTGAATATTTTGTTATGTCATGGCATCCCGCAAGGTGCTGGACATTCAATCCATGGCCTCAGCTGCATTGCCAGACAATGGGACATCCCAGGCAGTGTCCTGCACTGGGCTGCAATATCCCTGCTGCTCTTGTCCCCCTATAAACATGCAGCAGCCACCCCTTCCCACACGCTCAGGGTTCTTCCATACACACTCACCTCCATCACTGCACGTAGCTAGAAGCCATCCGCCAACTCCTGGTCCTGTCTCCCAGCTTTTCTGAGTCCCCTCTGCTCTCCACAGCAGTAGAGAGACAGACACTGTATCCAGGCACTTCTCTAGAAGGACCTTGTTTTGCAAACAAGAATGGGCTGCCCTTTTTGCAGGCTACAAAACGGGCTTGCAAAGGATGCCTTGGGTTGTTGAAATGTAATGACAAGGTAGACTCTAAATGTTGTGGCAGATGGATGTGATTCCGAAGGCTTTTGCAAGGCATTGGGAGAAAGGAAGATTTTTTTCTAGACCAGGCTGGCAAGATGCTTTCAAACCTGCTTTCAGGGAACCCAGGTGTGTCATGCCATTAAAAGACCTTTATCAAAGACAGACATTTCCCAATCCTTTTCTCCAGTGCAAGAATTTTGCTCTTATTTAAAAACAAACAAATAAACAAAACAAACAAAAAAAAAACAAAGGACCAAATCTTGCTAGTGTCTTGCCCTGGCTTTGCAGGGAATTGGCAGGTTCTCAAACCAAAGGTGTCTTATGCTGGGCAGCCTCATCCCCATCCATCCATGTGCTCCTGCACATCCCCTGGCAGCACTCTGAGACAATGGCCAGTGTTACGTCCTTCATTGCTGAGCTTCAGGCCTTACCCCACTAAAGTCTGCCCAGCTTTTGGGTTAAAAGCTCAGCTTCTGGAGCTGCCACCTGCTCTAAGGACAGTTCATCTTCTGGAGACTGCAACAACTCAAGGACCCATCACCCTGTGCTGCCAACAGGCTCTGCTCACACAGGGTGAGAGAAGGGACCAGCCCTGCTGGAAAACTGGGCAAATTTGGCCCTAACGCCTGTCAGCCAACGAGGATTAAATAATGGCAAAGGGGATGATGGACACGGTGCCGTGTTTGAGAGTAACAGACGGGAAGGTGCCTGGTTGCTGCAGCAACAAGGCTGGGAAGATGGGTTTTTCTTTTGGGAAGATGGGTTTTTCTTTCTCTTTTCACCTGCCAATCTTCCCCCCACGTCAGGGCCCTGCTGCTGCGGGAGACGAGCAGTGACATTTACACTCCCACTAACAAGCTGGTTCAGTGATGGGCAGATCTGCAGAAGAGCATCTGGTGTCACAGAGCCTGAGCAGAGAGTAGGGGAGTGTCCTCTCAAGCAGATAGCATAATTTGGGACTTTTTGTTATTATGAGCATTACTAGGGCAGGATCACGCATGGAAACAGCAGGCAGAGCCTCAGTGGGGCACTCAGGGCTTTTGACCCTTCATGTGGGTCTGGCCCTGGAGCTGATGGGAGCAACCAGATGTCACTCCTGCCCAAAGAACATCTCTGCATGTCCTGCAGGGAGAGGGAAGGAAGAAAAACAATATTAAAAGGAGGATGAGCAAGAAGTCAAGCATCACCACAGGAGCAGTTTCACTTCCCAGGCTGCTCGTGTACTAGGATAGCAGAAGTGAAACTCAGGCTGCTTTTTCCCTCCCTGCAGCTTTGCCCACCACTGTGCCTCACAATGCTTTCCTTTGCCTTCTGGATAAGATAACTTTCCGTTCACCCAGACTGTCACAGGAATAATAGGAATAGCTGTAATAAGAGTGATAACGATAATAATAACAATAATAATGCTTCCACAAAGTAAATGGAAGAAAAACATAACAGCCCTGAAATGAATTGTAGTGGTGGTGCAGGAAACTGCTTTGGGTCACCTCCTCTCCCTTACTGGTCGTTTTGCTGCTGGCATGAGGAGGAAAGTGGGAATTAAGAACCAGCAGCCTTTCCTGGTTGCCACTGTTCTGCCACTGCAGCCAGCTGAGGAGGTGCCTCATTGGACCATGACCCCAAACTGGGAGTGGAAATAAATATTGTGGCAAATAAACCCTGAAATTTGTGTATTCCCATGCCCAACAGAGCCAAGGAAGCCAGATTTCCTGAGGATCAATTTAGGAACTCAAAGACCTACGTATGGATTACACTGATCCATTTATTGGAGGGAGAGCATCAATAGGTTTTCTCTTCTCTACATTGTCATCCTTTTGCACAAAGTTTGGGCATTCCTGACATTGTGAAGGTCTCCACCCTTCTGTTAAATCAAGGTGAAAGTATAGGCTGACAATTATTAGTAATACAGAGATAAACAGGCTGCTCCATCTGCATCCCTATCCCCATTCTTCCCTCTGAGCAGAGAGCATGTGCTAATCAGCCACGTTTCATTAAGGAGCCAGGCTAAAAGATTAGGATGTCAGGGAGGGCAGCCCCATTCTGGTGTCTTTATCCCTCTCTGAAGCTGGGGCAGCTCCTTCAGGCTGAATTTAAAAAGGCAAAGCACCTGATATATTGCAACACAGTTTCCTCAGTGTAATTGCTCTGCTTTTCTTTATCTCCACTAAAAAACTCCCAGCATTTCCCAACTGGTGCTTACAAGTACACCCAACAATCAGCAGAGAAGAGATGACTGAGCAAATATACAGTCAAGCCTGGGGAGAAAAACTACATGAAGGCAGATTAGAAAAGACCAGATAAATAATCCTTCAAATATTGAAACTGCAGAAATTAAGAGGCTCTTTGCAGAAATCCCTCATTACAGAGAGCACACGGGAAGCATCAAGATTACAACCTGACCAGTGCATGAAGGTTATACAAGGGAGAAACCCAACCTTCCCACCAGCACACGGTGACAGCGGCGAGTCCCTTGTCAAAGTGATCAATCAGCAAGGCACAGAAAATGAAGTCACTTGTGGAGTTTTTTCCAGCAACTGAAACTCAGCAGGAATGGCCCCATAACAACCTCTGTATCTTTCAGCAGAGGGTTCAGAGTAGAAAGTTGCTCCCCATGGTACTAGAGCCCACGGTGGGAGCTCCAGCAGGGAAGAAGTTTGGCAGCTCACATGGGCAGTAGTTCAGATGAAGGAGAAATAGAAGAAGAAATATCTTTTTAGCATTCTTGACTGGAACCCACTTTTCTTCTAATTTAAAAAAAAAAAAAATTGCATTCTCTTCTGTTACAGGAGGTTTTTTTAATTGTGAAAATTGAGATGTTTTCATGCCTTGAGGGTTGACTTTTTTTGCCATCAAACCCTAAAACAGAAAAAGACAGAATCCTTTGCAAAACATACTTGCCAGAAAGACTGTACCGGTGTCAGGCAGACTGCTCTGTATTGAAATCTTCCATGCTCATGTTGGTGTTCCAGTTTGGACCCTTTCGACATCACTCCAATATCCTTTCCTGTTTCCTCAGTCCTCTCCCTTCCCAAAAACTGTGGGTTGCTTATTGTAAAACCTGCCAAGCAAAGCAAGTGAACCAACTGTCCTAACAAGGGCAAGGAACAGGCTGTGCCACCCACCAGTCCCCGAGTCCATGGAGCAGCAGAGAAGAACACCAGGGACTGTGCAGAGGCTTCATTACCAGCTGCAGACTCTTCCACAGGCATCGATGTTATCCTCGGACTGCGTGGCTACCTCTCAGATGAGCCACATGCAATTTTCCTCCCACGTCCGCAGAGCGGGGCTGTCAATGCTGCTCAGACTCTGGTCGTTCCAACAGATTCGCACTGAGCTGTTGGGCTGGCCCTGGGGAATCTCTACTGGCAAATAGGTGTCAAGTCAATATTGCAGAGCAGCAGCAAGCGTGGAGGAGGGAACTCTGTCTGGTTCACTCTAGAGAAAGCCTGTCCTAGAAACAGGAGCCTTGCACATGGAGCTGAGCCAAGTTTGGGATCTTGTTACTGCCCAGATTATCCTCACACCCCAACTCAACCTGGTCATCATGGAGGAGAAGGTTTTGAAAGCTGCATGGGGTGACATCAGGGTTAGATGTGGGAACTTGGTTTCCCTCGCAATAAAATGAGTCTTTTGGAGCCTTGTCTCTTCCCCAGAGAGCTGTGACGATTCATTAGGCAATTGTAAAATCAGAATGTAGCTGCTGACTAAAAGTTGTGGTTCATTAATAGCCCTATTTATTGCCAACCAAATAATTAGCTTAGACATGCATCAGCAGGTCTTGATTGCATATGAAATAACTGCCTTATTGCACAGAAATCAAATGAGTTCCTGAGGACAGCTCAGGTGTCACCTCAACCCTAGAATCGAAAAGAAAAAGAAAAAAAAAAAAGAAAAAAGCCCATCCACATTGATGTGTTGCTCAGCAACAGAATTTGCGGGGGAAACAATCTAGGAATGAAGGAATGAGAATTTCCAACAGAACAGGTTATTTCAGGCGAGACATCAGGGACAAGCAAATGTCACAGAGGAAGAAAACTTCGAATTTTTTTCCTCGTTTAATCAATAATTCAAACTAGACATTTTGGGTAAAACAAGCATTTAAGTTAGCTGATTGAAAAACAGAGATCCCAAACCTTTACGAAGAGTCACATTGCTGAGGAAATGTTTATTTGTTTGTGTGAGGGAAACATTAGATTTACTAGACACTGAATTAAAAATTAAAAAATGCTCTTAGTAATGTCACTTGTTCATTTAAAGAGGAAGATGATGTAATGCCAGTACTGCTATATTGTGCAGCATCCTTCCCAGAGCAGCTCCATATTAATTTTGTTGTTCTCCTTCCCGTGTGCCCTCCTTTCCCTCCCTTCTCCCTTTTCTTCCAGGACAAGACGAGTGCGCTGAGTCTCAGCAATGTGGCGGGGGTTTTCTATATCCTCATCGGTGGGCTCGGACTCGCCATGCTGGTTGCCTTAATCGAGTTTTGTTACAAGTCCAGAAGTGAATCAAAGCGGATGAAGGTGGCAACTCATTCCACGGCCTTTCACACCTTCTGTCTGATCCTCCCCCGGCTCCAAAGCTGCCTTCAGAGACGGATGCAGCCCAGACCATGGGTGGAAAGCCAAGACATAGGGATAATGAAGTGACTGTGTCACTCAACTTGCTAGAAAGGAATAGGAGCATCTGAGGAAGCTGAAAGAGGGTCAAGTGGGCTGTTGTGGGGGAGCTGATGCAGGATCAGACATGTGGCAGAATGCTAATTCAAAATCCTGATATAGAGCAAAGTCGTAGCACAAGCAGCAACAGAAACACATTGAAATTCCTTAAAATTAATGAAGGTGGACTATTGCAATGTGTGTGCAGCATGGATGAAGTGTGCTGGGGCTGGTGTGGCACAGCCGTTGCTGCAATATGGAAAAATCCCCAAACCCAGGCTCTTACCAGCAAGATAGAACTGGGGGAGCTCAGTAATGATTCACATCCTGTTGTTTCCTTTGCTGGCACGCTGCTGGCACCATTTCCAGGCTGACTACAGCAATATATGCTCAGAGCATTGTTGCCCTGGAATGGATGATGTGGGCCTCCAAATTCCAGAATTACGGGTCCTCTTTGAGAGAAATTGGCCTCCAATGTCTCCTGTAATGGTTTTTTCAACTCCACCCTGTCATGATCTTGCAGAAGCATATTTCCTACAGCCCACAAGATCTGTTTCAGCCCTAACTTGTGGTGTGCCTGAATTTTGAGTATCGTGTCAAGAGTGGATTAGATTTGAGAGCCTTTGAGATAGACATTTAATGCAGCATCTGTGGAGCAAGTATCTCTTGACAATCCCTTATACAGATATCGTGGTGCACAAGGAGGCAGTGGGATATGTAACACATCCCTTGTCTTCCTCATCTTGACCTCTCCCATGAGTGTGGAATTTGTTATGAGCATAAGAAGTATGCAGTGAGTTTCAAAAAATCCAGTTAGGTTTTTATTTCACTGAAACTCACCCCGAATCAAAAGGAAAATAAGCAAATGCTTCTTTGGGTTTTATGTCACCATTTCACAGCACGCTCAACGTTTTGTCAGCAATAATAACATTTCTAATGCACTGAAAATGTGCTACAGCTCTTTTCCCATTGAGGTTCAGGAAATTCCACAGGCAATGAGAGGTACCTTGAGCACAGGGGTAAAATAACATGAGCAAACAAGTGTCCGTGGAACTACAAAGATTAGATTATAATTTGTGCCCACTGTAAGGCTAGGTATGGCACAAATGCACTGCAAAAAGGTGTCAGAATGCAATAACTCCATAGTTTTAGTCTTAAGAAGATTCTGCCCTGGTGCTGGTTCCCTTGTGTTCTTTGGAATTACCCACTAACCCACATCAGTGCTAGCTTGTGGTGTTCTTGCCATGTTAGAACCAGCCCTATGGGAACAAATCAATGCTCCCAATGTTAACACCAGCTCTAAGCTTGTCCCTGATTCCCACCATCACTGGCTCCCCACAAAGCCAGTCAGCAGAGCCCAGGCTCTCTCTGGGATGTAGCCCAGATGTTCCTCTGATCCCAGTCTCTGCTGAGCCAGTTCTTACAGATTCCCTGGGTGAGCTGCACATCCCACCAGCCCAGGAGGCTGTTTCAAGCCTGGCAAGGCACTAAGTTTACTGGCTTTCAATAGCTGTTCCAGATTTATCTGTTATGGATAATTCTTCACCTGAATATCCCAGTCCAGAAAGAATGGTGGTGCCCTTGGAGATAGTTTGAATGCAAAGAAACCAAACTGGCTTTATCTTTTAGTTGAATTGTTCCAAGCAGGTGGTTTCCTTAGATCTCTGAAAGTGAGTGTTTAGGATGTATCTGGAACAGGAATATGAAATTGGTTTCCTGAATTAGGCTTGCACTTCCTAGTTACCTCAGTCATCAATGTGGACAGAAACATAGGCACATGCTCAGTTTCTCACATGAGGAAAGTTAAACATATGTTTGCAGTGAGTCAGAGTCCACTGTGCATAACAGTCCTGGAGTAGCAATAGCATCTCTATGGGGGAAGTGTGTAAAATACCTCTGCTCAGATCCAGGATGACTGTTCTTATGTTGTAGAGTTCGAATAGGTTTTTGGCATATGGCACTGATGCTTTATACCCCAAAATACTGCTGAAACATTTAATTTTGCATGTAGAAGAGGTGTGAATGAACAGAGCAGATGCAGTGGGGACATGCAGAAAGTGAGAGTCTGAATGGAGACAAGGAAGGGGAGGACAGTGACAGAAAGACAACACTGGTTAATATTGTAATTCTCCAACATTGCTAAGGACAGGGGGAGACCCCCCCGTCTTTCCTAAAAAGGGTTTTTGTTTAATCCCACAGCAATCAATCAACGAAGCCATACGGACATCAACCCTTCCCAGGCCGGCTGCAGCAGGAGGCAGTGGAGAAAATGGACGTGTGGTCAGCCACGATTTCCCCAAATCCATGCAGACGATCCCATGCATGAGCCACAGCACTGGCATGTCCCTGGGAGCTACGGGATTATAATTGGCCTTTTGACCCATTGCCTGGGTGAGAGCAGGGGCAGCCCAACTCCACCCCTCCAGAGCCAAAAAACATACCCAACACCAACAAGACAACCGATGATGACAGAAGGGACAATTGGATGGATCTTCTCAAGGAAATCAAGTCAATTTCCCTTTTTATTTGCAAACAGATCCACTGGCAGGAGAACAGAAACAGGTCTGTACTGCAATAAGGAGAGTGTAATGGGATTTTACAGACTCGTGAACCATCCCTGATCAAAGAACCACTGGAACACTAATGAGGACTATGCCATTTTGTTTTAACTTGGTTGTTAATAAGTCTTAGTGTGTGCAATATATATATTTTTTCTTACTAATTCCTGTGGTGTCAGGGTAACATCAGCCCTTTCCCTGTTCCCTGCTCAGTCCTTCAATCTGGTTTAGTTTGGGATGCAAACCACAATGTCTGAGCTACTAACAGCAAAAAAAGGAAAGCGGATACATGGCAAGTTGAACTCACTGCAGGGCATCAGCATTGACCTCCTTTGTCCCTTGTGGTTCTGCCTTCATTGTTCTGTGGTGAGCTCAGGCTGTGGAGTTATCACAGTGAGGCAGATGGAGCTGACCCCAGCTCTCCCTGCAGCAGGAAGGACTCGATGCAGGAAGAAACCTGAACAAAAGCATGAGGCTGTTTTACAGGGGGAAAAGTCATGGGTGAGTTTGGAAACCCCAGGTAGCGTGAGGACAAAGCAGTAGTTCTTCCAGAGAGGATGAGTGGTGATTCAAGAGGAGAATCACATGCCTGGAGTGGAGAGTGGCAGACTGGAGCCGAGGGTTGGTCTAAGATCACGGTCGGCTGCTGAAGAGGGAAAGTAAATGTGGTATTCCCATCACGTGTGACTCGCCTGCCCAGGTTATTGGGGGCTAATAAGCAATTATGAACCATTTCTTCATTGCTTAGCTTCTGTGTGTGCTCCCTTTCTGGTGGTCACATAAGGGAACCACCTTGAGCTGGGAATAGACCATCTCCAGACATCCAGTTCTAGACAGCTGCCAATTAACCAGCGCAACGTGCTCAAAGTCATGGGGCTGCAACGGGAACACCCCTGCCCTTCTGCTCTGAAATCCCTTTATGGCCATTCTTTCCTAACTAAGAGGGACAATTTGTAGACAGTTGGCCAGAATGGATTCCTGGAAGGAACTGCTGAGGCAAGCCAAGGAGGAGGTCCTACAAGAGCTTAATTCCAGCAACCATGACGTTCAACATCATCAGTGCTGGTCACACTCAATGTCCCCATCAAGCTGTGGCCTGTCTGGGTACAAAGTCAACTGTAGCAGATTCCCACTCATATCTTTAGAGAGAGGGAAGTATCCACAAGCCAGGAAGGCAGGCTGCTGACCCCAAACTTGGTGTTTCAGAAACCCACAGTGCCAGACAGGTGGCGGGGGTCCAGCCACAGGCCTGGAGATCAAGGGGGCAAGAATGGTTTTCCAGAACTGCACAAAAGGTTCATTCTGTGAATCTCTGGCGTGGACAGACAAATGCTTCACACCCTGGTGGGCCTGGGACACCTCAGGGGTGTGACATCCTCAAGTGAAGGATTCCCAGGGGAACATCTGGTGAGGGAGAAGATGTGTGGAGCCCACGCAGCCTGGTCCCATCTCACTGATGGCAAATAAAGTTCAAAGGTTCTCACAGGGCCCAACAAATACCTGTCCAGGGACTGAGCTGCTACTGGAGCGTTCTGAGCTGCTTTTTCTCATTTTCTTTTCTTTTTTTTGCAACACAGCAAGAGAGGAGCAATGAAAGAAGGGAGGCAGGTGAAAATGATGCAGGCAAATGACTGGCACGGGTCTACGAGGAGAATGTGGAAGTAAGACTGGAAGCTGTGTGAATACCAGTTTCCATTCCTGTATGACTGTGCAGAGCAATACACTTACCACCTTTAACACCAGCCTGGTCTGAAGCATCTGCTTCACTTACCCACTTGTCATGCAACAATTTGGAGACCAGCAAGGCAGAGTCAAGGCCCTAAGCCTGGGCACAGCGTGTCTTGTGCCCATGTTTTCCTCTCTCTGAAATTGGGAACCGTTGCGATCTTCATCTCTCATCGCTGAACATGACCTCTGTTATCAGCCATTCCAAACACCACTTCAGGGCACTTTCTGTTGTTTATCATTATTTTTAACCTGCTTTTCTTAATTTTAACCTCAGTTCTGTAAAACGCCAGCACAGGTGGAGGCATCCTTATCACCACAAGCTCCTGTTCCCATGCCCAGAGCCCTCAGATGAGTCTCCTGACCCAGCTCTTGCTGTGTCCCAGGCCAGGGTGGTGGGAACAGGCTGCTGATACCCACCAGTGCCCCGTCCTCCTCCAGGAACAGGATCCTGTGGCAGCAGGTCACAGCAGCTGGACAGTCTCGTGAGCAGCAGCAGCAGCAGCGCTAGAACTGGTCACCTGTGACATGAATGAAGATGTGAGATGCAGCTGTCAAAGGCTTTTGATCAGTGGAGGGGTTACAAAAAAAAAAAAAAAAGAAAAAAAAGAAAAAAAGAAAAAATATGAATAGGACGAAAGCGTGGAAAATGTAAACTTGTAATATGTATTTTTACTACACTTTTCTTAAAAATAGAGTAATGGTAAAACTCTTAAAGACATTGACATTTTTTCTCAACAGGAGTCCATATTTAACAGTTTTGGCTTTCATTAAATTTTGCTCTTTGGTACCTGGATCTTTTATTTAACAGCTATATTTGTTTTAACTCTCTTTTGGTTTTTCTTTCTTTCTTTTAGTTTTTTTTTTTCTTTTGGCAGTACTGCAAAGGATTTTGCTTTATCAAATGCAATGGTGTTTTTCTTTTCACATTCTCTTTTTTTCAAGAAACATTTTTATTGGTAATTATTATTTACACAAAAAAAAGAAACTATCAGCTGGAATTTTAGATCTAAGGATCCACGATCCATTTCTCATACCTGTCCATGCCGTTTTGTGCCAGTGCTGGATGTGTGGAAAAGAAAATGATGTTACCCCTCAGGCCATATTACCCAACCTGAATCAAAAGAGATTTCTTTGATTATTGCTGTGTCTGACTTGTGAACAGCAGCCGAATAAACTGCTTCAGGTTGAAATTGGGAATCTATCTAATATTTACCCAAGAGTCAGGAAACTAAATATTCATTGGGTTCAAAATTAATGATTTTGCTTTGTTTGGAATCTTGGGGGGTTACTTTTTAAGGAGGGCTATTAGAGGAGTTTAGCTTGTTTTTACAGAGAGAGAAGACAAGGCCAGCTCAGAGAAAACTCAGAACCAGCACTGGTCCAAAAATCCCTCCCAGGATCAGCTTTCCTAGGAGTTCCCATGCTGTTTCACAGGCTTGGACATTTAAGATCCTTCTCACCCAGTTTTCACACAACTGACCTGCTAAGTTCCTCATCCAAAAGCCTGTTGGAGGGGGAAAGAGAGGAGGATTTAAAGGGTGTTGGACATTTATGCAAATACTGACAGCTACTGAGGTAAAATACACTCGTTAATGTCATGCCCTTATGGAGCATTTGGTGTCACAGAGGTGGAAGGACTCCCCTTCCCATATCCTCATTCCCAGTTATCATCTGGGAAAGCTGAGACACAGAAGTACCTTTTGGCCAGGCATCCCACAGGGCCAAGGTTAGAGAAACAAGATCTCCAGCACCCACAAGTGGTGTTTTACCTACTGATAAGTTTTAAATACAGAATCAGCAAGGGACAGAATTAATATGTTTTGAAAGGGGCAGTGAACTCTGAGGCTTCGAAGAACAAGAGGTTCCCAAGCAATGGAGCCTGGAGGAGAGGTTTCCCAAGGGCAGGTTATGCTGGCTCAGCCCAGTTTGGTCTTCCACAATTCCCTAGGTATCCAGTACTGTGCTGTGGGCTTGGATTCTGTCACAAATGCCCTTCTTGCTCAGTGGTTCGCTCCTGGTTCCCAGTGAGATTGTAAACATGCACGAGAAACATCCCTTTATAGCTCAGCATAAACAGGACAAAATTCCCTCCTAGTGGCAAAAGCAAATATTCCTTATAATAAAGTCTCCAGCAAGAATCCTTCTTCAACAGTTGTTGAAGCAAAAAAACCTCACTGAACTCTGAAGTGCAGCAGGAGAGGAACAGAGGCATTGCCCGGTCCATTCCTTTGCTATGGGGTCAGGACCCAGAGCTGGGATGCTCCAAAAAGATTTGGCTGGGCTTGTTTGTCCTACCTGCCACCAAGTGCAAGGAGAACTCAAACCATCTAAGTTCAGGGAAGGGACAGGGGGTGCCTCAAAGTGTTCTGTAAACCAGTGGGTGCCACTGGACTGTTCAGCTCCAGCAACTCAGTGCCGTGTGTCCATCAAAAGTTTTGGGAGACATGGGGAAGTTTTCACTGTGAACACAGGTTCTTGCTCAGTTTCCAATGGCATGGTCAATCACTCAGGTCTCACACGTGGCTCTGGATCCCAGGGGAGCATTTCTGTGCACTTTGCTAGTGTGTCCACCACAAAGGCACATGTCAGAGCTTAGGCACCACCCGGAGGACAGGAACACAGGGGTTCCCACCAGCAAAGGTACCAGCTTAACCCCAAATACCCTTTGGAGACCTGTGTGGCCTGTTCCCTGATGGCTTTTGTGGCTGCTGGCCCCACTTAAACACAGATACCCCAGTTACCTTCATGTTACCTATGAGCATAAATCAGTTTGTCATCCACCAGTGCTGGTTTTGTGTCTCGGTAGCCCACTGCTGACTGAAGCCCCTGTGCTCTCATCTCTGCTGCCCAGTTAATTAATTAAATACCAGAAACATTAGGATATCATGGTGCCATGCACAGCTGTCCAGCAGCCCGCAGGAGGACACAGCTTTTGGGGCAAAATCCACATGCAAACGTCAACTCCATGTTGCTCCAGCTTCACTACAAAGATGACACTCCTCCCACCTTCCTTCTTACACAGAGCTGCTCTGGTTTTTTCCAGACACTTGGTCCTGATGGTTTGAGTGTACAAGAGGGTTGAATTTAGTGTGCAAGAACCTGGAACAGGTTCTCCTAGGCACGGAGGGGTAGCTTGAGACTGATCACTCCATAAAAATCCTGACTATTCCCACCCTGGGATTCCACACTCAGCATCACTTTCCATTTCCCTTCTGTCCATCCCCATCTCTCCTCCATCTGTACATCAATACCACCCTCAGCACTGCCAGTTTTTTCTCTCCAGGACATGGAATAGGCTCTGGATTTGTACATGGTGTTCTCTTAGAAGCAGATAAGTCTCTATCACCATGTATCTTTAGAAAGCAAATTAACTTTTGGAATGGGGCAGAGATGTGAGAGATGTGAATCCAGCTCTGCCCGGGGCAGAAGTGATCCCATAACCCCTCACACTGTCCTTGGGCAGCAAGCAGCCCTTCTGCAAATGGGCTGTTCTGTGGAGCCACAACCTGCTGAGTGACCTGGCTGTTCCCAGAGCACTTGGACTTACCTCCCTTTTTCTGGTGTGCACTTCTCCCAGGGAGGCATTGTCTGGCTGCCAGGAGAACATCTGGCTTGGGGATGGAGAGGGGCAGGGTCCTGGCAATCACCTCCACGGAGTGAACTCACCTGCTGAGCCTGTGCAAAGGGAGAGCTGTCTCTAGAGCAGTGAAACTGCAACCCTCACCCCCAGAAGTGTGATCACCCCCCTTTCTCATGCACTAACACACATACACAGATATCGAGATGCCTTTGGTAGCCCAAATTAGCTGTCAAGGTACCTTCCTATTCCTAAGGATCAATAGGGTATAAAGTAACAACCCAAAGTGTGTTCGTTACTCTGCAGGGCTGGTTTAACACATGGAACCCTTTGGTAGTAATTCCTTCCCTGTTTGAGCTGGCGTCAAAATTAATGGCATGTCGTGTTCTATAAGTCCTGACTTTTCAGATGAAAGGTACATGGTGTTGTTCACATCAGTGTTACAGTGTAATAAATCAATGCTTTCCCCTTGGAAGGATTTCAGACGATTTCACAGCTTGCTCTCAAGAACTCAAAAGACAACCTGTCTGTCAGACCACTCGCCCATAAAAAGAAAAAAGTTTACATAAAAACAGGAAAAAGAAGGGAAACCCCAATATCTCATTGCAGTATTGTTTCCTGCTTCATGTAGGACGCTGGGGCCAGGGTAGCAATGCCGAAGTTTCCTTGGGTCCCATCTCACAAGGTGGTGCACAGCCAAAGAGAGCACATTCCCTTGCCAAGGAGGCTGTGGACAAAGTCAGCAGAGGTTGGGAGGGTCCAACTTGATCAAATAGGAGCAGAGACAAAAGTAGAGTTTGCCTTCTTACTGCCAGACCCTAGAAAAAAACTGCTCCCAATTTCCAGAAAAGCAGCAGGAAAAGGGAAGAGGAGTAAAGCCAGGACAGAGCACCCAGCAAGCCCCTGAAGGGTGCCCAACAGCTGCTGTCCCAGCTTCTCGGGAAGCTGCTGCCCACAGAGCAGTTCACTTACTTAACAACATCTTTACCAAGTAAAACTGAAATTCCTCTGCTCCCAGGAGCACATGTGTAAGATGGGAAGAGGCTGAACTTGAAAGGGGAGCCGTTTTGTTGCCTCAGATTAGCTCAAACTGCGTGACGAGCTTTCCTCACTTCAAAACCAATATTGTTAACCTTGAAATCTGCATTATTAATTTTTCAACATGAGTCCCATCAGGAGCTGCTGCCAGAGCTCTCCTGGACTCGTGACAGCTCGTCCTGTTTGATTCTAATCATATATGAATGCATGAGTTAAGAAGACATCATTAAAAGTACATTAAGTTTAATTATGCTAGCAGCCGCAGACAGTGGGAGCATCAGCTTAATGCAGAATGCATAATTAGATCAGACCTAATCCATTAGATTCATATTTGTTAAAGAAAATGCTCCTCGTCTATAAGTGTCACTGCAAAGTGATCCATAGGGTTTGGAGGAACAGCAGCATTTTCTGGGGGCTACTGCCCTCCCACCCCTCTGCCCTCCTCCCTGTCCATCACCCCTGCTCATGCTGCTGAGCCCTCACTCAGCTCTTTGCACATCCAGTTTAACAAAAGCGCACAAAAAACAAAGCAAGGAGATCCCCTGCCCTGGCAGCCAAGCCCTGGAGAGGTGCTGCAGTGGTTTAAGGTATTATGGACCAACCCAGATCTCCTTTGCAAGGACCTGGCCCCATCAGGGGCTCAGCAGATGCAGGAATGCACCCAGTCCCAGGGGGTGTGTGGCCTCACAACCCAGCTGGACCAGTGCAGCCGTGCTCAGGGATGGAAAAGGATGGTTCCTTTACACAGACTCCAGGCGTACTGGCTGCAGAGTGGCTTGAGACAAATGTCCAAACAGAACCAAAAAAGACAAAAATAAACCAAAATAATGAAGGCAAATGAGTTTCAGCTCCTTCCGGGGATGATCCAGCTCTCTCCACTAACACCAGGAGGGTGCTGGCATGGGCCTGCAGCTGTGGCAGCAGGGAAGGTGACACATCCCTTTTGCCAGCAGCACAGCCCTACAAACCACTCACTGCATTGCTCTGCAAAGCCACTGTGTTCATAGGAAACCACCATTGCCAGTGGGAGCTGGGGGCTGTCACCCCCATCTTCACCCCACAGCAGGGATAACTGGTACCAGCAACCCCACACACCCCCCAGCAGCCTCACCACAGTAGGGACATCAAATCTGCCAGTGCCTGAGCCTGCAGGTGATCAGGCTGCCGTGGTTTGGTGATTGTCAGATGGAGAAGGGTGGTTCCTGCAGCCATAAACTTCCCAGCTCCTGGGGGCAGTCCCAGAGGAACTGCACCTCACCAGCAGCCCCTGAGGTCCCATGCTCACTGCCACCCTGCTCGCTGCAGAGGGGTGGATTTACCGTGAGCCTTCACCTGCCACAGGTTGTTCACACTCATTGTCTGCAGACTGACTCAGCTCAGGGCTGGCTGTGGGGAGGTTGTGTGAAAGCTGAAGTCCCAGTCCCACCGAGTGGGTGACTTCAGCTCATGTCCCCTCCAGCCTGGAGACAGAGCAGGCTGGAAAGGGGAAGAAGTCAAAGCCCTGTGCCATGGGAGTGAGCACAGGAGCAGCTGTGGTTCAGGAGGGAATCCTGAGTGCTCACTGGCACTCATCACAGGCAGGGGACACTTAACAGCTCAAGCAAGCTCTCTAACACCTGCCTAAGTGCTGAATATTATTGCTTTTAAAATATAATGGCCTCTCATTGCCTCTCCTCTCTGGAGATGGATTGGGGCTGTGATTGGGAAGCCACAGCATGGAGTACAACCCCCCAGGCAGGGCAGAGGGACAGCATTAAAAGCTTTCTGAAGGTACCTTTCACAGCCAAGGGCCAGCTCCAAACCAACCACAGTTACTGGTTAGACAACAATTGAGATTTCCATGAAGAGTTCTGAATAAATCAACCGCAAACTTAGGTTTGGAAAGGGCTTTTTGATTTATTTTCTTTTATTTTGAGAGAGAGAAAGTCCCTTCCAGCCCACTTTATCCATATCTCATCTTCATCCTTGCCACCTCCATCCCATCTCCAGCCTGCTCATGCAGACAAGGGTGACACAGGGAGGTTGGTCTATGCCATGGGGTCCAGGAGGAGATGGGAGGGGGGTCAGCAGTCCAGGAGTCCCCTTTTGCCCCCATTTTGCAATGCTGTGGGACACCTGAGCCCACTGGGTCTCCCTCACAAAGGGGGTTTGAGGAACCCCATGGCTGTTTCCTTGCCACAGAGGTGCCTCCCATGCTCTCTTTTTTAGGGCTTTTAACTGACAGTGCTCATCAGCATCTCTAATGCCAGTCTAAGAAACATGGGGAAAGACCAGCTAAAGGCTGCTGTGATTTGCTTTCCCATTTGTGTGCTGAAGTCCTGGCTCAGCTGAATAGGAAGATACACGCTGAAGAGTTGGGAAAACTCTCTGCCTCTAAAGAAGCAGTTGAATTATAGTGAGTTGTATATATACAGCTCGTAGCTCCTTTTTGAGTGGGGGATGTTTGGGGAAATATCGGAAGCGATCTAACCTCACAAGGCCTTTTAGAGCAAGCATTGATCTCCCTAAATGGGCAGCAATTGATATGTTCAAAGTGAGCATTGTGTGCGTTCCTGTTTGCACTGTGTGCATCGGCGTGCCATTTAAAAATAAAGAAGAAACCCCTCAAAAAAAAAATCAAATATGAGCACAAAGATCAGCTCTTTGCAAAAAGAAAGGGGAGGAACTTTGTGTCCTAATCAATGCCCTTTGGTGTGATAATCCATACGGCAAGATGAAAGGATAACCCCTGGTGCTGTTAATTGTTCTTTCCAAAGGAGAGCAATCAAACTACTGCATTCACTGAGCAATCAAAGGGAAATCCAAGTTAACCCCTCTGTGGCCAGTTTGCCCCAGCCCGAGTTCTGGCAGCCCTGATGGGAGGTGGGTTATAGCTGCAACCGTGGCAGTCACAAGCCACACACTTTCAGAGACTCGTACGCAAATTTTAGGCTCTAACAACCCCCTCTGAGATCCCACCAGACATCTGGCAGAATTCAGCGAGATGTCACACATCTCCATCTCTGCTGCAATATATTTTGACAGGATCCTGACACAGCCACATGACCACAGTGTGATCAGCTTTTAGGTTTCATTTGAAGAAGTGTTTTCACTCTGGTGTAAGAGAAATCTCCCCACCCCTCACAGACCATATGCCACATTTTTAGTACATTTGTTGATTAACCAGAAAGCAGTAAGAGAACTTGAACACTGCTCCAGTGATTCCTGGATCCTCTTTTAGAACAATTGGCACAGAAAGGGTTGCATCCCCTGCTCCTTTCTGAAAAAAAAAATGCAAACAAACAGAAAGAGTCTCATGGGATCAGTGGTGCTCCATGAGAAGTCCATGTGGAAGGACAAGTCACTTCCCAGTGTCCTGGCTCCCAGAGCCCCTCTTCTACAGTCAGCAGGTCACCCCACACCCCTCTGTGTTTCTTGAAGGGGCCAAAAAGATAATTCAGAAATATATTTTCAAGCTTAAGAAATGCAAAGCCCAGATGTGTGGCTTTGCAGCAAATGCTCTGAATCCAGCCTGCAAGGTCCTATAATTAGCTGGGATTTCAGGACAGCAGCACTGCCTCCCTCCACAGGGCACAGGGATGGCTTTCCAAGACAGGGCCCTCATCCCTGTTGTTCGCAGTGTTGCCTGATGCCACACATGGGACCACACGTGGGCACAGCAGGGTGTAAAAGTCTGTGTCTGGAGCTTGGTGGAGAGAGGATTAACACCCCCAACTATGAGCTGCAAAGCTGGGAGGAACTGGGAGATTGCCAGGAGCTAGAAGGGTGTGCTGGGCGAGTAAGAAGGGCTTTGCTGGGAGAGCTAGGGCAGGAGGCATGGCTGGGATTTCAGAATCTGTCACTGCCTGCATCCTCTCCTGGGACTATGGGGAAGACGGGAAAAAAGGCACTCGCTTGCTTTTAATACCACGGGTAGGAGGGGAAACTCTCAGTGCCTTCCTCCTTCTGGCTTCTGAGCTGTTCTCCAAGCAGGCGTGTAGGAAGGAAAGCTTCCTTATCCCAGCCTGTGGGACTGGTGCTTAATCCCTTCAACAGCACGGAGTTCTTCAGCTGCTGACAGAAACAGGAGGCTTCTGTGCAGCAATAATGGGAAGGAGATTAAAAGGGGTCAAAAGAGAGCCTGAAAACTGCTGAATTATGTGTCTGGGGCTTCATAAGAGACTGGTGCAAAGGGGAGGGGTATGACATTCACATTAACAGGAATTAGGGCACTGCAAAGGGAGACTTTCTATCACTGAGCAGAGGCAAAACTCAGAAATACATGCCCTGAAATGAGCAGAACCAATTACTTTGCAGGCCAGGAAATACTTTTTAGGTAGTGCTGTGTGCCAGGAAGAGAAGAAATAGCCTAACTCCAGGCCAGCAAGAAACAACCAAACTCATGCAAGCAGTCTGCAAACCAGAGAAAAAAACCCCGTGTGCTTTCCCAAAGATAGATCCTGACAGACTGCTGTGATTTGTTTTGTTGGTCTGTTTTTCTTCTGGAGCTGCTTGCGTTTCTAAGGGAGGGAGGTGTGGTAGGTTTAATGTAAATGAGCTTCACAAAAATATTTGATTTTGTGGGGGAGCTCATTAGCTAGAATGAAGACTATAAAAGAAAAGTTGTCAAAGTGAGACATCTAAAGAGAAGATAATGAGTTGTACTGCAAAGCATAACTGAGTGCAAGGAACGTACATATAGAGCTTCTCTGAAAGATTTATCTTGCAACCACTGTTAAATCACATTGAAAGAATTGAAAGACTTTAAATTTGGGGAATAGACAGGATGAAAGGCTGTGGTTTGACATCATGATTGAGGGACTGGCTGCAAGGCTCCCTACTGCTGGAAAGAGCAGATGAAGATCTGGCTACGCTTGCTGATCACAGCGAGGACGTTTGCCCCTAACGGGACAATACGCTGCCATCATTAAAAAAGGAAAGTTAAAAAAAACCAAGCACATTCAAGGGTCACAGCAAGAACTCCACCTGGGAAAAACCTCTGGTGATGCCAAAAATACTATGAACAATCCTGGCCCGCCATCTTGGGGGAAAGCTGACCTGAAACTGGAATAATTGGGAATTCCATGGTGCAGGAAATACTTTCCAGCCTCACTTATGTTCATGCCTGCCAGCAGTGTAGTGGTCACTGTGACCTAAACAGCCTCTATCTATAAAATGCCTTCTCTGAGATGTCCCAGGAGTTCCTAATCTTATTTAGAAAGTTACTGAGCCAAGGGCAAGAGGGTTTTTCCCTCCCTGGAATAGCTGGGCCAAAGTTGCCTCTCCAAGAAGTTTCTCAGCCTTTCTGGCAAATCTGCCCTGAAACTGAGGCGGGGAGGGAAGCAAGACAGAGAAGGGGCCAAGGGGACTTTGAGCTGGTAGACAGGAGAAAGTAAGAGCGGGGAGGATGATGAAACAGATGCTGGTGCATAACGAGTTCCTCCAGGGAGCCGTGCTGGAGCACGTCCCCGCGCTGCCGGAGCACGAGGCGCCGCGAGGAGCGGGAAGCGCCGGGGCGCTCCGGAGGTGTTACTTTTGGGATTTAATGAGCTTCAGCTGCTCCCTGCAAACGTGCCTGGCTCCCTCCCGAGCTGCCAGCTACGGAACTGGGACATCGCCCCGGCCCCCGTTGTCAGCAGCTCCCAAAGGTGAGAGAAAATTCATACGAGCACCAGGTTTGCTGGCTCCGAGAGGCGCCGGGGATGGAACAGCCTCGGAAATCCTATCGGGCTGACACGTGGGGCTCCTCCCACGCTTGGCAGGGAGGGAAAGCTTAAAAGCGTAATTTGTCCAGGAATAAGAAAGCAGCGTCTTTGTGCCAATTGGCTTGGAGGCAGCGAGGTGCAGCAAGGAAAACATGATGTGGGTTTGTTACCTCTCCAGTAGAGAGTGGCTCATAATTACTGCTTTTGACCACTTCTGGGTGGATTGTGTGTTGGAGTGGGTTGTTTCCTACAGTGCCCTGGTACATAAATTGTGGAGCAGTAGGTTTTTAGTGAAACATTGCTGAAGAGCTGTGGGATTTTTCAGTGAGGCCAGGGATGACCCCGTGGAGTGATGGGGTGTCTCCTTGCTGCTCAGATCCAGGGTCCAGGTGCTGCACACCCCCAGTGCACCCCTCACGACAGTCATGAAGCTCTGAGCAGTCCTTTGAAGGAGAGGAGATGCCCAAAGTGCAAGTTACCCTGGAAGTATTTGGGGACCTGGGTGCTCTTCCATGGCTCAGATCAGTGCTTGGTCAGTTCCTGAGGTTTTCCCATTTCAACCCATTTTAAGAGAGAAAACATTCCAAGGTTTTTCCCTATACTCTAGTCCTTAGGCAGTCTAAGACTGGTGAGAGGTGTCCCCTCAGGTGATGGGAGGGAACAAGCCCAGCTCCTGAGGGACCTGGTGGTACGGAAGCTGCAATGACTCCCTCAGCGGGGAGTCAAAAAGCATTTGGGCACTACAAGTCATGGAAGATCTTTCTTATGATGGAATATTTCTTTCATTGGCTGAGTGCTTTGCCCTCCTTCCCTCTGCTGTTTGTCACGTGTAAACATAATTTAAGGAACAATGGATTCCCAAGGTCTCAGATCCCACCACGTGTCCATAACTGATTATCCAGGTAAATGCTGCAAAGGGCAGGGAATCCATTCAGCTGGCGGATATTACACAGATTCCATTTCCACACCCAGCACAAGCCCTCCCTAAGGAGGAGAGGAGTGAGGAGGAAGATCCCATCCTGTCTGACTGATGCCTAGAAAACAACTTTGGGTCCCACCAGTGCCGAAGTCCCAGAACACTTCCTCTTGCTCTAATTTACACTTACAGCCATGGAGAGCTTTCTCTTGCAAGATGAAAGTGGGTTAAAAGCAGCTGAGGGAGGAACTTCAGGAGAGACGAGGGCAACGTGAGCTCCTCCTGCTCGCAGGGCTCAGCCCAGCCCAGCCTAGCTGCCTGCGTGGCAGGGGCCAAACGACAGGATAATTGCTCTCCCTGCAATACACTGACTATGTACATTTAGATTTCAATTAATTTGCTGGCTCTAAACGAACTGCCTCCTATTGCTTTCAGCAATCAAGTCTTGTTAATTGAAAATAGCGTTTATCTTATCTCGAGGAGAAGGCTGGACAAAAGTAGGGCAGCAGAATCCCGTGTGAAGGTAGCAGAAAGTGAGAGGAGGAGGGGGGAAATGAAGTGAGGGAGGAGAGCAGCCAGGGTGGCCAAGGCAAAAAGTTCAGCTTTTTTTTCCTTTTTTTTGTCTCGATGGCTTCAATGTTTTCAGGGTGGCCCAGTTTGGAAGGGATTTTCTTTTTATCCAGACTCATGTGGTCCCACTTCCAGCTGGTTGTGGCAGTCAGTGGGGTTATGTTTGCTCCTGGGCTCTGGCTCGTGTTGCAATGGCTCTTGAACCCAGGGTTTGGGCTCGTGAACACGGGGTTTGGGCTCATGAACACAGGGTTTGGGCTCGTGAACACAGGGTTTGGGCTCGTGAACACAGGGTTTAGGCTCATGAACACAGGGTTTGGGCTCATGAACACAGGGTTTGGGCTCATGAACACAGGGTTTGGGCTCATGAACACAGGGTTTAGCCTCCCTGCTGCCTCTGACACCTTGGTGCTGCCTGGGGCTGCTGGAGCACAGGATAAGTAGCTCACACCTCGGTTACACTGAGCACAAGGAACAGCATGTAATGCATTTCCTCAGGTGCTGGGTGAACCCCCAGTAGCTGATCATCCTGTTTTTGTTTCCACAGAGGCAGCCATGCTCCTGGAGAAACAGTGACTGAAGTGTCAGAAGTGTCTCAAAAATCTAACAATACCCAAAGCCCACCTCCTGCTCCATTCCCCAAGGAAAGCCCTTTCTAAAGAAGACCGCCAGCCTTACTGTACTGTTTGAAGAATGATCCCAGTTTCCTACCTTTAAATTCAGTTGCAAAGTAAGTCCTTAAGACGTGAGATCTAGCACAGATTTGGGGTTTGTTTTTTTTTTTGCTTTTTCTTGGTCTGATTACTTAAACCCTCTCTGAGTTTCCCACCATTTGAACCTAATGTTATCTCATACGCACAGTCGTCATCTCATTAAAGGGAAATCAGAGAAACTGACTTTAATAAATTTTAACACCCTGTGTGAAAAATCTGGCAATTAAAGCTTCCTGCCCCCGGACCTTTGAAAGTGACACATGGCAAATCCCCTTCAGTCTTTAATGAGTGCGGCTCATCAAAGGATGGTGGCGCATGGGGGTAGGAGAGGAGGCAGAGGAAGGGAAGAAACAGGAGCATCAAAACTGAAAGGGACTGAAAGACAAACTTGAGCCTCCTGCCAGAAACTGAGGAGAGAACAAACATGCTTAGAGGAGCCTGATAAGCCCAGCTCGTTCCAGAGCGAGGTAGGCAGGATGGAGGTGGGTCCAGCCAGGCAGCACCAGGAATGCACCATTTCACAGAGACCCCCCAAGTACAGTTCTGCCAGGACTTTTGTGGTTGATGCTGCTCTCACAAGGCAAAATGTTCTGGAGAACAGCAAGCAGGGCCATGGACCAGGGTGGCTGCTCTTCTGTAGACCTTCTGGGAAAACATCCTAGAGATAAATATCATCAGGATAAAATCACCCTCCTATTGATAACAATCAGTCTGGTGATAATCACTTCTAGTACTGTTTTCCTGGAGAAAAGATTTGAGTCTTTTTATTTTATGGATCGGGGAGAAACAGGTGGATTTTATCACTGTCGAAGCTTGGCCAGCGAGGAGATGTACTAACAGGTGTTCAACTTCCCTGTAATCAGATGGGAACCCCTCCAGATTTCTTGGTCCTCCTAGCTCCTTCTGAAACCTTAAACAGCTTTTCTAAGCTCTCTATCACCTGATATTTGTACAAATGGAAATGATGATCTTCATTCCTGTTCCCTTATGACTCATTTCAAAAGCACATAAATTAGCAGAAGTGTCTTGGAAGAAAGGCACAAAGTACATATTGTGGTGGGTTTTATGACCTAGACTCTGACATGTCTTAATCTTGGGCTAAAAGATATCTTTTTGCTATTTCTCCACTTCTTTATTATTTAGTCCTTCCAGGATGGCAAGAGATGAAGGAGATCTTAGATAGAAATCACTGATTTTGTGCACAGGCAGGTGAAACTCAAGCAGTGAGGAACTGATGATGGACTGGAACTCATTAATGTGAAAATCCTCAGGTGCCTCATAAAGCTTCTCCTCTGAGTCTGCTGAAGTGATAACTTCACTGGAAGAGATTTTTCTGAACAGGTATGGCCAACCAGGGACTATTGGTTTGATTGGATTGCAGTGAAGCTTCACATCACACCTGAAACACAATCTGTGGAGCCAACAAAAGTTTGTTAGGAGACCAAGACAGGAGACTGTGATGCAGCTTGGCTTTTGCCCAGCACGAGAGGCAGGTGAAGGTTGGCCACAAGCTGAAAATGGACAGTGTAGCAGCTGGAAGGACATGAGGGACTTGCTCTGAGCAGGCTGGGGAGCCCGAAATTATGCAGAGCAACTGAAAAAAGGAGAGCTTAAGGTAGGCCTTGGATAGGTAACTGGGATAGCATTGCCTGTTCCCCTCCAGAGGGAAGGAAAGGTGGTCAGCATCCCTGGATAAAGCTTGGTAGCCGTGTGAAGAGAGGTTACTGTCTTTGCCTCCATGAGCACAGAAATGCTACAGGAAGCCTTTTATATGGAGGGCTGTTGATCCATTCTTCATGGAGTACCCAGACTTCACCTCCTCCTGTCATTGTATAGTTCCTGTGACCATTTCTTCCACCCCTGTCTCCCCTGTTACACATTTTCCTGTCTGGAGACCCTGGTTTCACTGGGATAGGTGTACTTTTTGTCAAAGGGAGGTGTCTCCTGGCCAGTTCCTGGTGTGATGAGCTCACAGCCTGCTGGCAGCTCATCCCATCTCCCTGTGGTGTTTCCTTCCAGACCACTAGTTCTCTCCTTGACATCTAGTATCCACTCATGTTCGGGATTCTGGTTTATCCCTAAGATTCAAGCAATATTTTTGCCTCTTGGTCTTTAGGGAAGATCTCTCTTTTATTCAGTTGGCCTTTGCTGACACTGAGATCAGAGCACAGACCGTTTTTGGAGACACTGACCCTGCTCCATGTGCTTGCAGAAGCAAAGTGAGAGGCCAGATCTCAGCAGGGTCTTTGAGACCTTACGAAAATAGAGGAGAAGACATCTGCTCTGCAGCCAGGCTCACCCAAAACTTGCACAAACCCCAGCTCTGCACTGGGAACAAAGCCCAGGGGAGGAGCACAGGCAGGGCAGCACAATGCACCCTCCCCTCTCATCCAACCCCAGCTCCAAGCACCCCACTTGTGACCCCCATTCCCAGCACTCCCCAACAAATTCTGTCCTGCCACAGCCACTCACACAAGGAGGACTAAGCCAGGAGAGTCCCTGCCTGCTGGGTGGCCCAGGCCCCTGCTGTGCCATTTTCCAGAAGGCTTTTGTTCCAACTTTGCTATTCCAGAAATTGTCAGTCCACATCAGCAGGCGTGAGGGGAGCTCAGCTCCAATCACACCACGTCCTGCACTGTGAGTGCCTCTGGCTTCAGACCCAGACAAGCAGTCCAAGCACCTCGTGTCTCCTGTTCTCCGGATTTTTCTTGGCACAAGCCTTTCCTTTTCAGGGAAATATAGTCCATGGGCTTTTTATCACACCAACAGGTCTTGCTCCAGCCCCCAGGACTCCAGTTCTTCTGTGACTACAGCAGCGTTTAATATCCAAGGCAATTTAGTTTTAGGCAAAAAGCAGTCTCAGCACCCCTGCCTGCTGCCACTTGCCTGCAGCATCCCGCATCAGCTGCTGGAGGGAAAACACAGCTGGGACCCCTGGGGAAGGCACACGGGCCAGAAGCTGCAGGAAGTCGAGGTGTTTGATGTTTGCTTTATTTATTTATGTAGCAGCCACCATCTCCTCGAGCATCCCTTTCTGCCGAGGAGCGATAAGCTGCTCCTGGCTCCTGCTTGCCCACCCCTCCTGGTTCCATTTTCTGCCAGGCTCCATCTCGTTAGCATGCACCAAAAAAACTATCCCTGCTCACATCCCTGCCGGGCTGCCCTCCCTGCCCTGCCTCCAAAACACTGCTGGTGTGCCATGGAAACGGCTGAGCTGCCAGGCTCAGCAGAGTGTGCAAAGGAGAGGGACCAGGGACGGCTCCAGAGATGCCCTGGGTACCCACAAGACAGAGATGCAGCTCCAGAATTAAATTCCTCACTGCCCTTCTCACAGCTGAGCTGAGTATGGTGTGGTGTACAAGGCAATTGAAATATGTGTAATTAAATCAACTCGCTTTACAGTGCTGGTTTGTAGCTGAAGGTCAGTGATTCACATCTGAGGCTGCACCAGGGTCACTGAGGGCTGAGTCCAACAGGCCCCATGCTTGGATCTCCTTCTCCTGCATCATGGGTGGGAGCAAACCCCGTGACATGGGCTCTGCAGTGGACCTGAACCTCTCCATGTGGGTTCAGCTCGTGCCCAGGTGTGCCCAGCTCCTGCCCTGCCACACTCTCCTGACTCACCGTGCCCTTGGCTCCCCCATGGCTCAAATCCACACTGAAGCCTCATGGCTCTGCCAGGCTCTGGGGGTCACCAGTGCTGTGCAGTGGCCAGGCAGAGCTCTGCCAGGTGCTGCTCCTGCATCCCACATCTCCTTTTCTCCATGCTGCCATGTGCCCATCCAGGCAGAGCTCTGCCAGGTGCTGCTCCTGCATCCCACATCTCCGGTTACTCCACACAGCCATGCCCCTGTTGTTCCTCTCTTTCTCGCAGCACACTGCAGCTGAGCAGCCAGGGGAGAGAGGCATTCTGCTGGGGAGGATAATTTCTGAAAGGGGTTTGGAAGAGCTTCCCATCACAGCAGCAGGCTCAGTGTGCCGTGAGCTGAGAGCAGGGACAGCAGTTTATCCAGAGGTACCTAGCAGGGAGGAGGATGCCATCGCCCAGGCAACAGCTTTGTTTGCCTCCAAACACAAACCTGGCAAGTTATGGCAGAGCCTTTCCCACAGGCCAGGCCAACACCTGGGGACATTTGTTATCATGCACGGAGTGGTCTCTTGTGGGGATGCTGGAACTCCAGAAACATCTCTCTGGTCACTGAATTAACAGCAGCCCTCTGGTGTGACCAGGAGTGCTGGCTGCACACACAAGCTCTGCCCTGGCAGGAGCTGGGCTTCCACCCCAGCTTGGCCACCCAGCTGCTGCTGGACCCTGGGCAAACAGCTCCACTTTCACAGTGCCTGGGAGAGGTGTTGGACAGGGCTGGAGAGGGCACAGCTCCTCCACAGGGAGCTATAATTAATATTTGGAAGCCGCCGGCTGCTCTGGCAATCCCAAGCTATCCACGTTGTGCCTGTGCCATTCACATCCCTCCTGCTTTGTGAAGCATATTTATAATTATCTTTATTAATTACATACTGCAGTGCACTTAAAATAGGGAGGAGGGGGAAGGAATGGCCAGTACTTTGCCACCATGGAAAAGCGAACTGCTACATTTTGTACTTGTTGAAAGTAAAAAATCTTTCATTTCATGGAGTGTGAGATGCATTACTAATTGCACAATTATTTTGTTCTGTGGCACTCGCAAAACAGAACTTGGAGTGCTTTCAGCAAATTCTGGTGTTGAGGAAATAATGACTTGGGTTTTTTTAAAAAGTACTAAATTACATGCTTTTCCTTTATGGCAGTTATTTCTTGGGTTTCTAAGATATTTCTGCCCTAACCCTTCTAAAGATGTAAGAAGCAAAGCTCTGCTGCATTAGCAATGTGCTGGAGTCAGTGTGGATGCTGAGGAAAGGAAGGGGCTGAGCAGGGGCTGCTCCCTGCCCACCTCCCACCACCCCAGGCAGCAGCTGAGCCCCTCTCTGACAGGGTCAGACTGCAGGAGGTCACTTGTTTCCCCATGAAGGATGGTCCCGTGAAGGCCAGGTGACACCTCACATGCAAAATTCATCCTGTGCCCTACGGAGGTGCCAACAAACATCAGGAATGCAAACAGCCAAAGCAGCTCCTGCTCCCAGGGGGCAGAGTGGGGTGATACAGGTGCTCCAGCTGTCCAGTACAAAGCTTGAGCAGTGGAACAGAGAAGGACAATGTGTGCTTGCACTCAGCGAGAGGGACAGGGATGGAGCTGGAATACGGCAGATGAGTTCCTTTCACAAGATGTGCACAGACTGCAACATGCAAATGCTCCTGGGCAGGTGGATTATGCAGATCTTTAAATTTAGAGGCCCTAAAAGTTCTCCTGAGGTGAGAGGTGCATTAGCCCCACCTCTGCAGTGCTGGGCTGCAGTGTGTCCTTCCTTCCATGGCTGCTCTGTGCGAGCCCAGCCTGCGTGGTCTTCCACCCTATCTCGTCGAGATGAACTCAATTTAATAAACTGTAAAATTAATGACATTGCAAATAGTTCTATGGAGTTCTTTTCTGTGTGCTCCTCCCTTGCCACTCTCCCACCACACACATAAAAATCCAACTGTTGGCCAGCCTCAGGTCTCTGAGGATGTGCCTGGCAGCATGAGAGAGCAGCACAGACAAGCGAGAGCAATCTCACTCAGCTCAGCAGGTAAGCACAGATGTTTGGAAAACTAACCTGTTCAAGATGAGAACAAAAATAAGTCTATTTCCGTGAGACTGATCTGCTGGCACCAACAGAGCAATCAGCTGGACTTCTAGGAGAGCAGCAACAAACAGCAAATTAGAAGGTGTCAGCCTGCTGAGAGTTCAGGCAAATTAGAAAGCAGAATGTGTGTCTCAGCAGTGGTTGGCTGGGCTAAGACAAGTCCTTGTGGGCCTGCCAGCCAGCCTCTGACTCTGCTGTGGTGGCCAGTGGCCATGTGCTAAGGTGAGGGAGCCAGTGGCCATGGAGCACTGTGTGGGGACACTGCTCCGACAGCAGCCACCAGGTACCTTCAGGCCAAGCAGTTCCTCCTGCCAGCCAAAGCTTTGACTTCCTGTCAATTAGCTGTATTCTTGAGCAATTTCTGCTTCTCTCAGAAGGCTTTGAAATACAGCTGCAATTACAAACCCCGAACTGCCAGTGCCTGGTGTGCAGCAGGAGCTGTGGGCAGGCTCTGCAGGGTGCTTCGGCCAGTGGGAACACAAGCAGGGGATCACCCTCCTGCTACAGCCTGCTGCTCCTAGATCTGGGTTTTCCTAAATGGTCCCCAGTTCCACCTAACTGTGCTGTTTCTGAGTCTCTCTCTTCTCCTGACAGCGAGATACTCCTCACTGGGCAGCTGAAGAGGAGAGAGTTGTGTTTGGAGTCAATCACTCCCACAGGAGGTCAGGGGGGTCAAACAACTCCGGTTGCCTTCACAGAGTGTGAGGCTCTGATGACAGATGCTTCCACCAAGGCACAATATTTCAGTAACTGTTGTTTAGCTGCACTAAGGAGGATCTGAGCATCTCACAGAAACTGTCTTTATCCCTAGATACTGACCAAACACATACTTTAAGTTCCAATCCCATGGGAATGATGGTGCCGATGTTGTCCTGCACCAAAACTGATACAGCTCCAAGTGAGATGGGTAATTAAACATCTCTGCTAAAGCCCTCAGAATAAAAAAAATCCCAGATTATAACAGCACAGAAGCACATCACTGAGAAGTACAGATTGACAGTCAAATTCTCTTCAGGTAAAGGCAATTATAGCTGTGGTTTTGTCTTTCTCTGAAGTCACAGAATTTGTAAAGAAATGTTTGTCCTTGGTTCTAAGGAGACAAAACTTCACCTGATGTTTTGAATTCAGTTTAATGAATTTAGCTTCCATTCCTTCCCCCATTCCTGCTGAATAAAGGCAAACACTTTCCATTTTCTCATGCCACTTCTATTACAGAAATTAATGCTCTTTTTTGGCTGAAATGTCTGGAAAGAGTTAAGCTACCCCCGAAAATTACTGCAATGCTGGATGTGCAAGACAGGCGAAGTGAAGAGTCTGCTAACAAAGTGGGGGAGGGAGAATGCTTTCAAGTGCTTTATAATTGCTAAGATTTTTTTTAATCCTGTTTACATTTAACTTTGCACATTAAGTTCATAACCATGGTGTGCAACCAGGTGCAGTAGCAATATACAAAATCTTATTAAGAGGAGCAAATGAAGAAGATGGGAGGATCTGGGCTGGGAAAGGAGGGGCATTAAGATGGAATTAGCACCTGCTGATTTTCATCCTTTCTAGCAATATATTGCTTGTCAAGAAACTTGAAGGGGACCAGCTTCTGTCAGTTAACGATGCACTTGAGAGAAATAATCAGAATGGAAAATGCAATGGCTCACAGCAATCTCCAGAATCTCCTGGCTCCTTGGGTTTTCACCCAGTGGGCTCTGCCTTGCTGCAGCTTGGCATCATTCAAGGTCCCTCCTGCTGCTCTCCTCCCCTTGTTTTGCTAATTGCAGTGGTTTTTTACAAACCTTAAATACAAAAGGGTCTTGAGCAGTTCTGGCTGGATGGAACCCTTTTCAGCCCTGCCAGGAATGCTCAAAATATAAGATTTAGATTTTAACCAGGTTGCTATTAGAAAGGAAACAAGGATCAACTGATTATTGGTCTGTCTTTGGGAAGTCTCTCAGCTCACACTGGTGCTTCAGCATTACCAATCCCTTCATATTACTGGGTGTAGAAATGAAAGTTGAGTGTCATCATCCTTAAAGAGAGACCAAAGTCCTGGACTCAGTGAGAAGCGACTTGTTAAGATGGCTCAGAAAGAAAAATAAGTGCAAAATCAGAAATTTAATCTTTGCCTTGGAATTACGTAAAATTCTTATTGCTGCCAGAGGAATAGAAGGACCTGTACAGAGAAAAACAATGGAGATGTGGGTACACTTCAGGGTTTATATTTCTGTGACTTTTTTGTGCTCAATGGGTACCTGCTCCTGTGGGCTGGGCTGAATCCTGCACCCTCCCTTGAAGAGTGGGTCATGAGAGCCCTCCTTGCATCCCAGCACCTTTGGAAAGGGAGGTAAGATGCCAAATCAAGAGCTGAACCCAGGGCTGAATCTGGGCTTAAATCTCCTGTCAGGCATCCAGTGAAACCCCAGCCTCAGGCAGCTGGAGGCAGCAGCTGTTGGGCAGATGAGTTACGCTCAGCCAGTTGAAGGATCCCAAAATCCCACTGGCAAGCTCTGCTGAGCATCCCTGGGGCAGCCTGAACGCATCATCCTGCTCCCAGCAAAACCCCAGAGACCCTCAGACTGGGAAAAGGCACTGGAAAAAGCAGCTGGACCCCATTCCCCTGCAAACCCATACCTGCAAGCCCAGACCTGAGACAGCCCAGGCTCCCCACCAGCACCTGCAAAATCGAAACTCAGTTCAGCACAAGCCCAGCGAGCCTGAGCCTGTTCAGCAGCAGGATCTTTTCCTTAACATAAGAAAACATCTTCTGCAGGAACAGAGGAATGAGAGCTTTTCTCTGAGATATGTCATCTCTCTCTGCCTCCTCAGTGTCAGCGTGGAGCTGCCAGGGGGCTCTGACCTTTGTGGGAATTATAAAAATCATTGAGGCTTTCATATTGTTTAATATTCCTCATTGATTAGTTTCTATCTCCCTGAAGGCAAGTGGATTTGACTTAGAGCCAGAGCTCAGCAGTACCCAGTGCTGTGGGTGGTATTGAGCTTTCCAGAGAGAGAGAAAGCTGACAAAATAAAATGCAGCGAATGACTTTCAAAAATAAGGACAAGAAAATTAATAAGTTTCAGAATGGATGTCTTTCTTCCTGACCTGGACTAAAATCTCACTACCATTTGCATAAAGCTTTAACTCCCAGAGACAGTCAAACACTGGCAACTTATTTCAGCTCCAAACCATGGAACTCATTTGTTGCAGCTACAGAAACATTGTGTGGGCCTGGCTTTAATTTTTTTGTGCCAAAAATTGTCTGTATTTGCTGTGCCCACCCCAGAGCAGGCTTGTGGGTGCACCAGCCATGTGTCCTCACCAGTGATTTGGGATGCTGGTGGCACAATGTTCCCACCTCAGCCCCCTCTTGTCAACAGGACTTCCAAGTCCAGCCCTGAGCAGGCAGGAGGAGGAAGAGCTGCCTGTTCAGTTGGCACAAGCAGAGCAGCTGCCAGGGAAAAGGCCAGCAGAAATAGGGCACAGAGCTCGGGCTGGGGCAGTTTTCACTGGAAAGCCATGAGGATTTCCTGCTTCTCCAGAGCCAGAGCCTCCAACCTCACATAAATCCATCCCCGTGCCAGACATGCTGAATGAAGTAGAGCTGCTGAGTAAGGAAGGGACCCGTTGAAAAGCCTGTTTAATTGCCTCCAAACTTGTTTTGAGGAACCATAGGCAGTAATCTCCCTTCTAATAAAACAGCCAAGAATAGCCATGCCTGGGCAGCTCTTGCTACTTGATTAATCCCGTCTCAGCCCTGGCTTCTTTCTCCCAAAGCTTCTTCCACAAAGCCCTGACTCACCTCATTCCACTGAGTCATCCACAGCTCCCATCCCTCTGCTCCCAGGCTGTTTCTTCAAGCTCATTATATTTTTAAAGCCTGGGCTGGTTCTCTTCCTCCCTCTGTGTCCAGCCAAGTAAATGTTGGGATCTGCTTTATGGTTTCACATGGCCTGCCAGGGATCCCAGTAACATCCTCCAGCAGGGAGTGGTGTTCTGCACCTCCCATGCCAGGCTGGCCATGCCACAGCTTTTGGCATCAGCAGAGGAGCAGTCAGTGGGAGGAACACACAGCTCTCTCCTGCCCAGTCATTCCCTCCCTGGTCCCAAGTTTTTTGCATCTCTGGCCTTTTCAAATGCTTGTTTCAACTCTCCCCTGTCTGCTTTAAGGTGTTTATGCTGTCCTATGTCATCTTAGGTGAGGTCACTACAATAATAGCTGTAGATAATGAAGAAATAATGAGTATTTAGAACTACTTTCAAATTAATCACAGCTTTATTTATTTACTTCTAGGTACAACAGCACACCTCCAGGCTCCCTTATCTTTTTGGGTGCACCTGGAACTGTGAAAGCTTTAAACTTGCAAATCCAAAGCTTAAACAGGGTAAATAGTTTTGCTTCAAACACTTCAGTATGGTAATAAAAAAAAATAAAGAAGAAGAGGAAAAATCATGTTCTATATTTGGTCTTTGGATTTGTTGAGTGTGCAGGAGAGGAAGGTTTGGGGGAGCTTATGGATTTGTACAGGAGCTGAAAATCTTCTGCCTGCTTAGCAGCCTTCGTTGCAGCACGTGCATTTCTGCTGCTCCTGTTCTTGCAGCATGAGCCCCAGCTCTGCCCTCCACCCATGCTGAATGGTTCTGCTGCAGTGTGGACACTGGGCATGGATTTCCCCCAGTTGTACTCAATGTCTTTTAAAATTGCCTTTTAGTCATCTCTTTTCCCATCTCAGGATAAAACTTGCCTTCCTCTTACTGCAGTTATTTGTGAGAGCTTTATAAAGTGTCCAGGAAGGAGAATCATTTCACTCCTGAACCCTTCAAAATTCTAAAAAAACAGATTTAATCACCTTCCTAGAAAAACAACAGTGCTGTCAGTGTCTGAGCTTCAATGGGATGTTGTAACCCCTCGGTCTGAGCTGGCACCCAGGAACCAAGAACGGGATTTTCACAGCATTTGGGGTATGTCACGCCTGACGCCTCAAGGTTTAACTTTTCACCAGGATCTTGGCTTGTAAAAAGGATTTGTGCTACACAGTCCATCTTTTAGCTATTTGCAGCAAATCTGGGCACTGCACATAAGAAAAAGAAGAGCCTCAGCAGCAATTCACTGACCCATGAATAGAAGTTGATGAGGAGATGCCTCCATTCAGTCCTCACCACTTCTTCCATTTACACCATGCTCCCCAAAGTACCTGGTGGCTGGTTGTGATCAGTGAGTAAATCTGTGCAGAGGACAGAACTCAGGTGACCCTGCATTTCATGTGAGCAAGAAGCCCTAATGTGAGGGGTTAAACCCTCTGTTTTTAAGATATCTTTCACAATTCAAGAGCAGTTAAATTGCACCAGCGAAGTCAGATCCATTTCCCATCTTTTCTTTGGGAAGGAAAGACAGGGCACCCACATGCTTTCTGCAGGCTCAAAAAGCCAGGAGCCGGAGAGAGCTTCCAGCCTGGTCATATTTATGGTCTTCCCAGCCTTGACTTTCACAGCACTCCCCAGTTTGCACTTCTCATTTTTCAGTGTTTGGGGCTGGCTGGCAGGTTTTCAGTTCCCATCAGTGGAGTAAGGAAGATGGTTACCTCCAAGTGCCTGGGAGTGCTCGGAAGAGCCAGGGGAAGCCTGGAGGGGGGAGCGAGGCAGCGGAGACAATGAAGAGGGACAGCTGAGCCACAACACAGCCCTACCTGCTGCCTTGCAGTAATCACCCAACTGGGCTGGTTCTTTCCCCTCTCTCCTTTCTCACTATTAAGATTTATGGGCAGGAAGGTGCCCAGCTGCGTCTGAGCACAATAAACCTCTCGTGGCTGGTAAAAACTGACGAGCTGCTCTCCCCGCTTGTTAGCAGGCAGGAAGATGGAAGGAAGTGGGAGGAATCCAGAGGGTGAGGTTTTCTAATGCCTCACTCTTCACTGCCGAACCCAGAGCTATTTATGGTGCAATTATCACCGCAGACAGACTCTTTTATCATCCAGCCAATATTCTGGGTAGAAATCCTATTGCAGCCCAGCCACTCCATACATCATCCGGGCTCAGGCAATGGCCAGGTGAAGAGGTTTGCTTGCAGAAAACATATCTGCCAGGCACCCCTGCTCACCCTCTGTTTATGGCCAGGGAGGAGGCTGCATCCCCCTGCCCTCCCAGCAGGGCCCAGTGCAGTGGGAGCAGGTGGAAACAATGCAGGACTGCTCTGCACAGCGATGCCAACGGGGGCTTCCCATGGGAATCTGCCCCTGTTGGGGCATGATGGATGGGTTTTACCAGGAACACAAACAGCAGCAAGTCTTCTGGACTGAGTATGGCTCAGGGCAGCAGTGGAGGGAGAGGAATGGCAGGGAAGTGACAGGAGGTGAGTTTTGAATCCCGTGTGGTTTCATAAACAAGGCACAAGGCAGGGAGGGGAGTGAAGCACTTTACACCCTGGCCATGTCACTGAAGAGCAGTTCCCTGGGTCTCTGTGTGCCCCCACAGCTCTGGGACACCCCCCTCACCACCTGCCTGGCCCCATTGCCTGAATCAGTGCTGCAAAAATTGTCCCCAAGGAGTCACCTTGGGTGGGCAGCACAGCTCCACCATTTTGGATTTTCTTTTTTCTTTTTCCTCTTCCCAAAATTCCTTTTACTCCAGAGAGGAAACTGCACCATTCTCCTCAGTCTGTGCTGGAATCCCTCACAAAGTTTGGCTGCACTTCTCCATGGGGCTAGAGGGTCTTGGAGCAAACTCCCACTCAGCTCCTGTGGCTGGTTTGGGACAGGACCAGAGAAAACTGAGTCACGGATGAGACCAGTGAAGCGAGGTTTCCTCGTTAATACCCATCTTAAAAAAGACTGTGGTGTAGATTCTCTGATGTCTAACAAGGGCTGAGCATTCCCCTTCCCCTCCCCATTGGAAGATGCATTTCTTTTATCCATTTCCTTGCCCGTCTTCACAGACCTTGCCAGGACCTGGATATATCTGGGAGCCTCTTCCCCCGTGGGTGGTACTGGGCAGCTGCTGGTGGGAACGAGCAGGAACACAGGCAAGGCTGCTGAGTCACAGAGCCTGATTTTCCTGGAGAATCGGACTAAACTCCCACCCACACCACTGCTCCCACTGCCAGGGCAGAGTTGGGATGTGCCCTGGCCTCTGCTCCATCACTTCCCCTTTATCTTTCATTGCACAGAGCTGGGATCTGTTTATTCAGGAATGAGCCTCAATACTTGCAGAGTGAAATTCTTGAGGCACAGGAGCTAAAATAACCATCACTCACACTGCCTGTTTCCCTTCTAATTGTCACTGACTTCTGCCTTTTCACGTTCCCGGTGCTTGAAAAGGGAAGAATAGATCTAGCCAATGTAATTTAATACACCAAACATACCAGCTTAATTGCAATCCCCATAAGCCAGACACACAAAACTCTAAACAAATTCGATTAATTTATTTCAATTTGCACAAGTCTTCCTCTCAGACTGTAATTAATGGAGGGAAACAATTAAGGTAAACACAGCCCAGCTGAGAGAGCTGTCCTCACTAAAAGTCACATTTTATTTTAATAATGCTGTATTTATATAAGTTCCATGCTTTTAACAAGTTTTCCATTTCCTCGATATTTAATCAATCCTGTAAATATTTTCCCTGGGCTTAAAGGGTTTTGTGAAATCAAGAATCAGCAGGGAGAGACCAAATCACCAATGGGCACTCAGGATGGATGTGGCTGTGGGCAGAGACTCGGGAAAAGAGAGTGTGGGAGGGCTGGGAGGCAGTCCCTTGCTACTGTCCCAAATCCAGGCCTTGCCAGTTGCAGGCTGGTAGCATTGCTGGTGTGATGGGGCTAAATGGGTTTGGAAAAGCCTTTGGAAAAAGGCTGTCACTGTAAATCAGTTTATTAATGATGTAAATTACCCACTGTCATGCTAAGGCAGCTCCACCTGATGCATCATCCCAGATCTGCTCCTGCTTGGATCAGGGCTTGGCTTTGCACAGTTTCCATGTGCAGCACAGCCAGGGAATGCCAGTGCAGCACCTCCAAAATGTGACTGCACAGGAGGCAAAGGCATTTGTCCAGCTGCCCCTTGATCTCTGCCCTGGTCACCTTCAGCACACGCCTGTGATCACCACGCTCTGCTCTGTTCAGGACAGGCGTGGATTTCACCCCCTCGTGCAGCCTGGCCAGAGGAGGGGACAGCACCACTGTGAGATCCCAAACATTGTCATGGTGTGATTTTTGGGATTGTCCAGTGCAGGGCCAGGAGCTGGACTCGATGTTCCTCATGGGTCCCTTCCAACTCAGGATATTTGGTGTTTCTATGATTCTACCGTTTCTCCAGGTGAACAGGCAGGTCCCAAGGTCCCACTCCAACTGCTCCAGCAGTGACTTTGAGTCACTTTTTTTTCATAACTTGTCATTTTCCAGCTTTGAATACATCCCGTGGGTGAGTTTCTTGAAAGAGACAGCACATCTGTCTTCATTGCTTTCCTTTGCTTTTTTTTTTCTTCTGGAAAAGCGGGAACAATACGACCCGTCTTTCATTGCACCAACTAGGATTGCTAAAGGGTTGAAAAAATTAGGTGCTGGTTTTTTCCTCTTTCTTCCCACCTTCATTAACATGTACTGTGCTCCTCTTCCAGCATGAACGTAGCCTTGCTAGAGAAGAAAATCTTAGCCCGAACAATCTTGTGTTGATTTTCCGCTCTCTCAAGTACCGGCTGGGCTAATTAGTTTGGAAATGCACCATTTGTTAAAGAAAGATGAGGCAGTCTGACACCTGCTGTATTAATTATTTACCTCTTTATCTAATTGCTTGCCCGCACTGTTGGGAGAGGGAAGTTGTCACCCATGTCTCGATTGGAAGGAGCTGAACAGGAAGGGAGGAAGTGGTGCTGTTGGAGAGGAGGTCACATTTTGGGGTGATGGAAGTGGGGCCAGTGCTAGCACTGGTTTACACCTCCCCATAGATGTAAAAACCAGGGCAGGATACATCCCAGGAGACATCCCAGCATCCAGAGAGGAAGGCTGAATGGGGTGGGAAGAAGGCACATTTGGAGGGTGACTACCAGCGACCTTGTTGGGTGACCCTGGACAGCTCATTTCCTCTTCCCACCCCAGTTCCTGCTTGTAAAATCCAGACTGGTGTCACATAAAGGCCAGAAATCATTACTAAGTGCTGTTGGGGATGCACAGGGGAGGAATTCAAATCCTCAGTAGCAGGTAAATCACAGTAGCACAGGAGTCAGGACCTCCTGTGCTGCAGGTCCGGGTGCCTGGGTCCCCCTGGGCCCTGACTGCCACTAAGGAGCCCACACAGAGACAGATCCATCTACCCCTGGCTCTGGCTGCTGGTTTGGGGCTGAGGCTGTCACATGCAGTCCCCTCACCCACACGGACATTTGTGGCAAGGTTGGGAAGCGGGCAGCATGGAAGTTGCCAGCTCTTCCCCAGCTGGTCCCAGCTAGATCCCAGCTGCTCAGTGAAACAACTGGTCATGCCAGTGGGACTGAGAGATGCCTGGGCTGCCTTCAGAAGGGGCTGTGGGATGCTGTTCTGTCCCTGCTGTGTGCTGGGACAAGGGGCTTCTTCACCTCCCACCTCCAAGCAGGACAGCTGGGAGAGGATGGGGAGCAGAACACCCCCAAGTGCCCAGAGCCCTGCTCCAGTCCCGAGAGGGCAAACGGGCTGGAGTGGGAGAGGAGCCTGCAGCACAGACCTTGCGTGCCTGGGAGCTGGAGGTGGACTCAAAGTGACCTGCCCAGGTCCCCAGCTCTCCTTCTGTGCTGATGGAGAGCTCGGGGCAGCCCGGTTGGGGCCAGGGCTGGGAACGGGGCTGATTTTGGGGCTGAGGGTGAGAAAAGCCAAGGCTCTGGCAGCAGGCGATGCTGCACATCCCCTGTGCTGTGCCTTCCTCCTCGTCCGCACTCAGCCTCTTCCTGACATCTAGTGGGAGCAGGACAGCACGGCAAAAGGATCTGCTGCCAGCTCCGGGCTCCTGGGCACACACCAGCCACAGGCAGGGCACGAGGACAGGACCGCCAGAGCCACCAGAAGGGCTGGCACCGGCCACAGCTCACAGCTGGGCTTCTGTAGAGCGTTGCTGGGGAGGAATTGAAGGTACAATTCCTCATGGAGGCGGTTATTAACAATTGGCAGGGACCCTGCTCTGAGGCACGGGATCTGTTTAGAGTTATCTGCCATCTCAGACCACTTGAGCCCTCTCCCTCTCTGCTACAGCCGTTCCACGTTCCCAGGAAAGGTGCACAGCACAGCTGGGCAGTTCCCTTCTTGCCCTTGGTTCTGGATGGCACCTTTGGGAAGCAGAGGGAAGAGGTGAGCTGGGAGCAAGAAAGAGGTGAGAACTATCCCAGCAGGACATCACCTTCCATCCAGGAGCACCCTCTCAGTTTAGAGCCCATGCACACCTCTCAGGATCATCTCTCATCCCTAATGCCAGCTGCCAAAATCTAACCTACTCCCAGCTCACAGCCCTCTGCCCATGGTTGCAAAGGCAGGACAGGGACAGCCAGCCTCCAGGGCTATCCCACACTGGTCAGCATCTCTACTGGACTGATCTCCCCGTTCCCATCCTTCCCCAAAGCCTTTAGCTGCAATGACAGGCAGGAGCTCATTCCTCCTCTCGTTTCACACACTTTCTGTGAGCAAAACCACTTTATTTTTCCCCCTTGTTGCCATCTGCCCTTGCTGGACCGTGGTCACCGTGCCTACCTTGCTGCCCGAAGGCCAGGGTGTCACCTCTCCACATGTCCCCAGATCTCCCTGGTGATGCCCAAGCACTTCTATTAATGAGCAGCTAAAAGTTAAACACCAACAACAAAACAACAACAACAAAGGTCTTTATTTCAATGACCAGAAATAAAATTTAATTCCAAGAGCAAAGGTAGTAATAAAACCCACAAAGGTGCTCCAAGCAAACTGGAGCGATTTGCACGATCCCTTGCAGACGTGGCTCTGGTCCCTGGCTGCTCCCCAGGGTGACACAGTGCAGAGCCACACTTCTCCCTGCATCCCCCATGCCAACCCCTTGCTGGAGGGACCCACAGGGGCGTCTCGACCCTGGGGAAAAGGCAACTCAGGGGATAGGTGAGTGGCTTGAGTGGGGAGGTCACTGGGTGAGCCCACATTGACCCTGGGGAAAAGAAAGGCACTTCCCAAACTTTGGTGTCACCCACCCCGGGACTGCAAAGCATCCCTTCACCACCCACCCCAGCCCATGCCAATCTGACATCCCAGGGAAACGGCTCCTTGGGAGTCGTGGTGCTCCTGAGACAGCACCATGGCTCAAAGGTAGAGGAGCAAATCCAGCTCTGAGCTGTCCTCAGCTTCCCCATGCTCACAGAGGCTCCTGGGCAGCAAGCCCTCAGCTCCTGGCTGTCGCTCCAGGGAGGCACTTTGATGGAGAGAAGGGACAGGGACTTCTCACTCCTGGAGACAGGACAGGGAAATGTGGTAGCCCTGAGCAGGGACCTCTCAGAGCTATGCCCAGTCTCCCACCCCAGGCTCAGCCCAGCAACCTGTGCAGTGAGGATCACTGCACGGATTTTCCCTCCCACACACACATCCAACAGCTCTCTGAGGAGCCTTTGAGAAATGCAGGGATAAAATTCCAGAGGCAGTGTTCATCCAACAACTGAGCGGATGTCACTCCTAGAATTGAACGCAAAGCCACTAAAATTATGGATAAAAGACAAAAATCCCAAATCTTCAGGACTTCCATGGAGGTGTGGTCTGTCCAGAGAGAGTCTTTGCCCTGTGTCTAGAGACAAGCAGCCAAGCACTCACTCCCCTGACATGTGGCTCACAGCCTCGGTCACTGATCCTACCCCTTCCTGCCTCTCCAGAGATGTGTATCCCTTTGACTTCACTGTGCTCTTTTGGGGGATTCTGAACTATTCTGGGTCCCAAGTGCAAGGGTCCAGCCTTGGCTCAGATCCTGATTTTCTCCTCAGGAGGCAGAAAGTTCACAAGAAACACAGAACAGGGGGAAATTGCATTAGTCAAGAAGCAGAAACAAAACTTCCAGACTTAACTTCCTTGTGCTGTCAGCTCCTCCCAGCCCCCAGGTCCGACCCTGTAACCTGAACCCAGCCAGGGTCGGGAATAGCAGTCTTTGGGTAGGGGAAAAAACACCAAAGCTGATATAATCCCCCTCCCACGGCACTTCACAGCATTGGAGCCAGCAGTCAGGGGGGTGGCTGGCAGTCTCCTGGGGAAGGGGATGTCTGGACCTGAGAGCATTCCAAGAGAACCATCTCCTCACCATGTGGCCATTGAGGTGGTCAGGGGCAGGACCATGAGTTTCAGATTGTTTAATTTAACCTTTCTTCTTGTTCACATACAAACTGAGTCAAAGCTGTAAGCAGTGGCAGAGCTGTCAGCTCCCAAGGCTGGGGGAAGCCATTGGCACTTCTGCTTCCCCAATGCCTCTAAATCACCTCTCCCCAGCCTCTAAATCTGCTGCATGGGGCAGGACCATCTATAAAACCCCCTAAGTTGTCCTTTGAAGTGAAAGAGCCAAAACTGAGGCTACCCCTGCACTCGATCCTCTGCCGTAGGGAGAATCCTCCTCAGTGCAGAAGCCACTCAGCAAGTGATTTTGGCTTTGGAGACACAACCCAACTCTGACTCCCAGTATCCCTTCTGGCGGCACCAAGCAGCTCACAGAGGTGGCATGGACGGCACAGTGTCCCTGCCAGTGCCCAGCTCATCACTGAGGTCACTTTTTTTGGGGGCAGGCGAGGAGTGGGGGCTCAAACCACACGCAAACTGTGGAGCAACACAAGGACAACCCCGAGGGTGGAGCCGTGTCCGAGGGAGGGCAGGGCAGGCTCAGACGCGGCCCTGGGGGCTGCGCTCGGGCAGGAGGTGCCGGGGCGGGGGCTGCTGCAGCAGGGCTGTGAGGATGCGCTGCAGCTGCGAGAGGCGGGCGCGCAGCGACGTGCACGAGAAGAGGTTCAGCTGGTAGGACGGGTCGAGGGGCAGGATGGAGATCAGCCACCAGCACCACGTCGGGCCATCTGCAGAAGCCTGGGGAGGAGAGAGGGAGAGACCCCCGCGTCAGGAGCTGCCAGGTGAATGCAGGGGTGGCCTTCGGGAAACTGCTGCTCTTGTCAGGACAGCAACGCCAGCTTTGGCCAAGGTACTCCTCTGAGCAGCCCTTTGGTCCATCGAAGCTCAAAAGTGCTGGACAAACTAATTTAATTTCCCGACAAGCATTCCCCAGAGGGCCTCCAGACGCAGATGTAGCTGGCAAAAAGTCTATACTAAAGAGACAGTGAAATATCGTGTGCATTTCCTTGTTTAAGGTGATGCTTTTTGTAACGCGGGCCAAATCCTGCATGGTCGATGCTTTTGGGACATTGGCCATCACTTGAAGAGGTGAGGTGCAGGCCAGGCAGGCACAGCTGTTGAGCACTGCTTTTGTAAACTGGCTTTTTTATAACCTCAGCCAAACTAAGAGGGAAAAGCTCGATTCAGCTGAAGGAGGGTGAGTCGTTTTGTAATTCCTGAGCACAGCATTAACATGACTGCTGGCCAGGACAGCCTTAGCCTGGGACAAGCCAGCAAGAGTATATCTGTAATGATCCAGAGAGGAAACAGTTTCCTGAAGGAGTGAAAATTAAATTTTGGGATTTTTTTTCCTACAGAATTTGAATTTGTCAGAGCAGTATAACAAGCAAACTGGATCCTGTCCTCTTACCTCCTCATCTCTGGCCAGCTACGGTTGTCTCAAAGGATCACAGTGAGAAAGGAGACTGCAGACTCAACAAGCTGCAGGGTTCACTTCTTTGCCAATTTGTTTGGTTTCTTTTTCCCAAAGTGTTTTCAAACCCACACAGTTCATTTTCTCAGTTCTCATTTAGGAAAAGACTCTGGGAAAGATTTTAAAACTCAGTGCTCAGTTTCCAAGAACAGTTTAAAACCATAAAGAAACATCAAGCAGTTTTACAAGACAAGCCCTACCAGCTCTGAATGTGAGATGCTATAACAGGGATGAAAAACTGGATTTGCTTTGTTCGTCTTAAGGGGGAAGCCGAGTAGGGAAGCAGGGTGGTTAGTGCAGGAATGGTGCTGCTTCAGAGGCTCTCTTGGTACTCAGTCTGTTTAGAGCATCCCTTCCCTCTGGGCATTACCTGGATGTCCTCTTCCTTCTCGGGCAGAGGTCCGTGCTGCATCAGGATGTGCCTGGAGGTGAGATCTCCGTGCTCACAGAACCGCTGGGCCAGGCGATAGGTGCTGTCGTGCAGGCCCTGCAGCTCCTGCAGCTCCTCCCCGGACACCTGAACGAGAGGGACACAGCTGTCCACGGGGAGGTTCTGTCCCACTGCAGGCCAGGATTTTGCCCAGCCCTGCCCTCACCTTCTTGTCCTCCAGGAACTCGATGTCAGCGGTGTGGTAGCCGTCCCTGTGGCCGCGGCTCAGCACCCGGAACCGCTGCCGGCCGACAGTGTCCACCAAGGACCTCCCGTCCGCCAGCAGCTCCACCTGACGGATCTCCAGCAGGCAGCCGTAGTCAGCAAAGCTGCAGGGACACAGGGACAGAAAACAGGGGCTGAGCTGGGGTAATGGATGGCAAGAGAGCTGATTCTCCTGAAGGTACCATCTCCAAAGCAGGAAAAGGCCCAGGAACAGGCGGCTTGGGTGGTGGCAAATTCAGATTCAATCAAGTGCTCCTCCCAGTGCTCACTAAGAGGAGCTGGAGGGCACAGCCAGAGAACCGTGGAGCTCAGAGACATCCTGAGTCAGAAGCTGTTCCAAGAATGTTGCATTTAACAGCCACCACGGGCTCTGTGCAGCTCCAGTGCAGGCCTCACTCCTTGATCCCATTTCACTCTGCAGTGTGGGGAATGCACCACCTCCCTGCTGATTTTATCTGTGAGATGCCACTGACAGGAAATCTACTTTTAGTGTTTTAGACATCCTGGGCTGGGGCAGAGAGGGACAAATCAGCTGGGGCAGGGGGAAGCTTGCCCAGGAGCTCACCTTTTGCCATTCTCATATATGCACATGCCGAACCTCCTGGTGCCGCTCTCCTGGCACCGCCGGATCATCAGGCGGTACCGAGGCTCGAAGACGTGCAGAGGGCAGGGGATGCCAGGGAAGGACATGGTGCACACAAAGATGGGGATGTTCTTGGTCAGGCTGAGGGACAGGAGGAGAAACCACCGTGATGCCTCCCCAGGCAAATCCCATCCCAACGGCTCTGCATCAGCTGCCCCCCCAAACCAGATCTCCTTTACCACAAGAAGTGATGCTCTGGTGCAGAGCAACACTAAAGCTTCCACTTGGCTCACCAAGAGACCAAAGATAGATTGTGCCCACAAAACAGCTCCTCGTAAAGATGGTCCCTCACCCCCATGTGCCCCATGGGGCATGTCCACACCCACCCAGCACTGCTGCAATGTGTTCCTGGAGGTGGGACAGACATCACTTGAGCAGAACCAAGCCAGAGCAATGGTACAGGGTGTGGACAGCCCCCTCAGAGTCCCTTCCAGTCCGCATGTGCACACACAGACACACTGGAGCAGTCCCTGCTTACCTGGAGAGCTCTGCCATCTCGGCCCGGTGCAGCTCACGGCGCTCAGCCAGCTGTGAGGGGAAGGTGGCCAGCAGGATGTCCTGCAGCAGCACCGTGGGGCTGTACCTCCCAGCCTTCAGGTACTAGAAGGAATTAAGACCCAAAAATAGGTTGGAAAAGAACAGGGAGGAAGCCCTGAGGCCCTGCCGGACTCTGAATCACGCTCACTTTTATTGGAACTGAAGGTAATTTTAGACCAGAGAAAGTCAAGGATAAAACCTATCAGGGGATGTTGAGCCATCGAGCAGGATGGGATGTCAGCTCCACCGAGACCTCCAGACACAGCTCAGAGCCAGGGCCCGTCCAGCACAGCTGTCCTGTCTCTGACAGTGATGCAGCCCTTGTATGACAACCTAATTTCCCTGATGGTCTCATCCGAATCCCTTTTCATTAAAGATTAAATCAAATCTCCAGGCCAGCAGGTTTTCCATCCATTTCCATTTTTTAAAGTAATTAGCATTTGCTTCCCTCTCTCTCTCTCTCTCTTCTCCTGTTTACAGTCTCACTAAATCACTGTGGCATCTTGTGGAAATGAATCTCTTGGTCTTAATTATCAACTGTCTGGTCATTCCCATGTGAGCAGAGCTGACACCTCCATGCCAGGGAGCTGCTAATGTAACAGCACTGCACCTTTCCACCTCAGCCCTGGGCACACAGCCAGCAGCTGGAGCTGGTTCCCAGCTCTCCCTCGGGCTCCATCCCATGGGACTCATGCCCTCACCTCTCTCAGGCTCTGTTTGCAGAGGGGGCAGTTGGGCCGATGGTCCAGGCAGCGTTCGAGGCACTCCTTGCAGAAAGTGTGACCACAGGGCGTCGTCACCGGCTCGAGAAACATCCTGCAAAGGATGATCACAGTCAATGGATTGCAGAGAGCAACAAAGGGAAAGGAGCACAGATAAGTCTGGCAGATAGAGACTTTAATTAGTCCTTTAATTAGAAAGTCTGGGCGCAGACTGCTGGGCTTGCACAACGATGTAAGATGAGAATTGTTTCAGGCCTGAGCTCTGCTCCCCATCTCTGCGGGGTCTCCATGGAATCCCAGTGGACCCCATCCCATACACACATGGCACCCTTGGTCCTGCCAGGGCTGTGGCTCCCCAGACACCCATAGTGCTGTGTAATCCAAAAGGCAGTGATAGGAAAGTGCCTCCTTCTCCCCTGCTTCAGGAGCAGAGCCAGCAGCAAGCACTCGAGTTGCTCACAGGTAGCTCCAGGATCAGAAATGAAATTAAGGTCTCAGGAAAGCCCTGACTCCTCCTGAACACTGTTTTCTGCTTTCAGAAGAGACCCAAATTCACATAATTCAGATCAGATACAGATAATTCGCATAATTCAGATTATTCACATAATTCAGATCTCGATCTCTCTCCCCCATGTCATGCCCAGACCCGGAAAAAGCTGCCATGCAGGAGACCTTGACCGACTTGCAGCACCCACCCAGCTCTGCCAGCAGCCACCTGCACAACTGCTCCAGGTCCTGGGACACACCAGAAACAACAGCCTGGTTTCAGCATGCCCTCTGGCACTGCAGCACCAGTCCTGAGCCAGCCCTGAGCCAGCAGACAAACACAAGCTCTACCCTGTTCCCTCTTCCACCCGCACCAGACAAAGAGCTCAGAAATGCTCCCCTCTAGGTCTGCAATATCCCCATCATGGAGGGAATTTCCCTGGGCAACACCTTCCTGTCCCAGCCTGCAGGTGCAAAGGGCAACCACTGCTTTTGGTCTTTGACCCCACTGAACATTCCCACCTCCACATGTGTGTCCCAAGGGACACAGCCCCAGTGATGCTGTGCCCTGAGACAAGGTGATCTGAGCTCCTGCAGCACCCGCCTTCCCCTCTCATCTCTACTGAAACCTACACCCCAGCAGTACTCAGGACTGAGCTTGCTATTAAGATGTGAAGAAAGATGCACGCCAGTAAAGAAAACCCAGCAAGTGCTAATCCTTCATCCTAAAAGCTCTCCTGCTGGAGAACTCACCGTATGCAGAGGGAGCACTCCAGGTCAGATATGCTCAATGACTCCCCAAGGCATGGCTGAGTACACTCTGCTGCTGCTGTTTCCTCCTCGTTGTCTAGTGGCAAAAGAGAAGAGAAGACAACCCCCCACTTCAATATAGAAAATTAATCTTTGCTTTATGACCTTGTTCTGAGGCATAACTGCCCCACAAAGTGCTTTGGAAGTGTCAAAAAAACCCCAAAACCACTAGGAAATGCAACATAAACCCCTCTATTAACCCAGGCATGTTCATCCATAGCTGGTGTGTCAGTGGGTCTCATGGTACTTGGTAGAGGAGGTGATATCTCCTTTTGCAGTTAGGGAAACTGAGGCACTGGGCAGTGAAGTGGCCAAAAAAATTCCAGGATGGAAGTCGCTGGAGACCTGCCACGAGCCATCACTGCTTTATGCAAGCCCAGGTATGTGGCAGCCACCGGGCTGGACACTGATGGCAAGTTAATACTGATGGAAGTGCTACTTCCCAACTCATGGCATGTGCTGTCCCCCACACGAAAATTTAATCTAAACCAAAACCCATTGAAATCCATGGGAACCAAAGAAAGTCGCTCCCTGACTCCACAGAGGGAACAAGTGATGACTGGCTTTAGCAGGAACTTGTCACCAAGATGGAGCCAAAAGTTTGGTGTAAGTTCACCAGCTCAACCCAGGAAGATCAGCTGGGTCCTCCTCACGTGCATGAGAAGCAGAGAATGTCCTGGCCAGAGCTGCCCTATCATGTGCCCCCAGGATATTTGTTTGTTGAGCTGGACACAGTGTAAACACCAAGCTTTCAGTGCCAAAACGGATTTCCAACAAGTATTTTGCAGGAGACAACACTGTGGTACCTTTGATGAGACTCACCCAGCAACCACTGGCCCTGACTCTCTGCCGAAGTCTCCGGTTCTTGCCGTCGGCCTGGCTGGGACAGGGTGGCTGTGCCCTGGCTGTGCCCAGACCCAGCATCCCCTCGGCCATCTGCCAGCTCTCCCTCCTGATCCTAGGCACAGCAAGATGAAATTGAGCCCAAACCCTCTTCTCCCTCTGAGTGCACAGCCCCGTCTGTCCCCCAAGCCCGATGGCACCGCGAGGTTTCCCGGAGTGTTGCTGTACATTAACACGCTGCATCTGCAGGGCAGCAGGAGCGTGGCCTTCAGACACTGCTGCCCACCACATGGTTAAACATGGGTTCACTCTGTCCAGATGCACCAACGGCTGTTTGGGTGTATCTGAGCCCATTTTCTGAATTTCCTCCTATCTCCAAACCTGCTGAGTTTGTTTATACAAGGCAAAGAGGAAAATACAACCTTCCCTTAACAGCTGCTAATGGTCTGAACTGTTCTCAAATGTATTTTTTAGACTAAAAAAAATTGAAACTCACTTTTTTTTCTTTTTCTTTTTTTCCTGAATGTAGTGAGATGAACAGAAAGTCTTCTCTATTTCCTGAGTCCCCACAGCATCAGCTCCAATGCTGCTCTCCCACCCTCCACTACCTGCAGATTCTCATCCCAGCACACAACCAGGCAAGCTCCTGCACAACTTCCCCTTATCACACCTCCTTTCCCATCCCTGGACAACTGGGATGTCCCAGAGGAACATTAAGTCTCCTTGCAGACTCAGATATTGCAGGTTCTTACCTGAGCTCGTGTGGAAGATGGGGGTGCTGGGCTCCCTCCATCGACCTGGGAACCAGCTGAGCTCAGGTGAGCATCAGCCAGGTGTGCAGCAGCTGTGCATGGCTGAGGAGCATCGGCTTCTCCGAGGATCTGCAAGGACAAAGCAAGGGCTGGGGGATGCTAGGAGGAAAAAGCAAGGAGGTGGGATGGCTGCCAGGCTCCCTCTTCTTCCCCAAAGCACCCTTCTGCTCACTGCAGGAGGTGTCTGTGCTGGCTGAGCGCTCTGTTGAGTCCTTCAGAGGACAAGGACATCTCCCTGTGTGATGTTAACCCACCATGGCAGAGCCCACACACCTTCTCCATCTCTCTCCGAGCTGGCTGGAAGTGGGGACTGAGTGTCAGGCAGTGTTCCCATGCCAGCAGTGCTTCAGTTCTCTGTCCCATCTGCAGAAGCACCTTCCCTTTCCTGAAGAAGGCCTGCAGAGCAGAAAAACCCGTGGTGACTATGAGACAATGACTAGCTGAGCATGTGCCCCTTTCAGCACCTACATAAAGCCCAAGGGAACGTCCCTCCTGCCTGCTCCCATCCCAAGCCAAAGCACCTAGAGATGTCGCTGATTCCCTGGTTAGATTTGCCTAAAAAAAACAGGACTCTCCAAAGTGCAGCAGTTTCAAAAGCCAAGCCTAAGGAGAGTTCGAGAAGGAGTGAAGGATGGACACAGTGCCAGACCTCTCCCAATGGGTCTGTCAAGTGCATTTCTGAGCAGGATGAATCCAACGGCTTGGAGAATTCAGGAGAGGGGGAAACTGCTCCTGTACAGTGAGATCTGGCTCCAGTTGATGTGGCCTCCACTCACCTCGTGCTCTGCAGGCTCAGCCCTGCACACGGCATCCAGGTCCTCCAGTGCCTGTGGGTACTGCCCCAGCGCCTCCAGCGCCTCTGCCCGGCACCGCCGCAGGGAGCTGGAGTCCAGGGCTGCAACGGGAAATGTGGGCACTCAGATGAGCCCCTGGTGAGGAGGCTGGGGAGAGGCCACCACAGTGGGACAGTCCCCGTGCCACTGCCTCACGCTGAGCACAGTCTGCTCCCGCAGTGCTCCTCATCAGGAGACACTGGCTTTGTAAGCTTCTGCAAGCAAGTTACTTCCCCTAAATACCCAGTTTTAAATTGCTTCAGGCTCTTCCCTTTGTTTCTTTCCCCACCCTCCCCTAAATACCCTCAGCCAAGAGGCCCCACCACTGCCTCGGGGCTCAGCCGTGCTGGGATCTGGGCTTTCATCCATCTTTTTGGGACACAGCAAAAAAGCTCTACCATACACGTAGTGCCTACAGAGCTGTGGCCACGGCAGGCTCTGTGATGTGACTCACCCAGCAGAGCTACAATAACACATTACCAAACAAGTCTGCAGCGCTGGATACTTCAATTCCCAGACCCACCTGGCTGTCACTGCTCTCCTGGGGCAGATGAGAAGCCAGGAGGGTTAAGACTCTGCCTGCACCACATGACCTGGGGTTTCCAAGTATGAGAAAAAGCTGAGATCTCCCAAAACAGAGGAAGAGAACTGAGCATCCTGTTCCTTGTCAGTGAGATATCACTGATGGGATGTCAGGGGGCTGAGGGGGACTGGTCCCACAGCCACTGCTAGTCATGACACCAAGCATTACATGCTCCTGCCTTTTCCTAAGTAACTGGCAGTGAGACCCTCTTCTTTCCTGCCTCAAAAAACCACATAAAGACCTTCCTTCCTATCAGCACTGCCAGCAGAGGAATTGGGTTGGGGGATGTTGAGAAGAACGAGGAAGCAGCACCTCAAGAGCCCACACTCACGGAGTAACCAGGTGTGGCAATGTTGGTGGGGCTGAAATGCAGATGCCCAGACCCACCCCGTTATATCACAGCTCATGGAGGTGACCTACATCCAGTGCAATGCTGGTTTTCAGCTCAGGTAACAGGCCTGTGCACCCAGCCTTGCATTCCCCCAGCTCTGAGCATCAGTTCAAGGCTGCTGAGGGTTGGGGTTGGGGACTTGCTGCTCCCTGGTCCATTTGGGGAGGCCTCCAGTGTAATGCAGGTCCCTCCACTGGCTCCCAGTTTCCTGTGAGATGGTGGTAGGTCCAGCACAGGTAACATGTGGTGGCCCTGCAGGACGCTGGCACTGAGGCCAGCCTTGTATCATAAATTAGGCACCATTTGCAGGCACTGCTATTGCATTTACTGTGGCAAATATGGTGTGGGCAACACTGCCTTGCTGAAGGGCCAGGAGCTCTCTCAGGGGCAAAGATGTCACCTTGATCAGCAAACAGGGAACATCACAGTTGGCGATGTCTCTCCTGCACCTCCAAACCCAGCAGCATTTCCTCCTGGCCCAGTTCAAACATGGTGCTGATGCAGCTCTGCCAACAAACTGCAGGTCAGGACTGGCAGCTCCACGACAGCCGGGTGCAGGAAGCATCTGCCCATTTCCCTGCCTGCCTCTGCTGTCACCTTGTCAGTCTTATCACACAGAGGAGGAAACTCTGCCATGGCTATTGCCTCCTTGTCCCTGTGACCAGCATGGAGCACAGGGAGACTTTGCTCCCTGCCTGGTGTCACCCTAACCCAGAGATGAGCAGGCACAGCCACTCCTGCACCACTCTTCCACTGACCATGCTGAGCTGTGCAGCAGGGCAACACCTGGTCCCTGGGAGCTTGTTTTCATTTGTTATATTAGCCAAGATCTTAGGGCTCAAGTCAGGAAACATGGGAACTTGCTGCTTGGTACCCTATCCCACGAGCACCCATCCAAAGATGAAACATCCCAGCCCCTAACAACAGGTAGGGATGAACAAATAGGTACAAAGTCTAGCGGCTTATTTTCCATGTGGCCAAACCCATTCAAACATCTGCACAGCGCAGCAATAAAGTGACTGATTTGGCAAAAAAAACCCCACTCCAGATGTGTAAAACAGAGCAATGAATTCTGCATTTCTCTGCTGCTGCAGCTATTTTTGATCCATGATATCATTGGACACCATCAGCCAGCTGGCAGCCTCACAGACCTGCCAGCCTCCGTGCTCCAGGCATGTCAGGGGGCCTCCTTGTGCTACACATTACACTGCATTTTTCTGTTGTTCACTCAGAAAAGAATGAAGATGAAAAGTTGACAGTTTATTTCCACCCAAGCAAAGTGAGCTGGTCTACAGGCTGGGCTGAGCAGGGCACTGCAAACTGGCTGATCACGCCGCTCTGAACCACAAATAAAACATTCCCACAGGTCAAACATTTATCAGTGGTTCTGTTTCAAGGTGCAAGGCAGCAGGTAAAAAGTTGTGCAGCCGAAAGCTGGCTGCAGGCTGCAGGAGTTGGAAAACGCATCCTGGAAGCACCACCCACGTGGCTGAGCCCGGCAGCCCCAGCAAGCACAGGTTCACTGGAGCTGAGGCTGTGACTGCAATTTCCTTGTTGCCCTCAGCCAGACTTTCCAGTCTTGCGGGGAACAGAACGTGCAGGCGAGAGTGAGGACAGAGTTTGCATTGTTTCCTCTTTATACTAACAAATGATTTCTAAAGAAATGTGTAACTGTACACCCCAACCAGGCAAAAGCCTGGCAATAAGGCAAGGAGTACTAGAGAAGTGTGCATGTGCCTTTGCTCTGAAGGAGGGTGTGCAGGGAGAGACGGATCCTCTGGAGGTTGCATAAAAGGACCTGTTTTGTGCTGCCAACACCAGGATCGACCGGTCCGCTCAGCCCTTGGTTTCCAGGCTTACCCTGAACCTCTGGCACTTGTCTGGCAGCAGGCGATGAATAAGAGCCTGCGCTGCGGGAGCAGAGCTGAGCGCTGTCATAGAAACGCCGCGGAGAGAGGAAATTCTGCCTCCGCCGCCCCAGCCCCCTGCTCCAGACATATTGTATAACCCCTTTCATTTCAGCGTTACTTTCCAAGAAATCCACTTACAGCCACACATCAAAGCAGATCAAACCCCACCTCCCGAGCCCGACCCTGGCCCCGCAGGCAGATGTCGCCAGAGCCGGCGGCAGGAGGGGTCGGGCCGGGGGCTGACGCGCACCATGGGGCTGGCACGGCAGCTCCGCCAGGGCTGTGTCCTCGCCAGGCTGTGGGGGAGAGGACGTGTCCATCCCGGGCTGGACATGTCCCAGCCGCTTTACATAACGGCCACCCCCTGGGCAGAGCTCTTCCTCTGACCCTGAAATACCGCCGGGCTGCAAGACGGGAGTGTCTGCTGCTCTTTCCTCTCCAGAAGCACGTGGCCGATGGGACACAGGCGGTGCTCATACTGGCAGAGGATGAGCAGCGCGGTCTGCCCGGCAGCCCGGCGCTCCCAGCACCTCGGGACATCCACGGATATGGGAGAACTGCCCAGCAGCCGCGTTCCCCGTTCCCATCCAGCCCAGCCTCACAACACTTCCAGCTTCCCACGCCTTCCAGCTCTGGACCGTGCACGCTCGGAGCGCACCGAGCTGCTGGGACACAAAGTTTAAAACCAATGGTGACCTACATTGGTACCCACATCGGTACCCACCTGCTGCAACAGCCCAGCCCGTGCCTCCCCGTCCCTCGGGCTGCCGGGCTGGTCCCCGTACCCCACCATCCGCACCCCCAGCCCCCGAGCCCGGCGGTCCTTACCCAGCTCGACCCCTCTCTGGGCCATCCTCAGCGCCTCCCGCGCGTCCCCGCGGGCGAGGCGGTCCCGGACGCGCTGGGCCAGCCCGGCCAGGCGCCGCTCGGGCCGCACGCAGCGCTCCAGGATCCCGCACAGCACCACGCTGCACCTCGGCGCCCCGACGCCCCGCAGCTCCAGCCGCTCCTGGCACAGCGGGCAGCGGGACTGCCCGGGCCCGCCGAGGCACGGCTTGCAGAAGGAATGCCCGCAGGACGCCGTCACCGGCTCCCAGAGGAGCAGGCGGCAGCAGGGGCAGCGCAGCAGGTCCAGCCCGAGGGGCTGCCCGGAGGAGCTCTCGGGGGAGCTCGGGCTGGAGGGGCCGCTCATGGCAGCGCTCGGGGGAGCTGTCCCTAAAGCCGGCGGTGCCCGCGCATCGCCCCGCTCATCCCGCGCCGCTCGCACCGCGGGGCTCCCGGCCCGGCCCGGCCCGTCCCGCCGGAGAGACCCCCGGGCAGGCGGCGGTGCGGGGCTGTCCCCGCCGCCATCCATTGGCCGCCGCCGCCCGCGCCGCCCCGCCCCGGCCGCGTTTCGTAACGGAGCCCGCGGAACCGGGGGCGGCCCCGGGCACGGCTGGGGCTACTGTGCGAGTGGGTGCCCACCCCCCGAGCCGGGATGCTGCGCTGTTGGGGGCTCCGCTGCCGATCCCCCCGGAGCCGGGGATGTTGGGGCGCTCCGGAGCAGCCGGGGTGCGCGGAACGAGCGGGACACGCGAGCTGAAGAGCTCTGCACCAGCTGGGCACGGGGTCCCAGGGGGTTTGGGGCACCCTGAAGCAGGATCAAGGTGCAGAGTGCTGTGAGTGTTTTGGGGTGCCCCAGAGTGGGGCCAGGGTAATTTGGAGCAACCCACATTGCGGGCTGCCTGGGGTATCTGGGGTGCTATGGAGCAGGTCTGGGGCACGCTGTGTCCTGTGGGGACAGGAGGGTGGGATGCTCTGGAGCGGCTGGCACAGGATCCCTGGGGTCCTTCAGCTGTCTGAGGCTCTCCAGAGGGAGACTGAGGTGCTGGCTGTTGCGGTGCCGCAGAACAGGGCAGGCTGGTGAGGCTGAGTTGCACCAAATGCCTCCTTGCAAAACCCTCCGTGGAAACCCATCCTGGCAGGATGTTTGGGGGCAAAGAGACACTCCTCTAACATACACGGGAAACTGCATTTCCCTCAGATGCTCTGCTTACCCAGAACGGAACGAGTTCAGACTTCGTATGTGGACAATCCCCTTCCCACTCACAGACCCCCAGGATGGGCTCGGTGTCACAAGGGAGATGCATCCCCGCACCACAGTCATACAGCAAAAGGTCCAAAAGGTCAGCAGCTCTTGCGTAGCAGGTGCTGAAAAAACAGCTGAAATGTGGCAACTCTGGAGCTAAGTAGATCAGACTTTATGTAAGGATGATGCACATTCCCTGAGGGCTCATCTGTGTGTCCCCAAAAACAATCCAAACCCACGCACACACTGGAAGGGCTGCTCAGGGAGGGAGATCACCAGCAGGACGTCAGTGCTGGTGAAACCCATGCCCCGCTGAGGGAGTGGCTGGCAGAGGTTTGGGCTGTGGAGCAGGTTTTGTTTCCAAATCTACTGCAATTACATTAAACAGCTCATGATGGTTTTAAAAGCTCAACAACTAAGCATTTTATGCAGGCTTGATAGGCTTCATTGCTTTCTCCGTTATCTTTTTAAGTGATCCCTCCACACTGGAGAAATCTCAGGTGACATTTGGTAACACTGCCATGAAATGCTGAGCATGGCATTAGGGACAGTGGTCACCCTGAGAGCACTGGGGGTCTGTCTGGGACATTTTCCATGTGCCCATTTGCAGGGTCAGTCTTTGGTTCTCCCCCACCAGAGGAACTTGCACATCACTTCCCCCAGCAGTTCTCCCATGGGCATTTCTCAAGTGGGCAAAGCTCATTCACACCAGACACTCTCCTTTCATGGTTCAATTCTCACCATGGCTCGTTTTCCCACCAAAACCTGGCTATTCACTAAAAAAAAAGTTTGCCATCAGGGAGGCCTCACCAGTTTTGCCTCCAGATTACCCCTCAAGAAGGGCACGTTCCTGAGCCATGAAGTGAGGGTGATTTTAGCTACCACAGCCAACACTGCAGAAAAGTGCACAACAACCTGTTTGTGTGGCTCAGCCTGGGAGCAGCAGCTGTTGTCAGGTGAGGAGCGCAGCATCTTTCATCACCCCAGCCAGCTCCTCTGGGAGACACCAGGCTGTTCCCCTGGGACCTGCCTCATTCTTTCCCTCACCTCCTGATCCACTCCACAACCATGTGTGGGCTCTCCAGCCCCTCATAAGCAGAGCAGACGTGCTGCTGCCTTTGCATAATACAGTTTAAAATCAATCAACCACGACACATGAGGCCGTAGCAAACCAGTCTTCATTAGCACCAGTGTGCAAGAACATTTTGTTTTCTTCAACCCATCCAGAGCTGAGCTGGTTCAGAACTCTGAACACTTTCTCTTGTCACTGCCGTGTTTGTGCTGACTCAGTACATAACTGCAAAAGAAAAAAAAAAGCTTTAAATGCTTAATGCTAACCATTGTGCTGGCCAGATGAGAACTTCATGTGTTGCATAACACAGGACAGATCACACTGTGTGTAGGAACTATTTGCAAAGCACAACAGGATTTTTTTTTTTCAGTTTAGAGGTGGGAAATAACACAGGGTCACTGCAGGGTGAGGAGTTCCAGGTGTTGCTGCAGCTCCTCCTCTGGCTCCCAGCCACACGTCTGCTTGTGCTTCAGCTCCAGCACAGCCTCATTAATGTGGTCCAGACTGTTGACAGCCCAGCACGAGGATCAGGGATTTCACACCAGCTGTGTTTGCTCATTTTTAGTGCATAAATATTTGTTGCAAGCATTGACACTTGTTTTTGACACGTTGGGCATTAAGGAGTGGCTCTGAGGTAACAGCACCTTCCCAGTGTTGCCTTTTTTTGTTCAGAGAGAGGAGGCCTGCGTGCTCCTTAGGGTGTCTTCAAAGGCACCACAAGCACTTGTAGACAGGAACATGCACCCTGAATGTCATGACCCCTTTTCCACACTGCTATCCCTGCTCTGCCCACCAGCTTCCTCCAGCGCCAGCAGACCTGAAAGTCCTGTTGCATAGAGGTGAAACGAGTTCTCCCATTTCTAAACCCGCAGAAGGAGGAAAGCGTTGGCATCCCAGCCGAGGAGGGGGAGTGTTGCTATTGGCAAGGGCCACACTGGGCTCACAGTGGCACATCCCAGGCAGCCTGCTGGGTCACCAGGCAAAGAGCCAAAGCCAACTCCAGCCTCAGCACCTGTGCAGTCACCCTTGTGCCCCAGCAGAGCTGCACCTGGATCCTGGCTGTCTGCAAGCCTCGAGAGTTGCCCACAGGAATTATTTTTACACCTCAGTACGTGCATACTGCATGCAGGGAGTTATTTGCATCATCCCCCCTTCCCCCCCTGCCCAAGCCTGTCAACAAACACATCAGCTTCCTGGAATTTTTGCTTTCTTTACATCATAGTATTTCTAGATCCAGGATGTTATTCAGCCACCAGGTTTCCCCATTTGCCACACGTGGTTCAAAGCCAGTCCTGGGAAGTGGAGCAAAAGGAAGTGGAAGCAGGTGGTGTGGGAGACTCTTTGTCCTGAGCTCATCTTTTATAACCTTTTCTCTCAGGTCTCTGTGTGCAGTTAGGGGAGCTGCTCCAGGCCTGGTTTTCTCCAGGCAGAGGCAGGCAGATTGCCACACTGCTCCGTGAGGTTTGGGATTCGAGTTCTGTGCTGTGCTGACCAGGCATTGGGCAGGAAACAATCATACAAATTACACGGTATTGTTCCAGACTCCTGAAACTCTGCTGCTTGAGAGCTCAGAGAGGTCCTGACTCTCCATACAGAGGACCAGATGTAAACAGGGTCAGAGAATTAAGAAAAATTTAATAATTTTTCCTTCTGACTCATTCAGGCTTTGTCTGAGGCAGCATCATTCCTAGAGAAATGAGTTGACTTTCACATGGATTGGTGGGACACAGAGCTGCAAAGTAACATTATCTCACTGTTCATGTAACTAGGCTTATTGAAATTCTGAACTCCTGGAAACTGGAGAGCCACAGCAGGAGAGCCCAGATCCGTATCTGGCTCATTTTAGTCTCTTGAGACAAGCATCTTGGCAAAGAGGTTGGCAGAACATTATCTGTCAGTCTTGGAAGCAAGTCCCACATAAAATGGATGGAGATGTCTTTTTCCACAGCATGGGCAGTTATGTACACATACCCCTGAGAAGAGAATACAAAAAAAGACCAGAACTGTGCCCATTATCCCAGGGGCAGCCCCTAGGATGGGTGACAATGCCATGGGCTGTGGTGCAGGGTGCTATCAGCTTGCCTTGATGCCTTGCAATTGTTTCATTGGTGTTCCAGTTGAAGCTGAAGATCCTCCATCCATAGGAGATCCCAAGGAGGAGCCCAGAGTCCACACGGCTTGTTCAGCACCCCCTAAACACATGGATAACATAACAAAGTGATTAAAGGAGGAAAAGTCATAACAAGCCAACTCCCTGAGGACACCTTTACACTGCAGCACGGGCCACCACTTCCAAGGAGATTGGTGTCCAGAGGGAGCTGCATCGCAGTGGGCAGACCTGGAGGTCACATCACCCACTTAATCTTCTGAATGGGGAGAGCTGATTTGTAACCAGCCTTTAGTGCAGGGTCAGACAGAAGTTGCCACAAGCTGCTGTGTGTCCATGGGCTGGGGATGACGCTGTGGTGGCCCATCACTGCAGCTGGGCACTCGCCAGCTGCCCTGCCCCGCTCACTCACCAGCTCCCGTGGCCTTGGATCCCTGCCCCAGCAAGAAGCGAGTACGTGCTGCCTCCCTCATTTCTTCCTTTTTCCACTTCTCCTGTGTAGCTCCCACCCACCCGACAGAAATGCCAGCAGGGCTGGCAGGCACCCAGCACTGCCTTGTCCCTTTGCCAGAGGAGGCTGCAAGTGGCAGCGGTGGGCTCTGCAGATGGCAGAGCCTCTCTGCAGGGATGCCTCTGTGCTCTCAGGCCAGATCCGGGGTCCATCTTCCTCATCCTCTGCCCTGGTCTTTATTGCTTCAGCTCCAGCATCTCCACCACCACTGGTGATTAACTCTGGTTAATCTCTAGTGAGGACAAAAGAGCTCTTGCAAAGCCAGTGGCTCAAATTCCATCTAAGAGCTGTGTCTGACCATGTGGAGGATGAAGCCCCTTGAAGTCTCAGGGAGAAGTGCAGAGAGCTGCTCAGGGCTGCCCTGCAGTTCCCTTTCCCCTCAGCCAGACAGAACGAAGCCCTAAACACACCCTGGGCTGGATTTCAGGCAGGATGAGCAGTCCTGTGTCACTACCACAGTTATAAAAAGCTGCCTGTGGGCTCCTGGCCTGTTCACAGCAGTGGTGGCCTGGGCAGAGCTTTCTGCTCAAGGAGCAGACAAATATTTCTGTCTGTGCCTTTTTGTTCCACAGGCTGGCTTGCCTCCACCTCTGCTGCACTTTGAACAGCAGGTGAATCATGTTTGGGTAAGGCAGTCATCGCCCCGCTGCCAGCTCCTCCTTTCATAACGCACACACGTCACGGCTTTTAAAGAGGTCAAGTTGTTAGTACTCGGAACATTTGTCACCCAGAAACCTGTCCTGGTGGATCTGCCAGAGCAAATTGCAGGTTCCCCTTTGCAAGAAGCCTGGCACCATTTCATTGTGGGTTTTAGGAAGGTATTGCAGCAAGGTTTGGGGAGTAAGGAGCCTGCTCTGCTCTTCTGAAAGAGCAAATGCAGAATCCTAGAGAGGTTTGCAGCAGAGAGAAAGGTACTGGGAAAGATGTGTATCCTTAGTGTCATTTTTATGAAAATTAATCCCAAGCAATTCAGTGAATAAAGCTCTGATATAACTTTTGGCTGCTAATTAACATAGCAAAGATGATTTACAGATATTCGGAATGAAAGGACAAGTTGCATAAGGATGCAGCACAGACAGGAGCATGTGTGAGTGCTGTGCAGGGAGCAGGAGCGGGGATTTCACCTTCCAAAATACCCTTCACTTGCATGACTCCAGTCCCATTTGGGTTTTGCTTTTCTTCTTATTCAGCTCAAAAATAGAAGAGTGGTTTCATAGGAAACCTCTGCCCAGCACTCTGCAGAGATTAGCAGATCATAAGCAGGGCTGCAGGAATCAGCTTTTCTGGGAAAGTCAGGATTTCTAACTGTTTCCATTTTTTAGTGGAATGAAAAAGCAGCTTGAAATTTTCCATGAAGAAGGTCACTTGGGAACAGAGGAAAGATTTCTTTTTGATCTCTACCTTAGAGACCCTTGTTTCCCTAATAGGACACTTTATATAATAAAGCCCTTAGATGCAAGATGAAAAGTCTCGTCACAAAATAAAAGTCCAACCTTTCTGTTCTGAAACTGTTGGCATTTATAGAAAAATGCCTTCATTTGGGGGCATGTCTGCATGAAATGGTGTAGGAAACAGTTTTTTCTCCACACACAAACTCTCTTGGCTTCTCTGCTGCTTTGAGGCCCCAGCCAGCCACGTGCTATGCAGGATCCCTGCAGGTACCCCCAGATACTGTGAGCAGGGGCAGCACAACCCCTCCTGCTCCCCAAGGACCAGCCAAAGTTATATAAATTTGTGTAAACAAAACTTGCTTAAGTAACTCCACGGCTGCCAGTTCCTCTTGCTGGTCTTTTCCTACCCCGCCCCTGCAGAGCCTGGTGTGATGGGCATTTGGCACAGTTCTGCCCATGCTCCTCTCCCAGACAGCTGAAGACACAGCAGCTCCAAGGAGCCCCTGGTTGAACTTTGAGATGCTTCAAGCAAAGGAGGTGTTTAAAACACCCCGGTGAAGTCAGAGCTCAGGCCCAGCAGCGCCAGGAAGCTGCCAGCTGTCACGTCTGTGGGCAAACACCCATCCCAGCACAGCGAGGGCATGCTGGGGAACATGTCCCTCAGGAGAGCTCCTGAACTGCTGTGACTGAAGATCCTCAGCATCCCCAAAATCCAGACGCTCCACCTGCCTTTTGCCTCCTCCACTAAGTGTTTTCAGAGCCCTAATCCCCGTGGCTGGTGCGAATGTTCGCACTGTACCCCCATTCACGTCGTCTGGCTTCAAGCCAGGGCTGAGATGCAATGAGGAATTAGGGACACCAGAGAACTTGAAATGGTTTTCACCTCCCCAGCTTTTTGGGGAAACTTGGCCAATTCAAATGAAGGCAGGACAAAGGTTCAGAGAGGAGTGAGCTACGTGCAGGACGAGGTGCCGAAGGCAGGACAGAGAACCTTGGCTGCTGGAGGAGACGCCGAGCTCTGGGTGTGTTTGGCTCTTTGCTCTCATGCCACAGGGACCTGGCTGCACATCCTACGTTTGCACAGAGCTTAGTGCAGTGGCCTGGAGCAGGAACTGTAAAACATAAGCAGCAAACAGGGAAACTTCACCTGGCTCAGTGCTTGCCTTCACCCAGCACTGCAGGGAGTGCCCAGCGCTGGCCCTGAGCACAGGAAGATGCTGAGATTTGCGGCAGTGAGAGGATGTGGCTGTGGGGTCAGCTGCAGACAGCCATTTGCAGGCTCCACCCATTCTGGGAGCTGGGGCACAAGGCACAGAGGACAATTTCAGGGCTTTTAGATGAAATACTTGTCAGCTGGAAAGCAGAATCTCACTCCAGTGAGATGCAACAACTCTCAGCTCCAACTGAGCATCTACAGGCGGGCTTGACCTCAGAGTCTGGCACAGTAAGCTTGAAAAGTTTCCAACCTTTATCTTAAAAAGCAAGGGCAAGGCCTCTCCTTTTCACATCCAAACACAGAATTTATTCCAGAATATTCCCATTCTGTAGCAGCATGGCCTGAGGGGACTGTAAAATGCTGTAACTCCATATACTGTTTGGAAGTAGCTTGTGTCTTATGCAAGAGTCCTGTTATATCACCCTCGCACAGAGGGAAAAGTAAAACATGTAAAATAACCCCACACAGGATTATTTTACATTAATGCACCCAAGGGTTCATGAAGCAATAAGGCAGTTAAAATCAATCCTTCCCTGTTGAAGCCAAACCAGCTCACTGAAATCCAGTTTAGCTTTTGGGGTTGTTTGTTTTTCCCATCTTCATGTTTTCCCTTTAATCTTTGTGCTGGATAATTAAGACAACATTCCTCAGCATCTTTCCTGCTGTTTGTTGTGATTATACAAGAGCCGGCTGCATTTGTTCCATGAAAAGAACATCCAAAGCCACATTCTGTGGTTTCAAGTAAAATCCTCCGCGGTGTTGACTTTTAATCTCGAGTTTGCCTGAAATCTGCATTACTCAAGAAAATACTCATAAAAATAGACTTCTTAAGGAAAACAAAGCAAGTCAGTGACGCAGCAGGGAGAGCTTATGCTAAGTTTGCATTGAAGTTTTTATTGATGGTGAGACTTCTGGGCTTGGCCTAACACCGCCGGCAGCAGCAGTGGGGTGGGGTGCTGGTCCTGTGTCCCCCTCCGAGGTCCTTTTTGCTGCCGGCTGGACCCTGACAGCAGCCTGGGCCCTCACAAAGCTCCCTGCTCCCGGAATGCTCCCTGCTCCCGGTGCTCCCGGTGGTCCCAGTGCTCCTGGTGCTCCCGGTGCTCCCGGTGCTCCTCGTGCTCTCCCTGCTCCCGGTGCTCCCTGTCCCCTGGAGCGCTCCCTGCTCCCGGTGCTCTCCCTTTCCCTGGTGCGCTCCCTGTCCCAGGTCCGCTCCCTGCTCCCGGTGCTCCCTGTCCCCGGTGCGCTCCCTGCTCGCGGTGCTCTCTCTGCTCTCGTTGTTCTCCCTGCCCCGGAGCACCTCCTGCTCCCGGTGCTCCCTGTCCCCGGAGCTCTCCCTGCTCCCAGTGCTCTCCCTGTCCCCGGAGCGCTTCTTGCTCCCGGTGCGCTCCCTGTCCCCGGAGCGCTCCCCGTCCCCGGAGCGCTGCGGGAGCCTTACAAAACAGCCGAGCGGTTATGAAACCCGCGGCCCCGCTGCCAGACGTCCCATTCCCCGGTAGATGGCGGTGCCAGCTCATTTTTCCTAATTTTTTCTCCGTATGTTTCTTCCTGGCGCCGCGCCCGATGCCAGCCCTCGGCGGCTGCGGCGGGGCTGGGGCTGCACAGGAGCGGCCCCCGCGCTGGGGTCAGTGCTGCAAAAAGAGAGAGGTTTGTCGGGGGTTTTCCCCCCTGTAATTGCTTTTCGTTTGTTTTTGATAAATTTGAAATCAGTTTTAACAGTTCGGCACAACACCCCGCATCTGTTCCCGCTCAGGCTGCTCCATCCCACAACAGGCGAAGTGGAGGGCACAGGGAGGGATGTTGGTGCTCCCAAATCCGGGGGGTCTATGAAGAGCCAGGCAGACAGAACCCTGCATTTCTCTCCATTTCTGTCATGGTCTTGAACAAAACCTGCTCACCCAGATCCCAGCTCCCCACCTTTCCTTGACTCTTTCCTCTGGCAGAGGGACAGACAGCACTCACTGGGTATGAGACACAGCACATTTATGGGTGAATAAATAGCATTTCTCTTTGGAGATCACAGCATCTTTATTTGGCTAAGAGTGGCCCAGTCGCCCCCCAGCACAAGCTGCCGTTTACATCTCCTCCTCCTGGGGTGCCCAGGGCGTGCACTGCCACTCCAGCACGGAAAGACTAATCCTTGTCTTCCTTCTCATCCTTGGCAATGCCCTGGTCCTGGGGCAGGAACAGAAAGGAAAGGGACAGCATGTGAGGGCAGTGCTGGGTGTCCCATCCCAGGTGTTTGATAGCACCCGCACAGGGGTTTGTAGGTGCAAACCCCACAGGGCTGGGGTGTAAGGGAGAGCCAGGCCCCAGCACAGAGCTGGGGTTGGGGTTACCTCCTCCAGGTCGCTGTCAGAGCTGCTGCTGCTCCTGTCCTCTTCCCCATCTCCCTGCTGGAGTGAAGAGAGAGGGACAAGCATCACTGGGAACCCTGGCACTCTTCACTGTTCGAGCTAGAGCTTCAAGTCGGAGAGACTGCTGGCTCTGTGGGTATCTAGAGCCAGGCTTGGCACTGCTGTGGAACCACGTGTGAGCATGGCCCCACAAGAACAAGGATTTCATGGGATGTGTGCAGTGCAGGTAGCATTGCTGTCCACACCAGCATCCCATTTGGAGAGAAAAAGGAGGGAGAACTAAGTAAGAATGTTGGGAGCAAAGACACAGCTGTGTCTCAGTGGAGAAGCCAGGGACACAGAGTGATTTGTAGGCTGTGGATGGCACAGCTCCATCTGCCACAGGCGTGGGGGTGCCATGGGTCAGACGTGGCTTCCCTTTACACCCAGGATGTAAATGGCTCTGCAGAAAACTCCATCATTCCCCTACCTTTTCTCCTTCCTTCTTCTTCTTCCTCTTCTGCTTCTCCTTTTCCTTTTCTCCTTCAGTCTTTTCCTTCTCCTTTTCTTCCTTCTCCTCTTTCTTGTCCTTCTCCTCTCTCTCCTTATCTTCCCGTCCAAACCCTGCAGCAGGGCACAGAGGAAGGTTCACTGCCAGCGTGCAGCATCCAGCACACACAAACCCAGCAGGTGCCCCTGGGCCCACACCAAACACTCACATTTCAGGATTGTCGACATCTCACCAAAGCCAGAGAGCTCTGGAGCAGGAGACAGTCACACCTACGGAACAGAGAGGACCTGAAGGAGCAACTGGAGAGTGGAGGAAGGTGAGCTTTTCAGGGATGAAAATGCCTCTCTGGCACATTCAGTTTTTGAGAGGCCCTGTGCACTTCCAACCCCTCCAAACAGCAGGGAGGGAGATCAAACAATCTGTGGACTGCACAAAACCCAAAAGGACCAGGCCTTGTGCCCACGCAGGCAGCCCCCACTGCCCTCTGCCCAGGGAAGCAGCAAGTGCAGAGTAATGGAGGCAGAGAAATCTCAGGGCAAATGTGCAGGGAGATGTCTTAACCCCCCCCCAATGAGCAGGTGCAAATATTACAGAAATATTTCAAATTAAATGAGAAAGAAACAATAAAGAGCAGGTGTGGGGGCTCCTAGGAATCGCCAACAGAAAGGAAATGTTCCCTGAGGGACAGGGTGATGGCAGAGAAGGAGATGGAGACAGCAGCAAGCTGAGAAGCCAAGAGCAAGGATAAGAAAACTCCCAAGCATTGATTAGGTGCCTGAAAGGTGACAGCTGAAAAGAAAGGAAAGGAAACAGCTTGCTTTAAAAATAGGAGGCACAAACAAAGCCTATGAAATAGCCTGGGCAGGCCAAACCCTCCCTCTCGTACACAAACAGGGCAGCAGAGGCGAGGGACCAGGTCCCTTCTGCTCGCAGGGAAGAGCAGGATCCTCCCCTGCTGCAGCAGGTAATTAGGAATTAGTTTCTCTTCCAGCCAGTGATGGAGGGAGGCAGAATATTAATGCTTCCTTTTAATGGTTTTTAGCCACAAAATGACATCATCTGGTTGGTATTATTGGCTTTTTTGAAGGAGCCAGTGGCAGCCCCTGAGCCGATAACACTGATTTGTATTTTCCAGGCAGCTTTTTAAACCCCCAGGATGCTGCAGGGGAGCAGGAAGCAGTGGGGTTTGGGGTGGCATTAGGGGAGAGGGAGTTTGGATGGGAAGGAAAGAAGTGTGGGAAGGGACTGATAAAAGATGTAATCAGTGCAAAGTTAAAATCTAATTAATAATGAACAGCAACCTAATTCATCTCCGTAATTAAGAAGTGTAACTACTAATTGAAAATAATCACATTTTAATCTAAAATTATTAAAAATAATCAAACATTAACAAAAGAAAAGGCAGCCCCTGGGAGGGGGTGGGAGAAGATGCAGGCGACGCTCTGACCCCAGGTCCTGCTCACCAAAGCTGCCCCGCAGCTCCCGTGGTGTGCCCAGCCCCGAATCCATGAGGATGCCCCTGCCTTGTGCCTTCACTGCCAGAGGGGAGCAGAGAGGGAAGGCACAAGGTACAGATAGGTAAAGACGGGGAAGGGTACACTGAAGTGGACATCAAGCTTTGCACTCAGAAATGGGCAACCAGACCGAGGTCCAGCAGCCAGGGCTGGGAAGGGGTAGTGCTGCCCCAACACACACGAAGAAATGCCTCTGTGGGGGGTTAATACCCTTTAACTCCCCCCTGCACCGCTACCCCTGTCCCTGGAGACCAGCCCTGCTGATTTCCAAGAGACGGGGTGGGCTCTGACGAGCTCCTGTCTGGGAGAGCCACCCAGCACCCTGTGCAGCTCCTGATGGCTGCCAACACTCAGCTTTCTCCCCTTCCATCCCATCCCGGGCCAGCAGATCCGGTTTTTCCTGTTCCTCTGGAGCCTCAGCCACCTCGTGTTTCAGGCAGGCAGGTTTGCCTGTCCCAGATGAGCTGGTTTCCTAAAGCCCAGGCAGACAAACCAGCAAACCCCAGCTGATGGTCCCCACTGACCAGCTGCAATTGTCCATAGCCAAGCCGAGCATGAGGTGCAGCTGCACCAGACCTCTGGCTAACGGAGCAAATTGTGGATTTATACCCTTCCAGACGGACCCTGGATGGCCTTATCCCCCCACCAAGCACAGCAGGCTCACAGTGAGCTCACTCCCCTCTCAGCCAGGGCACTGTGTCCTTCCCACACGGCTCAGGCCCCCGTTGCCATCCCCAAGACCACATGGAGCATGAGCTGTCCCAGGGATGCTCCTGCTGCACCCTGTCCTTCACCCTGCCCTCCTGCTGTGCTTCTCCAGCCTGTAAAATACACAGGTGGGTCTGTAAAGCTCCTGGATGGCACAAGGGAGAAAGGGAAGGGCCTCACCTGGAGCTGAAAGAAGTGATCTCCTCAGTGCCTGGCTGGCAGCGACCAGGGCTCCGGGTATTTGAGTGTTGCGGTCTCCTCCCCAGTCCCACTTTTGGAGCAGAAAAACTGGCTCTGCCATCCCTCACGGACAGCACATGACACCGGAAACATGACCAGTCCCATTGGTACCCACAGGAGGCATTGCCTCCAGCACAGGCAGGAGCACAAAGACCTTTTGCAAGCAAGTCAGGGCAGCTCTGGAGGCTGCAGACATCCACGGGGACCAGCCCTGGGACCAGGGAGAGCACTGGGGACTCAGTCTGGGAATGTGCTATGGTTAGGACCCTGCTGGAAGTACAGAAAAGGGGCTTTGGGGGATGCCTGCTCTTGGTGGGACGTGTCAGGCAGCTCTAGGAGGTCCAGGCAAGGCTGGATAAGGCAGAGCTCATCACTCCCAGCTCACTCTGATGCTTGTCCTTGCTGCTGGCTTTCACTCCAACGTGTCATTAAATAAATACCTGTCAGCAGAGAGCAGTTACCAGCACGTCTAAACACTTGCATAATGTGCCTTCCCTCTAATGCAATGCCCTCATTTCTAACTGCACCAGCACGGGATAACAACAGTAACAATAGTGTCAGAAAGGGCTTGTGCACCCAGCTAATTTGTTTTTCCCACCTAATAAAAGGAATTGGCTCTCCCGTAAGATTTGCCCCATTTAACGCCTTCAACTCTACAACAAAGTTGCTCCCACAATCATTTGACTTTCATTTACAGTAATTGCAGTGTGTGTGGAGCCCCCTCCCACGGAGTGAACCTAACCCTGGGTAACCCATGCAGGGAGCAAGCAGCTCTACAAAAGTCCCTTGTCCCAAAAACCTGGCTATGTCTGCCCCAGGCCTTCTCCACCACAGCCTGCACTGGCCCCAAACCCAGAGCAAGAGTCCCATTGGCAGGTTTAGGTCAGGAATGAGGGATGGGTTTCAATGTCCAGGGCAGACAAACCCTGGAGCAGCTCAGCCACGCCGGTGGCAGAGTCCCTGTTGCTGCCCAGTTTAGAATCAATAGCTCTGGTGCTCTTACAGAAATGCTTCAGCTCACACACAAAGCACTCGGGGAACTCCTGCTGCCAGCACTTAGTCCTGGGATAAACGGTGACAGCAATTCCATCTGTGCCAGAATGACACAGCCGCCAGGTCAGGTCAGTGCAGCCAGGGAATTTGGAGGAGATGGAGCACAGTGCAGGACCCTGGAACAGACCCAGGCAGGATGCTGGGTGTTGGGACCAGCACTGGCATCCAACCCACACCTCTGAGCAGCTCCTGCCACCTCAGGAGGATCCTCCCCCACAAATACCAAACTCAGACTTATTTTTAACTGGTGACCTCATTGCTCACTCCCTGCCAGCCCCAGCTGGGCTCTCAGTGCCTCCAGCACCCTGCAGTGAGAGCAGCCCAGGGGACAGCCCTGCCATTGCTCTCTGGACACAGGGACACAAAGCGTCACCCAGGGAACCAGAACCATCCTGAGCACCAGGCCAGGCTGCAGCTGGTCACCAGCATCTTCCAGCACAGGGGTGGCTGCCATCCCAGCAGGACAGCAGAGGGGCAGCCAGGGACACCTCTGGGTCCCAGCCCACAGACTACACAGGCTCTGCTCTCACCCTGCAGCAGGCACAAAGCTGCCCTTGCAGGAGGGAAACCAGCACCCAAAACACCAGTGCGTGGTAACCTCGAGCTGCTGCCACAGGAGACTCCCAGAAAACATGGATTAGCACAGTACAGGCCACTTCCATCCTCTGTTTCTGTGCCAAGGAGCCTTTGACTACAGAACACCCATCTCTGCTTAATCACATCCTCACAGACCACTCTTTATTTCGGATTCAATGTCCACACCTGAGAAGGAAATGCCAGAGCCCTCCTCCTCCTCCTGCCACGAGCTCCCCCCTTCCTGCCTCTGAGTCAGGCCCTTTAATTTGTGCTGTGGGTGACCTGGGACATGTGTCCCTTTAGTCAGGGCCACCAGTGGCAGCATAGCTGCTGCTGCTTCTCCCAAATGAGGACACTGCTCACCCTGCCAGAGGTTGTGCTGCTACTGAACCTGCGCATTTTAATAATGGAAAATGAGTCCCTGGGAAGGTGGTTGGGCAAGGCCTGGGAGCACATCCCAAAGCTCTTTAGGAACACCAAGCCTTTTTTATGTTTGAAACCTTTCCACAGCAGCTGCCAGGAAGCAGCTTTTACAGCTGCAACACAGAATCACTCCCAAGGAAAGAAAACAATTGGGGAAGGCATTCTTTTCCCCCTCCATGTCACTGCCAGCATCTTAGCTGTTATCTATTCTCAGCCACCTCTCACCTCCCCAAACACCACCAGAAGTGCTCAAATTACTGTCAGCTCTCATTAGGTTCACACGGAAGGCAAGGCCAAGCAGGAAGACCTCCAGACAGTTGGATGCTGAATTCTGATGAATCCTTTGAGTAGAAAGATTTCGGCAACCGTGGAACTGGGTTTGTTGTCTATCTATTGCAGACCTTGCACTGGCACACAAATGAAGCTGGTGCACGTTTGATTATTGGCTGCTATAAGAAAATCCAGGTGGGCACATGACTGAAAGAATTACTGTCTGAACATTAAAAAAAAAATCACCTCATTTCCTTTAATTATTAAACCACTCTACACTAAAGCACTGCAGGTCAGTAGAATTTATCTGCAAAAAAGCAGCTGCTGCTTCGTAAAACTCCATTACCTTTATTTCTTCTCTTCTGACATTTCTGTGCATTTTGGCTTTTTGGCAGGAGCAAAGCTGCCTTTTTGCACTGACACAGGAACTGGGAGCTCATCTGTGGGAGCTCTCACTCCTCAGCCTGGGTTCAGAGCACTCCTTCCTGCCATGAGAAAAATCCCAGCTGTCCTGGCCCCAGAGCTGCACCCAGCTCTGCCCCAAAAAACACAGTTAGGGCTGAGAAAAAAGCCCACTGTTCTTTCATTTCATTTGTGCCCACTGCCACCTTGATAGCTTTTAAGTGAAACGGTTGTCAAAACAAATCCTTTATTTAATAATGCCATCAGCCAAAAGAAGAAAAAATACAGATTTTATTGTGATGCAGATTTTTTACCCCAGACACATTCCTTTCAAGTCCAGTTTTAAGATGCGAGAAAAAGCTCTCCCTTTAGAGATCTGATCAGTCTAACCATGACTAAGGCAGGGCTTTTTCCATATATATAAAATCAGAGCATTAGCCAAAAGGTATTCTAATACAAAAAACACTTCTCCACTGCACAACTGGAGCAGAGGAATGTTCTAAGCCTCCAGTATAGCAGAGGTGTGCAAGACCTGCTAAAACCCAGAGGATTTTCAAGAGGGGGATTTGAGCATCATTGTTACCAATGAGCAAGTGCAGAGCAGGTGTGACACTCAGTCACCTCTGGTTAGCTATTATGGACTTCTTGAAATTCCATTTTAGCTGTGCATTTCTGCTCTTGTGATTCCAACAGAGGCTGCTGCCTCCCCATGGGCAGGCTCAAAAGATAAAGGAACAAAGCAGGGAACTTGCACAGCACAAAGAAACCGATACCATACGTGGAGCAGCTTCTGAGACAAATTAGGGCTCCTACTAACAGAACCAAATTGCTTCCTCTCTCCCTACTTTAATACATACCTTCCAAGAAGGAGCATTGCATTATAGTGTTTTTCCACAGAAACAGAAGACAAAGCAGTGTGTGAGTCTGTGAACAGTCAGTGGCTGACATGTCAAGCTGCACTGAAAAAGGGGAATCCTCCTGCTGAATTCTCTCATTAAATTGCCCAAACACGAATCAATCCCTTTTAGTCAGTTCTCATTTATTGCTATAAAGTCAAGTACCTGCATTCTCAGGGCCAGATCAGCGTTTTCCCAGCTCGTGCTGAAGCAAGCACAGTGTGAGGGAATGAGAAACAGCCCCCTGGTGAGTCCCTGTCCCACATCCCTGAGTCAGTACAGACATCTTCAGGAAGCTGGGCTTCTCTTCAGCAACAACAGCTTGATAAGGAATCCCCTCTGCTCTATTCTGCCCGGTCTAGGAACTGCAAGGTTCATAATCACAAATATTTGCCTTTCCTTGCACCTCCTATCCAATATTCGCTTCAACACGAATGCAGAGCTATCGGGAACCCAATTATGTCTGACTTAAAAATCACACCATGATTTTAGCTAACTCTAACTAGCCAGCTGCTCTTCTCTTCAGCGCTGGAGAAGCTCTCTGGACTGTGAACACAAAGAGCTTGTTAACACATACAGCAGAGAGAGTTCAGTGAAAAGATACAGACAGTCCATGAAACAGAGAAGCAATCTGCACTTTAAGTCTGTCACGTTGTCCACCAGCCTGGACTATGCTAATCACATCTCTCAGTGTGCTGTAAGAGCTGTCATTGCCAGACTGCACTTAATCACCATTCTTGCAGCAGCAGTGAGCAGAGTTCATCTTTTTCCCTTTAATAAGAGCCATTACATCATTCTTCAGCATGGAAACTACGAAGTGGGAAGGTCAAAAAGTTCTTAATTAGAAGGATTTTTATTACTGTGATAGTTCCGTTCTAGCCTCAATAAGAGAGATCTGCAGTACAGGCAGCAAGAGCTGGAAGGCATCCTGGATATAGGAAGCACTGTTTGAAGCCTGTGAAAACAAAAATCAAAATACACACATGAATAGCTACGTTACCAATCAGCTTTACCCACCACATACTCATTTCAAACAGCATTGATTATTGCACAGAAAAAAACAGAAGTCTAGTGCTTGCTGGATTTTAAAGGCTTCGTTCTAGAAATCCATTTTATATCAAGTTTTTGAGGGGCTTTATGCCACTAGGCAAAAAAAAGCAACTGGTTTAAAGACTGCCAAACGAGATCAGTTCCAATCCAAACGCAGGATGCTGTTCTCAGTAACAGATGAAAAGAGTTTATTTCTAAGTGAAGCATGGCATGCTGTGGCAGGAAGGAAGAACACTTCCTACCACACCTCAGAGCTTTGCAGGCTTAAGAACCAACCTAACAGTAAGGAAGTGTTGGGACTCTTGCATGCTAATTTCTGAACTTGTCTAAGGTTTGACTTTGGACATTCAAATTCTAAAAATCCAGACTGCTGAATTTAATATCTGTCTCCTGACCCAACATAAGTGTGAGCTGACACTCACTCCCCTCACTAAGTAACTCATCTCTTGTGCAAATCTACAGACATTTATCAAAACTTTCAAGTTATTACACAGGTAAGCACAATTTTAGACCATGGGTTAGAGAACTTGGCGTGCATAAGGATCCTGAAGTGGGAAGAACCAGCATATCTATTTTTAAAGTATTAGCTTAAAGTTTTAATGTTAGCATAACTGACCTCCAAAAACACTCCAGTGATTAAGGGATTAAGCACATCTGCTTTCTCTTTGACCTGCAGAGATCAGACATATATTATCCTGATTGAAAATTTGATCACATTTCTTCAAGCAAGATAAAGCTAAAGCCTCAGTAAGTTTAAAACCACCACTGCTCCCTTAACTAGAGGAAAGCTAAGCCACAAGCTCAGCAGCCGTGTAGCATGCAAATAAGAACAAAGTAAACCTGCACATGCCTGGCACAGGTCAGGTGTGAATGAATACACATCACATCTTCAGATGAGCTGGGGACAAGTGGAGAATCCAGAGAAGATGGTATTATCTCCTGGAACACCCCAGTGCTTTGGAAAACCCACAAGAGGCTCACAAACCTTGTTTGCTTCTGTCTCCTTGGCACTGTAAGCATCAATTCCCACCCCCACTCTGTGCCAGCCTGAAGGCAGCAGGAGCCTCTCAAAAGCTCAGCTGCCACAGTTTGAGGAACCCTGGCCTAGGAGATCAGTTCACAGGGACAAAACTGCATATGCAAACATGCAAAACCGAAAAGCACTTCATGGCAAAGATCCCAAGGCTGTAATCAAATCACCACATCTCGTTCCTGAGAACTGTGGTGTAACTCTTACCCCTGCAGTCGTTAAGCACGTTGTGAACTCTTTAGAGAAAGCTGACAGTTCCTTACACAGCATGATCGTCAGTCTGTGGAAGAAGGCAGTGAAAACAATGAAGCAAACACAGTCCTCAAGGTGAGGTTTCTTTCAGCATTCCTCTAAAACATAAATGCCCTGTTTCTATGCTTATTAAGTTAAATGAAACCAAAATTGATATAGAACATATAAACAGTGTATGAAGATTCAGAAGTTTCCCAAATAAAATAGAGAGGGGAAAGATGGGGAAATAAATAATTGACGCAGAAGATCTGAAAGAGCACTCAGAGGACAGACAGATCCATTCCAGAAGGAACAGTACTAACTTGCCTTTTTTCACTGGCAAGTGTCATTTTCTGAATTAGAAAGTCCTGCACATTTCAGACCCATGCCAAGGAGTTCCTGTGCAGTAATTCTGCCATCTCACATACCAAGCATGCTAAATGATTAACGAAGAGGTGATCAGGAATCACTTTCATACAGCTGCTTTGTCATGTTTTAAATCTCTGCCAACTGACCAGCACAAGCTTAGGCCAAATGTTCTTCTGGGCTACACCAAGCTTTCAAGAAGGGTTTCCTCTTTCTTACCAAGAAACATCTTTAAGCTGGAAAGAGACAGCTGAGTTCTGCTGGAAAATAATGATGCCACCCATCACAAATTCACAAATTTGCCAAATTCCCAAATTTAAACACCTATGCAGAATTCAAGAGCCCTGCACTGCATGGATTTCCAAAGAATGATTAGACAGTTTAATCAGTAATTATATGCTATCCATTTACTGAGAGATGCACTCACTGTGAAAGGGACTTGGCTCTGTCTGTGGCTGTCACCTCCTGTTTCTGACCATAGAGGAACAAAGCTGCAGTTTTGTGAAACATTTCAATGGAGAAGGCTGTCAGTTCTGCCAGGCTTCTTATGGCAAATGCATGAATATCCTGCAAGAGTGACAAAAATTCCACATACCATACAAAAACTAGCAGCTTTTATTATTTAAAACACGTCAATCACACAACATACTATCACTACTCTGCCCTTTCAGACCTCAGAACCCACACTGAAACAGAAACCCATAAACCCTGTGAGTCACAACTGTAACTCAGCAGCCAGATAAACACTCTGCAGGCAGATATTCTTCTCTTTTATTGCTCAGTTACCTCTACTGATTTCTTATCATCCTGGTCACCATCTCTGGATTCCACTTCTTGGTTTTCTTCACTTTCTTTTTCTTCTTTAGGAAGACTGCTGTTGAATCGTGCTATCCATTCATGAGCTGATGTCCTCACCTGTAGCAAGAAGTGCCATAGCATTTAATGACTGGAATGGAGTCCCCCTGCAGACCACAAGACAATGGAGTATTGGATCTCTCAAGAGGAAAGAAGAAGCTCCAACTCCTTTTGAGCTTCTGAGAAGAACCAGGACAAATGATCCCAGTGCCTTCAGGATTTTGCAGAAGTTTGGCTGCACTGATGTAGTTGAGGGCAGTTGTTTCTCTAGCACCAAGGGCTGGAATTCAACAAGACCAGACTACCAGTGGTGTGTTAAAAACATGTCTGCAGAATGCTGCTGCCACTTGGTGGATCTGAAGGGTAGTGAAATGATGGCAAGAAGGGTGAGTCTTCCTCATACCAGTTTCTGAACACAGTAAAACCAGGTGCTTTGTACCAAGAGGGGGCCTTCACTTCATGACTCTTGGTTTTTTTCACTATGGTGGGTGAAGGTTCACAGGATTCTGTCCCATAAAGGCCCATCTCCTTTGCCTACCATTGCCAAAAGGTCTAAAATACAGCTTGTTTTTGTGCACTTGATATTTTCACAAGCAAAGAAGGTGAAGAGAAGCCCTTCCTGTGAGGAAACTCTCCAGCTTTTAGAATATGGAAAATAACTCACCGTGATCACTTTGTCTGGCTTGGAGGAGATGTGCAATTCTGAAAACAGCTCTGTTACTTCTTTTGTGAACTCCTCGTCTCCTAAAGGACAGGAAAGGTTAAAGAATCCACACAAAGGACAGGTTCAGGAATAAGCAGCACTTCAATGCACAACTAGTTCTGCACAAGTCTGTCAACTGTTTCCTTTATTTCTCTTTGTATCACCACCTCAGGCAAGAACGCATCAAACCCAGTCTTTTCAAATACAATTTCTAAGGTAAGTTCTGCAAAGGTGGAGACATCAGTGCCTGAAGGTTAGTTCTTGCTTTCTCAATTCTGGTTTTGTAGCTAAGGTGGTAACTCCTTTTTTTTTTTTTTTTTTTTTTTTTTTTTTTTTTTTAGGGCGCTTTTTAAANTTTTTTTTTTTTACTTTTTATTTTTTTACAGGCAGCTTTTTATAACACACTAACTTGCACATCACCTTGGAGAGTCTGAAATATCACTTAGAGCCTATGGTTCTCCTATTATATATGGCACAGCAGATGTGAGATCCATTATGTGCAAATATAAAAGATACATTAAATGTTGAGTGATAGCAAGTGCAGGTGTGTAAGCCCTCCCTGATGAGCATTTAGGTAAAAGCAATGCAAGAAATTTACATTTAAATCCATGTAATTCTCAAAAATCAGGGCTCTTGTGTGCAAAGGTACCTCTGAATCTTCTGCTCTGTGTGGCTAACTCTCATTTAAAAAACAAATAAAAAGCCTTTTTGCTTTCCCATATGTTGGACAACTCTGTCCACAGTTTTTCCTTTCTGGTCAAGGAAACCCACTCTCTCTCTGAATTTGCATCTTGGCTCAGGGTCAGTTGTATGAACTGCCCATGAGTCAAACAACTCTAATCCTGCTCTGGCAAGAAATAATTCCTGCTATGGAATTACTGAAAAGCAGCTTCCCAGAGATGAAGGGTTTTGCTACCTGTCATGCCCCTGGACACAGATGGCTTTAGGATCAAGCATCTAGCTAAAGAACAACTGAACTTTGGCCTCATGCCCATTGCTACTGATCAGAGCTGGCTGGTTCTGCACTGAGGACCAGCTTCTCTTCTCAGAACCTGGGGTTCTCTTACCTTTCTTTTCTTCCTCTTCTTCTTCGAAGAATTCAGGTAAAGAAAATGCTTCTTTGAGTTGTTCCATTTCCTCCTTCAGCGTGTCCAACTCCTCTCCGGAGAGGGTGTTTAGAACTGCTTTAACCTGGTTGGGGGCAGCACAGCCAAAGAGAGAATCAATAAATCCACCCAAGAGGATGGAAAATGCAGGCCAAGGCAGCAAAGCAGTGGGTATGAGGGGAGTAACCTCTGAAAAGTTGGAGACCTGCAGGAACTGAGGCTGGCTGGGTAAGGGGAATGGCTTTAGGAGCTGAGGCCAGGACAAACTGCTCCCAAGGTAAACACCAGATCCTAACACAAGGATCAAGGTGAAGTTCTGTAATCATTTTACAGCAAGTTCCGAGCACTTGATTTTACATATATATACAGATATTTCTCATCTTTTTCCCCTGCTCAGCTGAACTCAAAATAGAAAGCAAAATGCTCAAGGCCATTACCTTTGATTCACTCTCTCTGGAAAGCATCTCTAAGGCTTCCAGATGCGAGAGACCCTGAAACTCATCAAACAGTAACCCATAATGGGCTTTCTTCTCAGTAGCCATGGTAACCTCGGTAGCTGTCTGCTGCTCTTCTTTCTCCTTTGCCTCTCGTAAGACCTGGAAAAGAAAAGCAGAGGCCTCGTGACAGTGCCATGAGAGAGAAAATACAGGAGGAGAAGGCTTTTGGCTCAATAGCAAAAATGGTTGCTTAATGACAGGACCACAAAAGAACGGAGAAGAAATGAGGGAAACCAACGAGGTGCTGATAGGGAACTGCTGTACCTGAGATAAGGTGGAGGTTCTGTTTATTAGGCCCTTTGTTTTTTTGAATCCAGGGTCTCCCTCAGCTATTACATCCATTGTCTTTTTCCCGATGAATTCCAAGGCATCCAGACCTCCACTAATAACACTTTTACCCTGGGAATCAGATTTGGATAAAGACAGCACATAAAACTCACAGAAGATTACACAATGGAAGAAATTGAATTGGGAAGGTTTTCTCAGCAATCTTATGCTGGGCACTCACATAAAAGCCAAATCGGTCCTTGTCACCCTAAAATTCAACCCTAATCATCACCAAGAGTGCAGCAGGACGTGGAAAGAGCCACAACACATTATCACCCAACAGCTTATTACAGCACCCAGACAGCTGCAGCAATCTGAGGGGAAATACATTTTTAGTTTGTGAACAAGCTGGTTCTCAGCACATTGCAGTATTTAGCTCTCATCCTTCCAATGAGAAAACACCAGACCTGTGGATTTTGATTGCTAACTTTTGTTCCAGCCTTAAAAGCAGAAACAGAAGGCAGCTTTCCATCTGCAGCTCTTTCACATTCACAGGCAAATTGACAAGACAGCAGATCACAAAAGCAGTTTCTAAGGGTAATGGCTTCCTTTGAAGTGCATTTCTCATGGTCACAGGAGCAAGCTGATTTCCAAGCAAATTGGGCAAGTTTCACAGAGGTTTTTTGAAGAGGAGAATGGACTTCATCTCTAGACAGCTCTGTGGAAATCAGTGGAAATACTCCAGGAATGAGTCTGACCCTGCATTTACCTGATTGCTCCAAAGGAAAGGCGCAGAGATGACAGAGTACAGAGGTCACATGCACAGGAATGCACACTCTGCACAATCCACTCTTAGGAGCTTTTTGTTATGGACCAACATTTCATACAGAACTATCAAAATTCAAGACATCTTTCAAGACATTAGGTGCCAGTTAGAAGCAAGGCCCAGGATAAGGGTTGTCTGATGGCTGGAAGAGTTTCTCACCATTCATCCCACAAATCTCAAAATTAAGTTTCCTCTTACAAGGTTTCAGATGAAAGGCCAAAACCCCAAAGCTCCCTTAAACCCATTTTCTCCCAACTCACTCACTGTGCTTTGGACAGCAGTAGAGATGGTTGACAACACCTCAAGAGCCCCAGCAATAGGGAAGGAGCTGCCATCATCAGCTGCATCAGGGTTGCTGGCAGCAGGGTTCTCGTTTCCTGCATTAGAAGGCAGAAAATATCCTCCTGACTTTCACAAATAAAATAAAAATAAAAATTGCCTGTCAGCCACAGAGTGGAGAAAATCCACAGACACCTAATGTCAGCCAGGAGCAAACCTACAATTCAGATTACTTTCCTCTCTACTTTTCAGAGCTAACAGAACTAAGCAATAGACTATTGTTTTAATTTTTTTACTATTGATCTCAATGTGCAAGGTGCAGAGTAAGGTGATGTTATTTTGGGGCTGATTATGTTACGAAAAACATTTCAGGGTTGTTCTTATGCAGTACAAAACTGACCTCCTGTAGCATCTTTAGACTCTGATGAGATTTCACTAGGACTGGGGATCCCAAGGGTTGTTTCTGCTTTTTCTATGACATTTGAAATACCTTGACCTAGAGAAGACAGAAATCAGAACAGAAACAAGATAAGAGCTGCATATTCTTTTTTATTATTCTGGATTCCTTCTCTTCAAAACAGTTTACCCAGCACTAAAAACCTCCTTCTATCCAGCTCACCTACCAATGTAATGAACCAAGGCTTCATCTCAGCTTTTAAATGAAGTTGTAAATACTGGCTGAATATCAGTTTAAAAAAGCAGGTGAAAATTACACAAACACTTTAAAAACTTGAAAGTAATTCTGTCTGTGCCTATCTCCTTAATCTCACTGTACCTTTTGGTACAAGCTTTTCCCATTACTTGAACAATTCTCTTGACATTTTTCCAATAATGGCTGCTATAACTGAAATCACCTTCTCTAGAAACAAGTTCTAAAGCACCAGCTTGAGACACAAAACATGATTAAAATATTTATCAAATACCAGAAAGAGCCTTACCTACAGTAGCTACGGTAGCAGACGCAGTTGACAGAAGAGATTTCCCCCAGCTTCCCCAATAGCCCCACCCTGTCTGAACTGCAGGAGGATCTGAGACCTTTAATGAAGAAAAACAGAAGACTGATGCAGGCATTATGGTGAGGAAAGGAACACAAGCAGTCTGTGGCACGTGATTTTTGTGCAGCTTTTTCATTTCAGAGAACAGTAGTGTGAATTTTCAGAAAGGAGTGGGGCTTACGCTCAGAGTTCTCCTGTGCTCAAAGCCATGAAATGTGAAGTCACATCATTCTGAGCAAGCACAGGAACATACCTTGATGGTTTCAGCTGCTGGCTTTTCCGTGGCAGCAGGCTGGCTTGGGGGCTTGGGTTCAGGCCTTTTCCGAGTCACAGGCACAGTCTCTTGTTCTCTCCCTTCGCTGCTCTCAGAGCAACCAAGTTCCTCTGTCTTCTGTGCATTTTCATCTTCGTAAGAGGTTTCTTCTTTCAGATTTTCACCACTGTCTTCCTCAGACATGACTACAAACATCCACAGAAAGCAAAGCAAATAAAATACTCACTCCCTTGCACTTTGACATTAGTTCAAGAACATCACATTAGTGTTTTAAATAATTAGACACAACAATGTTGCCACACATACCCACGTGTGTGTACGCCAAATTATGTCTGACTCGAAGAAATGTCATACTTGGAAGTTTAAAGTCCCACAGGGACACGTGGCTTTATCTAACTGACACACCCTCTCCGCAGGAAAAAAAAAAAATAAAAACAGTTTGCTAACTCTGAGTACAGAAGGGCCTCAGACAATCAAATCCATTACGTGTTGCACCAAAGTAAAAGTGAAAACAAATCGGCTGGGATGGCTGCCTTGAGGAGCGTACAATACAAATGGGGACAGCTGTCAGAGAGCCGGGCAGGCAGGGAGGCAGCCACCGGGCCACTGCTGTACTCGGGGCTGAGCCCTGCAGGGCACCAACACCCCCCGAAGCTGCGCTGCGCTCCCGCTGCCCCAGCAGCCGCGCCAGCACCGCGCACCGGGGACGGGGAGCCCCTGAGCGGGGCTGTCCCGCTGCTGCCGGGCCCCCGGGTCACCCTGCGGGCTCCTCTGGCAGCAGCTGCGGGTGAAGTGACCCGCAGGGCCGGGCAGCGACAAGCCGAGCACCGCAGGGCCCCCGGGTCACACCGAGGTGACGCCGTGTCCCGGCCAGGCGCTCACTGATGCAATCGCGGCAGCCGCCCCAGCGATGGTCTCAAGCCCAGGAAAGGGACAGCTCCGGGTGCGGGCTGGGGACCCTCACCCCACCAGCCCAGGACCCTCCACAGCGACCCCGAAGCGGCCACGGCCCCCGGGTCACCCCCGGCACCCTCCGCAGCCCTGGAGGTCTCCCTGCGCCTCCGCTTCCCCGGGAGACCCCCGAAGTCCCGTAACCCCCACACGGGGCCGCCCCATACGGCACCCCCAGCTCCCCTAAACCTCCCCGCGGGGCTCCTGCCGCACAAGGAGCCCGCCAGGTGCCCACGCATCCCCTTCACGGTCCCGCCGGCCCCACCGCGGCCCCCAAAGCCGCGGGGCTCTCTGTGCCCCGCAGAGCCCCTGCCCCCGTGCCGCCCCTCACCGCCGGCGCTCGGCGCGGCCCCCGCGGCTCCGGGCGGACCGCGAGCAGCGAGGCCGGCGCAGAGCGGCCCCGGCGCTGCCCCGGAAGCGGCCCCAGCCCGGGGAAGCGCGTCCGGGCGGCGGGGCCGGCGGCGGCGGCGGCGGCAGCGGAGCTCCGGGACGGGACGGGCCGGGCCGGGCACCCTCGTCCCGGTGAGAGCGGCGGTACCGCCAGGTTGGCCTGGCCAGGCCGGGGTCTGGGGGCAGCGGCGGAGGGGGAGGCCGCGGGCCCGTGTCCTGCCGCGCTGTTTTGGCGTGGAAGTGGAGCTGGGGCAATAGGGGAGGGTTTGGAGGGCAGCGGAGGTGGTGGAGGGCCTCGAGGGGCGGCTGAGGTCACTTGGTGTGGTCTGCCTGGAGAGCAGGAGACTGAGGGCAGAGCTCCTCGGGGGCTGCAGCTCCTACCGAGGGGCAGCGGAGGGGCAGCTCCGAGCTCTGCTCTGTGTGACAGAGACAGGGCCCAGGGAACGGCTGGGGCTGTGTCAGGGGAGATTTAGGCTGGAGATCAGGGAAAGGTTCTTTCCCTGAGGGTGTTTGGGCACTGAACAGGTCACGGCCCCGAGGCTGCCAGAGCTCCAGGAGCGTTTGGACAGCGCTCTCCTGCACGGAGTGGGATTTCTGGGGTGTCCTGAGCAGGAGTTGGACTGGATGATCTTTGTGGTTCCCTTCCCACTCAGAATATTCTGTTTGTGTTTGTGGCATGACGTCATGCCCCGGTGACACCAGCCTGCGTGATGTCACCCCCGGTGGCCTGTGTCGTGTGTCCCACTGGTCCTGTCTTGTGTCGTGTGTCCCACTGCCACCACCGGCCCGGTGGCACCGGAGCTTTTCCACAAGTGAGCTTGGAGCATACAGGGCCTGTGGGAACACGGAAATGCTCAGTGGAACTTTGTGCCTGGTGGTTTTTAGCTGACGGGGCAAAAAAACCTGTTTTGGTGCGCAGCCGGTGCCGTGTCGTGGCGAGTTACCCCGTCACAGGTGTCAGGCAGCCAAGGGATAAGCACAGCAAAACACCGTGTGCTGTCAGGCAGCCACGGGACTGTGCACAGAAAAACGCCAAATCCCATCAGGCAGCCAAGGGATGTGCACAGAAAAACACCAAATCCCACCATGCAGCCAAGGGATGTGCACAGAAAAACACCAGATCCCATCATGCAGCCTTGCCCAACAAGGTCAGCCCTGGTGTCCTGTGGATTTGCTCCTTAGGTTGATTTTTGGGGCGTGGGTGCTGCCGCTTCCCTGCAGAGCTTTGGCTGATACCAGCAAAAGGTGAACCCTCCCTGCAGCCTCTCCCAGGCTGGGAGCACCCAGAATGGTTCTTGTCAAGACCGTGCTGTCTATGTTCATAAACTTCCCAAGAATTCCTGCCTGCAGGGCTCTGCCAAATGCATCTCCCTGGTTTGACAGAGGGTCAGAGGGGGCTTGCAAATGGTATTTCTGCAAGACATCAGCAGCCTGTGCTCTGTTCAGGTGTGTCTTGGTTTATTGCTTCACATATGAAGTGATGTTATAAGCACTGAATGTAAAACCATATAACTTGCAACCTCTTGGGCCCCAATTTTGCAGTGCCATATAAATGTGTGTAATTTTAAGTACTATCAGTGCTTCCACTGACCTCAGTGGGACTACTTAGAGTGCTCTAAGTTAGACACAAATACACTGCTTCGGGGTAGGAGCCAGGGATGACTCATACAAGCGCATGCATCACAGATTTTTATCTTTCCACTGCTATTTGTTGTTACAACTTATGGTTTAATAAAGGTTAAATGTGTTGAGCTCAGCTTCAGGTTCAGTTGTAAAATAGCCAGTTTCTAGTCTGCACATTTCATCTTGCTTGAGCTTAACACTTTGTTGAAGAATTGTGATGTTGGCACTGATCATGCTTTATCCTTTTTGGGTCCTTTATCAGCCCCAGCAGCTGTTTTGCATAAGTGCAATGGATGAAGAATATGGATTTTGCAAATCATTTTATTGTTCCCAGCACTCGGCAGTGAGAGATCATTGTCTGCTTAGCAATAATGGCTTTTCCAAAAGACAAACAATTTCTAATAAATCAGACCTCGAAGAATTTAATGGTAAAATTAAATGACCCATCACCAATGGTTTATGCAGGCGCAGTGCAAGTATAGTGGAGAGCATATGCAATTACTGAAGATAATTATTCTTATGAGGGAAAATGTTGCTGAGTATTTCTTGTGTTAAATAAATGAGATTCCTAATGTCATTTAGGAGAAACGTCACAGACGCTTGGAAACCTTAACAATTCAAATTTAATTATTTAAAATGACAATAGCACAGGCAAAGTACAAGAGGCACAGGGATTATTCTCTAATAAATCTCAAGTATTAGTTGGGAGGTTATTGTTTTAGAAGACTGTTAGTTATTACGTGCCTGTGATGAGGGTTTGTGTTTGCTGCAGAACTATTGTCAGTTTTCACTGCGTCAGGTGCTGTGATGCAAAAGCCAAGTCTGATGGATGCAAAAGCCATTAAGTGCATTTTTAGCTGAAGGCAGCTGGGTCATGGGGTGGTGTCAGCTGAAGGGGGACCACAGCACCTCACTTGCCACCACAAGCTGTGACAGATGTTTAAAGCAACAAAATGTCAGTGGTCCACAAACTAATACCAGCCCACAGCCTGTCTGTGTGGAGCCTGCATGAGGCTGCCAAAACAAGCAGGTCAGTGTCAGCAGCCATCTGAGAGCTCTGAAACACTCTGAAAATACCAGGGGTCTAAAAATGGAAGGTTAAAACCAATCGCTCAAACAGAAGAATAGTTGTTATCAACAGCAGCCTCAGTACTGGGGTTTTTTCAGACCTGTGCTGTTGCTGTGGATGGGATGCTCTTCTCTAGAGGTAGCAGGACTCAGTAATGCTTTCCCTAAAGTGTAGCTGGTGAAAAACAGGAATGAAAGAGGCCTTGGTAGTGGTTTTAACTGTTTAGCTGTGGGAAAGTAGCTTCTCCAGCACAATGGTATAATTGAGTTCTCTGCACTAGTCTCATCTTAAATGAAAGGACAAGAGGCGTGATAGAAAACAGAGTGGGGCCAATGATTTTAAAAAAAAAAGAGGAAGGCAGATGAAGGGATTGCTGTTTACAGAGAAACAAGTAGGGAGCCTGTTTTCCAGTTTCTCTTGCAGGATTCAGTGGGTGAGTTGCTTAGTCAAGCTTGAAGGAAAGTTGGACACAGCTGTCTTCTTTGCCTTCTTTGTCAAACTGGTTTTGGCAATGGCCACAACAGAAATGGAAATGGGTCAGATAACACATTTCTCATCAGATGTCAGGTCTGGAATCTGGTTTGACCTTCGACAAATTAACTTTCACTGAAAAAAATTCCCAGTCTGGATAGCAGCTTATCAGCAGAATTCCCCTTTTGAATGTGCTTAGTTTGTCTCTGATGAAACACAATTACTAGAAATCACCTGGTTTTATGCATATTACGTTATTTATCAGAAATGCTTTAGATAGTGTTAACTAGTAATTCTAGAAGGATGAAAAGTGTCTGTGTTATTTATTAAGTAAATGGGTCCCTTTGTGTTGTGATATTTATGAAAGTCCATTCCACTAACATCTGTTATTTGTAGAAGAAAAGATGATGAATTTGAAGTCACACAGTCAGTGGTATGAAGTGAGATATTTTTCAAGATAACATTTGAGCTTGTGGCTTCTGTACTTTGTAAATGGTTTTTTAAGGCTCTGGAGCAGTCTAGATGGAATCATAACTTCAGGGAACACATATTGGATTAGAAATTTTCTTGAATCAGGCTTCCAGGAAAACTGCTTACAGATTGTTTCTTATCAGTGTCATCTCATTTTGTTACAAGTTGGTTTTATTCTGGCTTGTGAAAAAGGAAGATCCATGTATGCAAAAGACATAAAATTAAAGGCTGTATCCTAATGTCTTAAAATATCTTTTGTGCACATTTGAAGAGTACCTGTCCCTAGACAAAACAATTTTTCACGTTGCTATGAAGTTTGAGTAGAGAAGACAATTAATCTGATACAACTGCTGAGATGAAGCAGCATAAACTAAAAGGTTTTCAACAGGAGCTCGTTGTAAAACAAGAATAACAGGATGCAGACTTAGAAGATGCAGCAGCAACAGAGAGATTGCAAAAAAAGAAGTATGTGTAGACATCAGTGTCCTGATGTTCAGAAAGGAACTTCCTCTCTGTGGCTGTGCATAACAACCAGGAGACTTTTCCCAAGTAATTAACCCATATTATGTAGTATTTAGGCATCTAATACCAATTGTGCCCCTAAAATCAAGTAAGGTAATGTAAATGCTGAAAATCAGGTGTGTGTGTGTGTGCTTTGGTTTCTCTCTGGATGGTAAATGAAAGACTGGCTTTAGAAAACCAGGGCTTAAAAGCACTTTCATATTGGTGAGGAGGGAAGCAGAAATTACATCCTCTTTCTCGCTTTTCTTCCCCTATTAAGAAAGCACTTTTTCTTTGGTAACAAATGCAGAATCCACTTTTAAAGATAATTGTGCATTTCGAGCAGTCTGAACAATTTGTTCTTTTTGTAAAACCTTTTTCCCCTTAATGGTTATTGTTCCAGAGATTATTTATTTGGTTGGGAAGATGAACATCCCGTGGACTGGAGGTTGTGCTAATGCCTTCTTACCCTCATTTTATTACTGTGTTCTGTGCAAAGCTCTGATTTGGAACCTCTCAGCTGACAGTTTATATTATGCTAATCGAAATCTGTTTACTGGAAATTAAATTTGAATACATGGTAACCTTGCTGTCATTAATAAACTTATTGCTTTTTTTTTTTTTTCAGTTGTACTTCCAGTTTCCACTTCAAATATTGATGGTGTTGAAAGTGCATTTGGATCCCAGACATTTTCCATCACAAGGCAAATCAAGAGCCTCCTCTCCTATCTCAGAGCAATACAGGCAGCTTAATATCATATGACCTCATTTCTCCAAATTAAATGAAAGAAGAATTTTCACTAGCTTTCCATGAAGCTCAGCTATTGCCTGTTAATTGTGACTGTTAGTGCTGATCTTTCACTTGGATTCACAGTGGAAAATGTAGCTTTTAACAGGACAGCTCCTTTTGGATCTTTCAATGCATCACTTCATGCAGTGTCTCAGGCTTTAATAAGTTCTCCAGCACACCATGATATCATAGCCAAAGAGGGGACCAGTATTTTAATTGAATGTAAACTGAACATCAGCCAGTATGAACATATCCTTTGGTATAACTCCAGAGGACACCTGCTCGAACAGAAAGATGAAGGTGAGTTTTCCTGCTGTTTTCTATCCATCATTATTCCCCTTTTATCCAGTATTGGATAGCACCTGGGATTTTGTTATAATTTTCTCTTCCTGTCCTCCTGTGTTTACAATTGGGAGATAAGGAGAGAGCAGAACAAAGCCCTTTGCCCTCTGACACATTGCATGGGAATTATACCTGAGCATTTCTGTTCCAGCCCATCCATCCTGCTTTGGTGCCCCACAGAATCACATTGTTCAAGAGTCATCCCAATATTCCATACAGAAGAAATGAGTCTTCATCTTACTCAATACTAACTGATGGTTTTATTTCTTATTGCTCTGGTTTAAATTATATTTTTCCAAATGCATGCATTAAACACAATTCTCCACAACTTGTGACATTTCTAGCTGGCAGTTGGTGCTTTAATTTTGTTACAGGATATTTTAAAACATACATAGTACATTTATTTTTTGGTTTATGCACCAGTGAGACTGTGGAAAGTAACACAATAAGTAATGGCCAACAGTGGAACTCATGCTATTTAACTGTTTTGAACTGAAGGGGAATATATTTTCCTAGCCATTGGCTCTTACAGTTCTGTCTCTGTAGTTTTTAATTAAAAAAATGTTTTAGAGATGCGTGTGTTTTTCTCTATTAGTATTAATGAAGGTCATCAAACTAATTGATAGGATCTTGTTGGAGGCCATCTTTCTGCCTTAAGTATTCAGTAACCTTTTTGTAGTTATAATGCCATCTGGAGATTAGTTCAAAGTAGAGTAATTAGGAGAATAAGTTATGAAAACGGTTCAAAGCAGAGTAATTAGAAGAAATGAGTTATGAAAACAGTTTTCCCCCTAAGTTATAAATGCACAGCAAATGCTGTATAAAGCTTCTTGTATTGATTTCTTTTTACTTGGGTTTTGCATGTCAGCACTGCATGCTCAGCAGAAAACTGTCTCGAGAAAATTCTGGGTTCTTTTGCCAACAGAGCCATTTACAGACTGATCTTTTTCATGGGTCACTTGACTTTTGACTGTGAACATATGGAAAATTAGACTTTATAGAGGACAGTCTTTTAACATAGGGTAAGAAGCCCTAGTTAAGAATTAGGATCCCTGTCAGAAAGAACCAGCAGGCCAGAAGCTCACTGGAAAGTGCAGATGAGAGAAGGAAGTAAAAGCAGTGCAGCAAACATGCAGAATAATTTACCATTAAGCAGAAGGATTGGTAAGTGGGTTATGGCCTTCTGTGTCACAAGCATGAAAAGGACATTTCAGTCCTTGGTGTACTGTTAGTGTTATGCTAGAAGTGGTCTGCTTACAGGCAAGCTTTGACTCCTGTTGACTCCCGGGATTTTCATTTCATGAGCTCTGTTTATGTCTCTCCCCTCTGCAGGTGACCAGTGGAGGATTGCTGATAACTCCCTCAACATCACAAAGGTCAGCTTTGCTGACCGGGGCCGGTACACGTGTGCGGGCATTAATCACAACGAGACCTTGTACTACACTGTCACCCTGAGGGTTATCTTCACCTCAGGGGACATGAGCATCTACTACATGATTGTGTGCCTCGTTGCCTTTGCCATCACCCTCATTCTGAACATCACCCGCCTGTGCATGATGAGCAGCCACCTCCGCAAAACGGAGAAGGCCATCAACGAGTTCTTCCGCACGGAAGGGGCTGAGAAGCTGCAGAAGGCTTTCGAGATAGCCAAGCGCATCCCCATCATTACCTCCGCCAAAACGCTGGAGCTGGCCAAAGTCACTCAGTTCAAGACCATGGAGTTTGCTCGGTACATCGAGGAGCTCGCCAGGAGCATTCCCCTGCCGCCCCTGATCCTCAACTGCAGGGCGTTCATGGAGGAGATCTTCGAGGCCGTGCGCGTGGACGACCCCGATGAGGTGGGCAAGGAGGACAAGCAGCCCCCCGGCTGCGGGGCCCAGGCCGCGCTGTTCCCCAGGAACCCCGAGATGAAGCGCAGCCACTCCCCGGCCGGGGACTCGGACGATGGCTCCATGGGCGAGCAGGGCCAGGAGATCGCCGTGCAGGTGTCCATCCACCCCCAGGCCCATGGGCACAGCATCGACACCGTGTCCCACGGCAGCTGCCACTCCGTGCCTGCTGAGGAGGGCACCTGCTGAGCCTGGTGATCCACAGCGGGGAAGGAAGCTCGGGTGAGCCAAGGATACTGTGAGAAGGGTCTGCAAACAAGCTGCCTCAGCCCCATGTGCACAAGAGTTTTCCAAATTGCAAGGTGCCAGGACTGGTTCTGAAGTGTGTAGTTTCTGTCCGTGTTGGTTTAACAATTCCAGTCTGCTAGAAAAGGCCGTTTGGAATCTTGTGCGGGGGCTTTTCTTTCTAAAGCAGGCTTGCTATATTTAAAATAGTTACAAAACAGGAATTCTTTGTCCTTGGCTCCTTGGTAGCTTTTGATACTTCTGATCTGTGTGAGAAGTGACCAAGCTGAGCAGTACAACTCGCAATAAGAACTTTTCCTTTGTGAGCTCCTTCTTTCTTCACAAAGTTGAGCCGAAATTCCTTTGAGTCAGTGTTGTTGTCCTGATGAATTGAGTTCTGTGCTCTTTCTGAGTTGCCTCTTGGTGCGTGTAGCCCATCAGAACCATGGTGAGCTTGAACAAATCTGTTTCGTGTCGTGTGCTTCTGTGTTGCTATCAAAATGTACTGTACTTAGGAAAAGAGTAGTGCCAGGATCTGCTGCTGGATTAAACGAATTGTTGTAGTTTCAAAGCAGCTTAGAGAACAACCAGGAGGTCTCAGTTTTCTGTGCATCTGCAGGAAACTTGTGTGTATTCTAAAAGCTTGTTGCTTAAACTCGGTGCTGATTGCCAAAGCGCCTTACCCTGCTGCTGTCCCACAGAATGGAGCAGTGACAGCACTGCTGGCACTGCCTGGCTTTTGACTTGGCTGATTTCACTCACTATAGAAAATCCAAAGTTTTATATTGTATTTGACATTGTTGTGAGAAAAGGATGACAGTAATCACATAGTGGCATAAGTAATAAATGAATTTATCATCTACAGACAGGTGTCTCAGACACATCCTTCTGAACACCATTATAATAAAGCAGGTGAAAAGTAGTGACACTGAGTCTCTCTGCTCTGGCTGGTCCTGTCAGAAGGCAGTGGCAGAGAGGTTGGGGGGCTGGCTGAGCTGTTTGCCAGCCACTGTTTGCAGGAGTGGAGTGACTCACTGACAGAGCCCAGCCTCGTGTGCTGCAGAGGTGGCGGAAGGGAGAGCTGCAGGTGCTGACATCTGTACACACACAAGAACTTCACCGAGGATCCTCAGCTGTAGAGATCCAGCCTCCAGGAATCAGAGTGCAGACAAGAATCTACTTTCTTCTTCCACTCCTTGGTGCTGGTTTTTTTTTCTGCCTTAACATTTGTAAGTTGCATCACTTAAATAGCATTTTATATCCTGTTGAGATTTAGTAGATGTAAAGCTTGTAAGCACTCCACAAATTAATTTCTTACAACTACTGGAAGCATATTGCCATATAATTTTAACAACTTGGCAACAGGAGCGCCATTTAATTTCACACAACTCTTTTTTCTTTCCTTATTATTACAGAAATGTCAGTTGAACAAGTGATTCTGGAGGGCTGCTCAGGATTCTTAAGAGGATTTGACATTACATTTACATGAGTAGAAGTGGGAAACAAGCAGGCACAGTGGTAATAGCAGGGTGGGGCTGTCTGTGGTAATGCATGCTCAGAACGAAGGGGCTGAACGAATTACAGCTATCATATCAGAGAGAGGGAAATGACAGCATCTATTACCATTTTAAACTACCTTGGGGAAATTCCTTCAGTCAAATCACCCTAGTTGCCTTTGGTCTGTCGGGTAAGAGTGGTGTTTGTCAGGAAGGAAATTGCTAGCCTTTATTACAGTAACATTCCCACCAGCTTGGTGCCATTTCCAAGACTGTAGCAAACTTTATCTGCTTCAGGGGAATAAAGCCTTCTGTACACACTTCTAGTAGTTGCCTCAACAGTGACTTCTTTTTTTGCTTCCATAGTTTGATGGCACTTTATGTCCAGGTGAGAAGTTTGTGTAGTTTTGTGTAACCTGTCTGGTTTCTTTTAAGTTTTTTGAAGTTATCAGTGTTAAAAGATACTCTGTGGATAAATTCCTATTTCTGTTAGAAGACAGAAGCTGCTGGCTTCACTTCTGTGCTGCAATGGATTCTGCAGGTTTGTTGCACATGTGTGAGGGGAGATCTGGGAGTTTGCACCCTTTAGGATGCGCTGGTCAAAAGAGGTGAAGGCTACAAGAGAGAGTGATCTGTTTCAGTCTCCTTTGTGCCAAAGGCCATCAGAATGTACCTGCACCTGCCTTATTTCCCTACAAACAGCTCTCCTTGCTCCTGTGTTGGATGTGTTACCCCTAAATACACACACAGTGAGAGGTGCCACTACAAAATCTAAACTCCATTTAATTGCTTCCTGAGAGGCAATTATGATTGACAGGTGTCACACCAGAAGTGGCAGCTTGCAGGCAGCAGAATGACACTGGAGGTGTGTCAGATTGGTGTCAGGAGAGCAGTTTCTAGACTGATTTGACCTCTTTTTTGATTTTTGTACTTTATTTATGTAGCTTTGAGTTCTTACTAAGCACGGTTATCTGGTGTCCTCATGCGTCCTGTTGCTGGTTGAGAGGAAGGAATGACCCTGCATAAAGGTCCTCAGGAACGCAGTTGCAGTGTCAATTGCTGCATAACAAAGCTGAGAGTTTTCCTGGATTACTACAGTATTTTGTTCCTTAAATTAATTTCATTCCTGGGAATGAGGTTGTTTCAGTGTATCAGGAGTACCTTCTGAATGTAAGAACTGATCCTACTCCCACTGAATTCAGTTAGAGAGGATTTGGAGCTCTGGTGCATTTCAGAGCATTTTTATACATCTGAAAGCAAGGACGATGGTGATGTTAAATGGTAAAAGAGATTTCCAGAGAATGAAATTTACACCAGTTTCCAAACAACTTGTGGACTATTGTTATCCTGAGAGTAGATGTGTGCACTTAAAATTCTTTGATGAATCTGATTGAACATTAACATTGAAAGTGTTTCTTTCTTAACTTTTTGTAGGATGAGGAGAGTCTACAGTGGTTTCCGTGCTTTAAACTAAAGTCTTTGACAATCACAAGGCTATTCTATCTCTTCTTTGTGACTTACTTTTATTTTAAAAAGCATAAAATCTACGTGTTGTCCAAGAGTACCTAAAACTAACTTTGTAGTGATTATTTGTATTACCTGGATTGTAATGTAACTGTTTAATGTAACTACGTAGGATTTCATACTTTCATAAAATGAATTGGTAGATTTGCAAAATAAATTGAAAAGAAAAACTTTGTTCTGGTGGAGTTTTTGTTTTACAAGTGAGGAGTGCCTGTCTCTCCAAGGTTAAGTAGCAGCTGTATTGAGCTCAGCAGGATGTTGTTTATCAGCCTGACAGAGGTTACTGGGATATTCAGTCATCTGAAAGACCAGTCTTTGGGTCTGTCTGCTTTTTTGTCTCAAAGTCCTCAACAGCATCTAATAATCATTCCCAGCTACAAATACAAACAGTTACAGACCTGAAATGGTTTCAGGAAGGCCCTTGTGTACTCCTTTGCTTCACATTGTGTGTGCCCTTCAGCCACAAATCTGTCTTATTTGTTCTTGCCTTTTCCACATCATTGTGCTATTCCATATTGTAAACACCTCTCTTTTTGTAATCCCTCACCCCAAACACCAAAAATCCAGCCTGCTGAGAATCCCTCTGTAGTGCTTTCCATGGGGGTGTGCAAGTGTGAATGAGAGCAGAATTCACCCACATTGCTTTGGAAGAAGAGTCTCTGGTTGCCAGTCTGGGCACAAGGCAGATAATGACATGACAGCTGAATATTTGGGGATTTTCCCATGAGAATCAGCTGCCTAAAGGAAGAATTATTGGACCCATACACCTCAGGCTAGGTCAATACTCAGCATCTGCTTTCTATCTCCTTGTTATGAGAGATGCATTAATGATAACGGTTCAGTTTTTTAAAGCTCCTGTAACCTGACCCCTCATGATCCTATCCACAGTGAACAAATTCATCCGCATCCATTTAGAGCACTTTTCCATCTGGTAACAGATCATTGAAAAGGCAGCTGCATTAAGGATGATTGTACTTTAATTTTAGGTGCACGCCTTAAAAAATACATTTTTTTCTTAATGTTACAGCACTTCTGTGAGTGAAGTCTCCAGCTGGAGTCACAGTGGAGACGCCAGGGTGTCATTCAACTCAGGCAAGTTACAGCTTTATCGACTTCCCTTCAGCCAGGTCATTCCACACCAGCTGAGTGTCTCTCCTCTTCTCTTTTTTTATTGGATAGCAGCTCATTCAGATGTCTCCAAATACTGCCAGCTTTTTTGCATGTGGAAGTGAGAATTACACAATCATTCAAAAAAAAAAAAAAAAAAGGTTCTGCTAGATGCTGAAATATCAAAAAAACCCTAAGAGCTGGAAAGTTGTTCTTTATCCCTGGTAAAACAGTACCTATTCTTTGGTCACGCCTGGCTGCCAATGAGCGCAATAATACCGAGCAATTAGGCCTTTCATTTTTGTTAGGCTAATTAATTGTTTGCACAGTGCCCTGAATATGGAATCATTTTCCTTTTGGAAAGAATAAAAGGATTAGAATGGCCTTATCCCAAGTTGCTCTGAACGTATTTTATTTATTTAATGGGAGAAAAATCCTCTCTTGCCCCAAACGCAAGCCACACACTCGAGCGTTATTGCTGCACAGGGACGTCTCTGTCAGTGGGGATGTGAATGCATCCACACATGTCCATCCATCCACATATGTCCATCCATCTGCAGCCACACTCCAGATGGGATCTGGGGGTTCTGCTGCATTGCAATGAGTGTGCAGAGGCTGGAGCCACGCCGTGTGTGCTGCCAGGGTTGGATGTCAGAGCTGTCAGGGGCTGCAGAGGGGTGAGCATCCCTCGGGTTTCAGCACCACGGTCATTGTGAGCTGTGGTAGGACTGGGAGGGCAGAGCTCTGCAGGGTGCAAACGGCTGGAGACTCTCCCAGGAGGTTTGTACTGAGTGAATTGAAGGCAAATTGAACCTGAGTTAGGATTTCATGAAGAAGGGACCCAGTGGACACAATATTGCAGAGGCTATTGCCAGCTCTTTTTAATGTTTGTCCTGTTCGGTGCCTCTTTGTGCTACCACATTATTAAATATATATTTCATATTAAATGGTTCTGCAAAGTCACAAAAAAAATATCTTTCAGTGGAAAGCAAGGGGACATACTCAGCTTTAAGTGTAAGGCAGAGGCTGCCATCTCACAAACTTCCACTAAAGGAGTTGGAGACAATTGGCTGGAGCTCCTCCTGCCTTCCCTGCTCCCTGCTCTCCTGTAAGACCTGTTATGGGCCATCTGCAAGAGTTGAAAGTGAAAATTCTGTCCTGTGCTACTTTCTCTTCCTCTAAAGATCGGGAGACTGAGAACAGCCCTGGGTTTGAAGGGAGCATGAGAGGCCACCCAGGACGTGCTCTCAGCCACAGATGTCCATCCTGGCTTAAAAACAGCCTCTGGCAGAGATGTCGCATCTCCCAGGCAATCTGTTCTCCTGCTAAACTACACAGACTGCTGGAAAGATTTCCCAAATATCTGCTCCAAAGCATCTCTTAATGCATCACCCATCTCATCCTTTCCATGCCTACTGCTGCTACATCTGCAGCCCAGCTCAGGACCACCCCAAACATCAGGAAAGGAGCTGGAGGGCAACACAAAGCAGGGGCCATACTTGGCCTTACGTACCTGCCTTGCCTGGGGAGATCATTCTGTGTTCAGCCTAAGCCTGCAGAATTCAAATGAAAGCCAAACTCCTTTTGTTTATTTAATGCCTGGGTGTCTGAGTGTTGCTTCTTGGGCTTTGGACCTTCTTGCTGTCAAACTGTGCTGGGTCATGGAAATGTCCCTGACACCAGTGCTGTTCATATCAAAGGAGTAGCTCCAGCATTCTGGGTGCAGCAGTCTCATGATAGATTTGTACTTATATGTGTGCTTATATGATACTTCTATATACTTTATACTTATAGGGGATGCAAAGGAGCCACTGCAAAGCATAGCAGCCTGTCGCACCATTATCTCAAGGGATATTCAGCATTTCACTCGCTTTCTCTCCTTGGTGTCTTCATTATAGTGCATGAAAATACTCAGAGTATCTTGCCTGGTCAATGGGAGAATTCCAAGTGTTCATTTTTCTTTTTTTTTTTTCTCTTGTGAGTTTTTCTCAAGCTTAACTCTCCTTCATAATGACTAGGGAGGAAGACAGTGGACCTGAACAGACATGAAGGAGTTTGGACAACTGTCCTAAATTAGAGGACAGGTTTGCTTTGGAAATCCTATATGCATCACACTCTGTTACAGAAAGTTGGCTTTAACAGCAAATCTCTTGCAGCAGGGTGTCACTTCACTTCCACAGATTACTTGAAATGCTTTATTAATTCGATGACCTTGTAGGCTCTCAGAAAAAGCCATTTCTCAGTGTTTTGGGGAAAGAACTTCTCTGAGCTAAAGGGACTGTTTTGTTGCTCAGATTTATTGCTTGGCTGACTTAATTCACCATTCAAACACGATGATTTTTAGCTGCTGGGCAGTGGGCCTTGCAATGTTGAAACTAATTAACTGCTAGAACTCTTCTGAGCAAGGCTGTTTCCTTACTGGGTTTTGGGGCTTTTTTTAAATCCACAGAAATAAAGCAAACACGATCCTTGGAGCACAGGTTGCATGGATACGGTATCAGCACAGACACAGCCCCGTGCTGGATGACTCCGTGTCACAAAGGAAGAAAGGCTGCCAGCTGTCCCCGCTGCTGCCGTGGCACCACACAAAGGTAAGAGGAGAAAAGAGACAACATCTGAAGGCAGAAAACAGGAGGGGTGCCAGAGCCATGGCAAAGGGAGAACTCAGAGAATAGCAGGAGAGTTCTCCACTCTACAGCTCTGGATCCATCAAAGACCTGAGCTGTGGACCTGGCTGGCAGGCCAAGGTCAGTGGCTCTGCAGCTGGAGAGTCCTCGCACCTCCCTCTCCTTCCTTCATCCCCACTCCTGGTGTTCCAGCCTGTATTTCTGAAAGAACCTTGAACCTTGTAGCTGAGACAGATCTAAAGAGCTGCAGTGCCTGCCGGCAGGACCTCATCAACGACTTGAGAGGGAGAACAAGGAAGGGAAAAGGGGGTCACTCTTTGCCAGGGTGCCCCTGACTGCAGGAAGTTACCAGTTGTTATCCCATCAGGGATGTCTGCTCATCAAAATATTTTCTGGGAAAAGTTTATAACCCCTGCAATATTTCCTGGTGATGTCTAAAGATGGCATAAATAGGTCTAGAAGCTCAAGCAAAGACAAATTCAGTGTCTGACAAATTCCTACTGTGTTTTTGCAAAGCACTTCTTCCCTGATCCTTGCTCTGAGTCCATAGCACGAATGAAATATAAATTGCTGCTGCTAACTGAAAGCAGGGAATCCCTCACTGGCTCCAGGGAGCTCCCCATCTGTCTTTGTTCCTGACAGCTTGATTACCTTTATCATCATTTTTAAATGCAGAGCTGCAAATACCATTGGTGGTCATAGAGAACAGCAATTCTCTTGACATGCCTCAACCACAGTGACCTTCCTCAACTGGCAGCAGGGAGCACAGGCCAGCCCCTCTTCCTCCTGTGAGTTTGGGCTGGGATTGTCAGCCCCAGCTGTCAATTCAGCTCTGTCTTGTTGTCTTCTTCCCTGAATTTGAATTCAGATGTTTCCAGGATTTCCAGCCTTCTTCTGAAACCTCACAGTCTAGTTGCTCATTCCTGAAGCACCGGAGTATAAAACAGCATCCCTGAGCGTGTGACCAAGAAAATCTTATGTCACTTGGCTTGCTCTGAACAAAGGAGGAAGTGCAGAGGATCAGCAGCATGTGGGAGAGGAGACCTCTGCTTCCCATGGATGCTGATGGAGCTCACCTGGCCAGGAGCTCCAAAAGGACTCTGAGATTTTGTTTCACCTAGTTCTCTAGGTGAAGCAAGAGGACAGTTAGTGAAGGTTTGTCACAAAGGGGTTTTTGAATAACAGAAAATAGAAGTTGGCGGCTGTGAGAGTCCAAAATAGCACCCTGGGATATGTTGTACTGATGAGCTCCCTATCTCTCAGCTCTCAGCCAGAGCATGTTCCAGCATCCCCTGGCTTGGAAAGGTGGCCTTAGAGGCAGTGCAGGACACAGCAGGGTGTGAGGGGACAGTGCTGAGGGCTGAGCATGACCCCTCAGGCACGGGGACAACAGGACAGAACAATCCTCTTCAGTCCCTGGCGTTTCCCGGTGCGCCAGTGAAGCCACCCCTGGAAAGGAGCACGCATGGTCCATGTGTTTATCATTTTCCATCCATCCCCACGGATTTCTCCTTTTTCTGTAAGCACCTGTGCTTTTCTTCCCATCAGACTGTCCTTGGAGTGACGCAGCAAAGTGCCAGGTGTACCCTTGCTGCTGCTCTCATCGCAGCAGCAAAGGCTTTTCTCTTTTTTTTGGTTTAGCTGAAAGGGAGCCTGGGCCAAGGTTTTTACTTGCCAAGCAGAATCCAAACGCAAGAACACGCAGGTGAGCTCAGAGCCAGGATCTGGGCTGGCAGTGGCAGGAGGGGCAGCAGCATTCCGGGGAGCAGGGAAATGCGGATAACAAAGGGAGGTGCAGGGTGGGATGGGAAGCTGTGGGGTTCTCTCCGTGCAGTGTTTGGGTGGTGAGGACACACCGCAGCCAGGCAGCAGTCCCCGGGGCAGGGCCGGGCAGGAGCTGCTGGCCTGGAGCCCCGCGAAGCCCCGCTAGAGGCAGCTCTTGGTTTGCTTCAGAGCACGGAGGAGCCGCCGAGCGCTGTGCCCGGGGACCGAGCGGTGGAGCCGCTCCTGCCCGCCCCGACACACGGCCCTTCCTCCGCCGGGGAGCCGCAGCCCCTCGCCACAACCCACCAGAACATTCAGCAGCCGCTTTTCTCCAAATACAGTGTGTTGAAGCCCGGGTGGGCACAGAGACCCCCGTGGGAGCCAGCCTGAACCCAAAGGAGGAGGGGTCGCAGGGACGTGGGGGGCTCAGGGGGCTGAAATCGGCAGCGATATCCGCAGGAGGTCGGAATTTGAGCTGCGTGCCCCCGTCCTCCCGCACCCAGAGCGACTCCCACCGCTGGCATCCCCCAGCAGGAGGCAAAAGCCAACAAGGAATGGCTTTGGTTTGTCCTTTTTTTTCCTCTGTAGATGAACAGATCCAGCTCTGACTGGAGTATTTAGTGATCACAGCCACTTAATTGCATGGGGACAACATCTCCTGGCAATTACTTGTGCGCCCGCCTTGGCTCGCTGGGTGTTTCCCTTCGCAGGGGCAGCCGGCCAGGGCACAGAGCCGTCCCCGGGGAAGGGAGGCACAGCCCGGGTGGCACAAGCCCTGCCAGACGGATGCTGCGTGCCCCGGGAAGCCCTGGAGAGGCCGGATCCCCTCGCCCACCCTCCGCTTGGCGCAGGCTGCCAGGCAATATCCTCGGGGGCCAGGAGGTCCTCGGCGGCCACCCACCCCTCTCTGTCGCACCGGGTTCAGCCTGGGTGGATTCCAGCGCTGCTCTTTTCATTTCAGAGCTGCGGGAGAAGAGGCTTATGGTCACCTTAAAAGAATAAACGATGCGTAAAAATATTTGATCAATTAAGCCAAATGATTTGGCAGGCGCAGGCTCCCGCTGTACCCATCCTCCTCACAATTGTCTCATTATCCAGCCCTAAATCAAGCTGTCACAGCTTTTTTTGGCTTGGAGGGGAGAGGGAGGGAGGGAAGGAGGGAGCTGCTTTCCAATGTTCATCTCCAGAAGAGAAACCCAGAGCAGGGAGCGGGTCACTGAGTCACCGAGAGCATCCTCCCGCCCCCCTTCCCGCTCCGCCCGCGCTTCTGCTCCTCATTAATCCGACTGCGGAGCCGGGAGCGGGATGCGATCCCAGCGCCCGGAGCCAGGGCTGGTGCGGAGGCTGCGGCTCCAGCCCGGCTTGGTCGCTGCTGTTGCCCGGGAAGCATCCCGAGAGGGGACACACCTCATCAGTGGGGCAGGAAGGCCCCCAGTGACGGGGTCTCCATCCTGCTCAGGTGCCAAAATAAAGGGGGCTTGGATCCATCCTGCTTGCTCCTGTTCCTGCCACGTGCACCATCTGGACAGCCTCTTCTTGCCTTAGCAAGCCAAGGCACCTGCAGCCCCTCACTTCTGGGCACACCTGCACTGTGGTGTCAGATCAGCGGCTCCTTTCCACAAGAAAACCACAGTGGATTGCACCAAGAGGTTCTTGATACAAGCAGGACCCAGAGGGACTCTGTGTGTGTGAGCCCCAAACTGCAAACATGGAGTCTTTCACTCTTCGTTAGTCAAGAGAGAACCAAAATCTGTCTCTTTGGGAGCCTCAGTGTTTCACAGGCCCTAAAGAAACCACCTGAGGCCCTGTCTCCTCCATCCTCAGGGCAGTGGAGCTTCCTTCACCCTGCACACAGGGAAGCCTCTCTCAGGACAGGTCCCCCTCCCCCTCTGCCCTCCCTAGGGGACACCCTGGGTGCTGTGCCAGACCTGTGTGATTCCCCAAGTCTGCGAAATGAATTAACGTGCCCTAATTAATTAATCTTATTTTATTAATAAATTAATTAACGACCCATTGATTCACTCTGCTGGGGCTGTGAAACAGCTGCAAACTCATCGGCTCATGTGAGCACAGCCAGGCAAACAGAGTATTATCCCCTTACGCTGCCTGCCCTGCACAGAGACAGCCCAAACCAGACCTTTCCACCCAAGAAAACTTCCAACCCGAGAAGGATAAAGAGGGGACCTCGGGGAGTGAACACAGACCCTTGCATGCAAAACTGCTCTGGATGGAGTTGACAAAAAGTGTTTCATTTTTCTCCTGCCAACAGCAGCCCAGCAGGCAGGGCAGGGCAGGGGTGCTGGTTCTGGTGGGCAGGATGGGACCCTGCTGGTCCCTGTCCCTGCTGTGCTGCTGCAGCCACCACCAGCTCGGCTCTGAGCAGCTCTCATGGGTGCCATGTTCAATCCACGCTGTTTAGTTTTGTTGCCTTTTTAATGCTGTCAAAACATGAGATGCTCCTGCTGCTTTCACAGCCCTGCTAATTGGCTGCAAAGAGCAGATTTCTGTTCAAATTACAGCTACTTTTGAACTTTGAACTTGCCTTTAAAATCCAATTCCTAGGAAGTTTTCCTCCCCACCCCTTGCAGAGCTGTGAAGCAGCATGAGCAGCAACTCACTCCCACAGTGCTTTTTGGAGGACCAAGGGCAGCTCACACACCCTGCAGGGATCCCACAAGAGATTTTCTGCTCTCATGCTCTTCACCATGGGCTCTCCCCAGCCTCTGGGATCTCTGGAAACAGAGGACTGGAGAGCACATGTCCATCCATCACCTGGAAAATGCAAGCAAGACCCTCTTTGGGGAGCACCTCTGGGGCTGAGCCTCCAACAGATGCCGTGGTATCTCCAGGCTTTCCCTCCTCTGTACTCCAGTGACTGTTCATCCTCCCTGATGAGCCTCTTGCATCTCAGAGGTGCAGGCAGTGAATGCTGGGTGCTGAGTGAAGCACCTGCAGAAGTCACAGTGACCCCTGTGCCCTCTGCCTGTCCTCCACCCACCCCTTGCCCAGCCACCTCTGCAGCTCCCATGTTCTCAGCCTGTTTTCCAGCTCTGCCAAAGCCAGGAACAATTCGAGCTGCACAGCAGGACTGGAGCCTTCCTGATAGCACACGCCTGGCAGGCTCTGGTTTTCCATAGATGAGGCCAAGCAGGAGCTCTGGGAAAGCCCAAATGAATCCAGCAGCGGCAGGAGAAGGGCTGGTGATATGAGATATCTCCAGGCTGAAAATGCAAACCCCTCCAGGGAGATGGAAAACCACATTACAAGTCTGGCCTTGGCCAAGCCCCTCAGCAGAAGAGATGAGAAGAGGAATGGGGGAGCAGGACAAAGCCCCCTGACCCCTCTCTGGGCATCCCTGAGCCTGCACTAATAATGGCCAGGCAATTTCCCCCTGTGCAGTGCCAGGAGGACAAGCCCTGCACTGACACACACTCACAGCTCCAGAGTTTGCCAAGACCCTGTTGCTCAGGCAAATGAGGCTGAGTTTGCAAGGAGCTATTTGCCAGAGCAGAAAATGTTGATCTCCAGCACATCCTTCACTCAACAGATGTTCCAGGTCGTGCTAAGCTGTAAAAAGACTGACCAAGAGTCCCTGATGGGTGCAGATGCTTTCAGCTCCATTAGCCATCAGTAACAACCCCAAATGCTCTGACCATCGTGAACCACAAAACCAACCTGCTGCTGGGCAGGGCCAGAGCCAGCACTGGGGGCTGCTGGGCATGGGGGAGGAGAAGTTGGAGCTGCAGGAAAAATCATGGCAAAAGCACCCGCAATGGGAGCAGTTGGAGCAACAATTCGGGGTTTCCACATTACTCGGTAATTTCGGATCACAGATGGAAATATCCAAGAGAAGCATCTCGTAAATCACACGGTCTGTGGTTTTTCCCTTTCCCCCTGCTGTGTTATGGTGGAAAATTGCAGCCGGTGTTTCCAAAAGCCATGAAGTGCCGTGCAGGCCCTGGCAGCTTCACATCCAGCTGAAGCAAACTCCAGTCCAGCGTGTGGCTTGCCTCCAAAAGGGTCACCAAACCCAACAGCTGAGTTTTGCTGAATGGAGTTTGCACCCTTCCCCAGCTCACTGGGCTGCTCTCACCCCTTTCCCATCAGCATTGATTTGGTGTTAGTTGTGAGCCAGCCTTGCACCCCCTGAACACAACTGAAACCAGAGGATTTCTAATAGAAGTCAAGGAAAAAGGCATGAACAGGTGGCTTTGAGAGGGGGGGAAAAGGGATTTGTTTTATATGATTCTTCAGTAAAAAGGGAGAAGATGAAGACTTTGCTAAAAATTACTGTGCAGCACCGAGCAAGAGAAGGCATTTGGGCCCAGAAGTTCTTCTCTGCTGCTGCCTCCCTCCATGGCCAGCAGAAAGCCCAGGGAGTGCCACAGCAGGGACACAGACAGCACTCAGTGCCATGGCTCTGCCTTCAGAGCCACGCTCTCCATCTGCTCAGTCCCAGCAGCACAGGGGCAAATTGTCACCAGAACAGGGGAAAATTGTCACCATCCTGCCCCTGATGCTTCCCTGCTGCCTCTCACCCCTCCCTGAGCCCAGGGGCTGCCCTGGTTACCCACAGGGCTCAGGATGAGCCATGTCCCATGGACTGGGAGCAGCAGCATCTTTGTGCCTCAGCCCAGGACACACTGGGGTTGAGGATGCATCCCCTTGATTACCCTGGAGCTATGCTAATGGCTTTCTACTTTAATTACATGGAAGTCTAAACATGCTGCAGGGCCTGGCTAATGCTGCGTGGCACAGAGGAAGGCCTGTGCATCACTGACAGCCTTATTTTTTTGCATAATAAAGGTAAAGCAACACTGGGGACCTGTGTCTTTTGTGGTCCGAGGTCAGCTGCCTGCAGGTCCTGAGAGCCATGAGAGGGAGGGGAGAAGGAGGCAAGGAAGGCAAAGTAAACAGATAAATCCCTGGAACATATGGCCTGTGCTCGGTATCTTTACGCATGAGGCACCCCACTTAATAAAAGTTTAGGATGGAAAAGCCAAATAAAATTGATAATCTGCCCAGGGAGGGTGATTCAGATGAAGTAAGCACATTACAAGGGGGTGACTGATTTACAATTTTCTTCTATTTGCGGTTTTATGACTATTACAGTTATTCTTGTGAATATAATTCATTACTGTGGTATTATTCCCAGAAGTGAAAATCAAAGGTTTATCAGCCGACACCGGCAAGCATGAAATACTGCCCCAACACACAGCTCCGTGCTGGAATCACAGCTCAGAACCAGACGGCAAGGCAGAAGCCAAGTGCTCACCCCTCCCCATCCCCGGGTCCCCTGCTGGGACACGAGCAGGAGCAGGCAGCCCAGAGCCAGCAGCATCTCCCAGCTGGGCAGGGAGCAGGCAGTGAACCAGACCTGTGTGACCAAGATCTCATCCTCCAAACGACGATGGACACAGGAGTGGCTCAGTTACTTGGAAAAAAGTGCCATTGGTGAGAGCAGTGCTGGGCAGGTGCAGGCAGGGGGGATCTGCAGGAGCTGGACACCAAAGGGATCAGGCTCGCTGCCTCTCCTGGGGCATGGCAGGCTCCCAGCTGGGGCCTTGGGCACAGCATCCCACGGCTCTGCCAGGTTCTGTCAGGGCTTGAAACCAAGACAACACGACCTGGAGCCAGAAAAAGTGGCTTCAGGGCAGGGTTTTATTTAGACTATCAGCTCTAGCTGGGAGAAACGGACAGAACCAGGGGTTTATCCAATATAAAAGCAGTGAAGAGAGTACTGAAATGTACTTGAGGTTGCTGGTCGGTGGATACCTGATTCTGTAGTCCACATTTAACATAAAATTCCTGTGGTGTGGTTTCTCCAGCAGCAGCTGAAGCCCGGCCCCAGCCGGCTGCTGGTGCAGCTTGATAGCACAGCCCTCCCTGGCTGCATCCTGTGGGCTTTCAGGCTTTGTCACTCCTGCATGCCAGCCTCAGCTGTGAAAACCAAGAGAAATCTCTCCCACCCTCCTTTTCCTCCTCTTTTCAACAAGTTTTTTCTGAAGAGCCACCCTTTGCTTTCCCCGTGACAGATCCTCATCCCAAAGGCTTCTTTGCAGCACTCAAGATGTGCCTGACATTCTGCTCCAGCTCCAACAGATACCAGCTCTTGATTAAAAAAAACCTCCAGAAGCTGATGGCAAAGAGAGCCCTGCACAGCACAGGGACCCGGAGAGGAGAGGAGAGGAGA